>FR989986.1:16177500-16787500 GCA_905404265.1 Fabriciana adippe
CGGTGGACGTTATGTAGATGTTTTAGTTAAATAATTATAGACCTTACCTGGTATTGTTTGTATCTATTATAAAGAAGAATCTTGTATTGTGTTTGCAATTTTGAAACGTCATAAAGAGATAAAAACGCTTTATTTTTCCAAAGACACTAACAATTGTGATGAATTTAATTTAATAATTATTATTATTTGTAAAATAACAATAAAATAATAATTATATCATTTGATATACCAGATCTTTGATATAAGTTAGAGTTTTTGTCCTATATATGTAAAAAATAGGTAAACAATTTTAATCGATGCTACTATCGAATTTGGCAGATATTGAATAATGACTTTCAGTATAAAAAAAAAAAGAAAATCAAAATCGATCCATCCGAATTCGGTACCTCTTTCTTGAAAAAATCTGATAGAGACTAGACTTTTCCATTTTATTTTTTATGCTTGAAAATGAAAAAGTTATCCTATTATGGTTTAAGCAAATCGAAATTAAACGGGTTTTAAAATATTTTTGTAAGAACTTTTTTTTAAATAATACAAAATACACAGGATTTAAAAAAAAATAGTCCTCTATAGATATATAATACATACGTTATACATTATAAATGAATGTACCTATCACAAATATAGTCATAACCAACTAAATATGCAATGAAAAAAAAATGAACTTAATTAAAAATACGCTCAAAACTACTACAAACCTAAAATGTAGAACCAATGTCTCGTCTTAAAACCACTGAGCTATTAAACCATTCTTGTTTAACATTAAATATATTAATATGGATTCTTCATACAAATCAACTAGATATCAGATTATTATCAGCATCGAAGAGTAAAGGTTATCGATACACGCAGCATATAGAAATTCGTTCAGGTTTTATAATATCTCGTATCTACCAAGAAACAAAATTATCAAAAATTATTTTAATCACGCATACTATATGTATAGCTGATTTTTATCTGTGTGGCTCTTAATTAAGATTTAATTTTTGATTGCCATCTCTTTTGTAATATTTTAATTTTAACTCGTATTTGTTGTCATTAAAAATATATATTTTTTAAATTATTATTATTATATAAAAATATTTAGTTTAAATGTACAGTATTTCTCTAATTAATTATGAGTGTTTCATCAAAGTTTGAGTGTTTGTTTTAAATATGAAACCTATAAACAGTTATTATTTTAAATTGTTTGAAATTGAGCACTTTTACAATTTTTTTTATTGACATCGGTAATGATTATATGTAATAATTTAAATTAACTAGACGTTATAATATGTATATTAAAGATTTTAGACAAGTTTATCTCTTCGCTCGGTAGATGGCGTTGATAGTTGACATATGTATGCACAGATGAATTAACAAATATTAATATATTAAGATTGGTTAATTTATTTTGTGTTTATATATTAATATTTTTGAAGTTATACTTCTTTGGGGACCTTTGGAAAAAAATATGAGAGTTTTTATGATGCGCGCGCACTCCGACAGCTAAAAAGCGACACGATGAAGTTAGCTGATAACTGTTTGTTTCCATGGTAACCGTTGTTATTGTCTGACAAATGATATATAATATTATATTCTTTCCTTAAATGATATTCTATAAATATATGATTGTAGTATTCCTAATATGCCTTATTTAATATTTTATTATTATATCATTCCTTTTATAAACAGAGAGTTCTGACGTGACATACGGGATGAAATCTTTAGCTATTTTTGTTCTGTTGCGCCAAAGAAGTATAACTTCTTACGTGCGTATGTAAGTACACACATGTTTTTTTTGTTTACTCCAAAGTTTCTGGAAATAACATTCAGTATTTAAAAAATCATACCGCATTTTGTTATAAAATTTCTTTTTATTGATGATGGTTTTACGCTATATGACCACATACTTTGACAGTAGGAAAAGAGCAGTTATAAATAAATTGTGCGAGAGTAGCCGCCGGCAAATCCTAGTTATCATTAAATTTGCAAATTCAAGTTGATGACATTTGATATGAATTTTATTTTAAGGTGTTGATTTCGCTGATAAAGATATAGGAATTATTTATTTATTTATATTGTATGGTCAATGGTAACATTATAAATGCGCAAGTTTTTTTGTTATTTGATACCATAATAATTAATTATTATTTATTAATATCACGATACTGATAGACAGACGTCGAACGTTTTAGTTTGCCGCAAAGAAAAACGAATGTATGTATCAATAATATATAATCAGTAAGTTCGACGGGATTTTCCATTGGAAATATAAATTGATACAGTGATTTCTTTATTTCATACTTCAATAGTGGCGAAATTTCATACAGTTTTTTTTATACTTTACACTTACACTTTAACACTATACACTTTAACAGTTTAGATAGAATGGATAGATTTTAGCATTTTGATATTTTTCATAAATTTTCTTTTGGAATCCTTGCAAAAAAGGTACTATTTAATATCTAGAAAAATTCCATCTATATTAATATAATATTATAAATGTGAAAGTTTGTGAGTATGTATGGATGTTTGTTACTCTTTTTACTTACTTTCACGCGAAAACGGCTGAACGGATCTGGATGAAATTTGGCACAGAGATAGATTATAGTCTGGAATAACAAATAGGCTACTTTTTATTCCGGAAAATTATACGGAGACAGAGTTTGTCTGTTTGAACGCACTAATCTCAGGAACTATTTATCCGATATGGCAAAATATTTTTGCATTAGATAGCCCGTTTATTGAGGAATGCTATAGGTTACGTATTTTCATACTACTACCTAAGGGAGCGGAGCAGTAATCATAAATTTCAACAAATTGGGCAAACTTCCATACATTATTATATTTAGTTTATAATAAAAACAAATTTAACGCGGGTGAAACCGCGGGACACAGCTAATATTTAATAATAATGGCTTATTTTTTTTCCCGTGCTATATGTACTTCGCTGTAGTAAGTCTCTACACGAGTCCTAACGCCCACGTGCATTTATCTCATGTTTAATGTCAGCCTTTGTAAATTATTCCAAGTATTGATCTGCATACTCAGTAAACAAATGAAGAAATCTAAAAGTATCTGTGATAACAACAGCATACTCATTGGCGACAAAAAAATGGTCAAGTGAGAGTCGAATTTGTGGGAAAGAGACAGGGAGATTATTTCAACATTTTTTCTTCCCTAGATTCATAGATTAGAGAGTTGGCCTCAAATATTCTATAATGGTTTTATTTTTAAATTTTCATTATTATTTAATTTATGTTATTTTTTTAAGACAATCTTTCTCACAACAACATCCGTGTTTTAGGTAAATTAATGGAAATTTACATCATTTTCTAGTACAAAACAATAATTATATTTTATGTTTATTAATATTACTAGCGAGTCACCCTCGCTTCGCTCGGGTTCGTCCCTAGCTTGGATATAGTGAAATGGATATAGTATGTTATTCTTAAGAGATAGACATATGCCATAGCGGACTTTTTTGTAGACCTTTCTAAGATGTACTATAGTGTAGTACATTATTTTGATCTATCTCGTAGGGTTCAGCCAGCGTTTGCAATGTAAGCCCAAAAAAAGTGTTTATTTACGACATCACATTAGAAACCTCTAAAATTATCAGTGTTTCTTTACTATATTATGCATGTATTATACATATAAATCTTCCGCTTGAAACACTCTATCTATTGAAAAAACTGCGTCAAAATCCCTTGCTTAGTTTTAAATATCTAAGCATATATAGGGACAGACAGCGGGAAGCGACTTTGTTTCATACTATGTAGTGATTACGGGGTTTGTACGTATTGGACTCGTGTCCCCACGTAAGCCGTTCAAAGGATTGGGCTCCTTCGAGCCCGTTGGTGAAATCCGAAGAAGTACAAACGTAATAATAATAAAATTTTAACATTTATAATATTATTTTTTTTACACACACTACTTTTACCACACATATAGCTTCGTGACTTTTACTATTGTACGATTTCATCGAAAATATGTTTTTTTTCTTCAATATTTATATCAATAGCAAGGAAATCGGCTCAATGTTTATTAGGTTTAACTTAAACCCTGTTTGGGCTTATCCCAAGTAGTAATTGAACCTGTGACCTTTGGCTAGGTAAGTTCACGGCCATAGCATCAAATGAAAATATAACAACGATTTTATTAAATATGATACAACACCAAATGGAATTATTCTCGCTCATCTTACAGCGATAAGGCGCGATAACGCGATAGTACGCTTAATGGAGCTCGTTTTGATAAGATAGCTAATGAATCTCTGTTTTAAAATTATCTGTTTATTGATAGATATATTTTCTGTAGTTGAATAACTTTTATGGTTATTGGCTAATTCTTTACTAAATTGTAAGTTAAAATGCTTTTTTATTTTATTCGTAGTAAATGAGGAATGTTACGTTTTTGACGACACGTTTGGCTCAGTTTATAGTAGCCCTACTTGCTGTGCCAGCGGTTGCGGGTTCGAGTCCGACTGTGTAGTGTATCAACTATCTGGTATCCATAACATAAGCCTCACAGCTTACTATGGAACTAGATGGTGTTCTGTGTTAATGTCCCAACATATTCATTTGTTACCATAATATTTCACTTGCCCTTCATAAATTCGAACTATGATTTGAATGTTTGTTTATTTTAAATTAAGATATCATAAATTATTTAATACAAATAGATGTGATAAAACTTTAAATTGATATTCTAACAAAATACTGTACTTAGCAAATTTGAAGTCATAAAATAGGTTATAATCAATAATTTCAGAAATAACGTGATATTACAAATATTGATTTAAATAATTAAAAAAAAACTTTGTTGTTCTCAAAATCTTAGAGCGTCGTAACGTAACACAAACATATTAGCCGTTAGATAGGTTGATAGCATCGCCTATTAGTGGCCGTGATTAAACAATGGTGCTGTAATCGAAAAAATAATATGTATATATACGCTCGGTTACTTCTGGCGTGTGTACATTCGGGAAATAAATTGTTCAGATAAAGCAAGCATTAAGTTAAACTTAAATGTTAAAAGCTATTTTAAAAAACTTTAGTTTATACTTTAGTTTAAGCTTGTTTTTATAATATAGCAGTGTTTTTGAGAAAACTATAAGAGTTGCCAATAATAAACTTTATTCCGGCCATATTTTTAATTTTAAAGATAGGCATTAAATTATAAATTCTGATTGGACAAAAAAAAGAGTGTGGAGGCGAGTGAACTCTATTTTTTAATTTTATTCGACTCTACTACACATTACTCTTTGCTTCCGTAAAAAAATTAACATTTATGTAAATATTTTTCTCATCGGTTGTACAATCAATTTGTCCATAAGATTGCTTACTTAATTGTAATTCTAAAGTTATTAGGTATATTTATTTTAATTATCTCCTCCATCTTGGAATGGAACAATAGAAGGGAAAGGTGGATTTTGGTAACGATTCGATTAAAATGTGACATTTGATTTGTTACTGTTTTTTAAAAAACGTGTCATTAATAGGTACAGCTTTGTTCTTATATATGTTATATTTAAATAAAATTTGTAGGAAAGTGTAAATTGAAATAAGTGGCAGTAAATTTTTTATATATAATTAATTTTTAGTCTCAAGCCTTATCTATATATATAAAAATCAATTGCTGTTCGTTAGTCTCAGCAAAACTCAAGAATGGTTGGACCGGTTTGAATAAATCTTTTTTTGTTTTATTAGGGATGTATCAGGGGTGATTTAAGTATAAAAAATAGGAAAAACCTATAAGAACAGCTGGAAAACCGAAATCAATCTAAAAAGTTTAGAACTGTCTATTTTGTATGGGGATCACTATTCCGCAGTACTTTCAATAGTGGCGGGCCTACTCATCTACAAGAACGCGTCAAGTATAAGTTGGAAAAAAAAAGTTTATTATGTATACAATATATAGTCTATCTTTTCCATACAAACCGTTAAAACGTATCTCGGGACGAAACTAAGCGAAGCGAGGGTGAGTTGCAAGTTTATTAATAACTACTAGTAAATATTAAACGAAAGCTATTAAATTTTACATTTGTGGTCTACTTATTTAAAAATAAAAGTTTGAAATATTTTATAGGAACCTAAAAAATATCAACTTTACAAAAACTCTACATTATAGAGATTTGGTGAATTAAAACCAGCAAATATTCACCGTTTTAGATTAATTTCTTTTTAAATTATAACGCAATTAACTCAATAAATCACAATTGTACAAAATAAGTCAACATATAGTTTCTAACTTAATTTATCGATTATAAACAGTAATAATTTTAATTATCGTAAATAAACCTGGCAAATAAATTATTTGCTCAATGTACAGCAAATAATTCACACTTCTAACGCGTAAAATACATTGCTTCCCGACTATTATCTAAACGAAAATCGCGTGAAGAGACTCTACAATGTACATCCAACTTTGTTAAAGTACACTTTTGATTTAATGCAGTGCAACCTCTGTCTAAGGTACGATGTACGTAACCTAATCACCTGTCTCATCTCTCTTAGCGCATTATTGGTGCTTGCTATATCAAAATCAACCCTAATTATAATTTCCAACGGTTCATTTTCCTTTGAAAAATCATTCACTCTCGACCTACGGCCTCGCGATCCATTTCATCCGAACATAAACTGCAGAACAGGCGTCAATTGTTAACAAGTTTAACAACTCTCGATTCTCGTGAAGCGATATCATCGATTTCGTTTATTTTCTTGCACTAAACTCGATTGTAAAGCTAGATACATTACGCCCAAGGCATATATGTCAAATACGATGCTTGTATTGGACTCTACCCTCTAATTGTCGATGTGTTGAGATCAGTTTCGTGGTTATGATTTTGACACTTCAATCGGTTCATCTACAAATATTATCAAATCAAATTAAGCTTTATTACTCGGGTATACGTTTGGATTTCATTTGAATGTTCGCATGTTATTTTTTGTATGGGTATTGTGTAGGACACTCATTTGTTTTGACAGTCTGTGTATGGCCACGGTGACTGAGATCGTGCGATTGTAGAGCGTTTTAGATTGTTAGATAGGGACAGACTGACACACGGTCTTGGTATTACGGGAGCCGAATCTATCTTAAGTTATTTTATTTGAATTGACTCGATTGTTTATTTGAATAGTTTTCTTTGAATTATTTGAAATGTAATATTATCGAATGACATTTTATGTGTGGTCTAAAAGATGAACATCGATTTTTTGTGCCGGTATTAGTATTGTCATTGAAGATAATTGTTTTGAATTCTCTTGGTTTCTAAGTGTAATATTGTGACAGATAATAAAGATGTACGTGAGAAGAACATACTAGAAAACAAAATCAATAATCTATAAATATAATAAAACAGTAACTTAACGAAATCGATGTGAGCGTTTCACGCAAAAAGTACTTAATCGATTTTAAGTACATTTTATGTAGTGATAACTTATTACTCGGGTCAATATTTAGAATACCTTTTACTACAGCAAAATCTTTCATTTCCACAGGAAAATACAATAACTGGTTCTATCAATTCGTTCATAGAAAACATGACGTCTAATGCCCCCTAAACCTTAGAGATACATTAAAACAATGTACTAGAAAATTATAGGTCTTAATAAGGCCTACAGAAAAATCTGCTATAGTATAAGTCTTTCTCCTAAGGTATACTCGCAATAACTATTCAAATTTATTTAAAACGTACCTGAGCAAAGCGAGGGTCAGTCACTAGCAATGTTAATAACATTTGACTATATTAAATTAAAATCTTACTTTACATTATCCTAAATAAAGTCTTAAGATGGAGGATTTTCTAATTTTTTGCTACCATTTCCAATCAACAATCTTCAAAAGAATTTAATTGAAAAAAGTCTATAACATCTGTTAGTAAATATTATTTTCTAAATAGCCTAAGTGAATCCTTTGTAAATTAAGTTGAAAAATTATATTTGCATACCTAATGGTAGAATGTATACGGATACTTAATATTAAAGCCTACACCTGTAACATACTATGTACACCTACATTCAGAGCAAATAAAAATATTATTATTATTATGAATATATAGTTAGAAAAACTAAAAGTTAATATTTTAATCTGTGTGTCACTACATTTAAATAGTGTAATTTTATTTGTCTTATAATGTGTGTCTGTGTGTTTTTTCGTATGGCCTGTTAATGGTCTGATGAAGAGATTAGATAGTGGCCTACAAGCTGTTTCGGTTTAATTACACGTGTGTGTAATATGCACTTTCTACATTTATGTATGTCTATGCCCATAGTAATACCATGATAAAGATAATCGTTATAATAGACAGTAGTAGCGCAGTGGTAACGCGTTTGTTTTGGAAACCCAGTGAAGCGGGTTCACATCTCGGGTCTCGTACTTCTGATATTTTCATGTGTCAATATTTTTCAATATAATTATCATTTGACTTACGGTGAACGAAAACATCGTGAAGAAAATTTTCGAAAGGCGTGTCGTATAACGTAGTGGACTTAATCTGATTCCCTTCGCATTGAAGGAAGGCATTTGTTTAGTAGTGGGACGTTAAAAAGGGCTGAATATTTGTATTCAAAACTATTATAAATTGCTTCTCAATATTAAATGAGCTTCCTCAATACGGGCTATCTAATTGAAAAAGATTATTTTAAATCGGATTAGTAGTTTCTGAGGTTAGCGTGTTCATACAAACAAACTCTGCCTCTTTACAATATTAGTATAAATTTTGAGTCGTATAGGTACTAAACTTACATAATTAATATCATTAGCTAAAATTACTTTATAATCTTTGTGTACATTTCTATGTACTTAAAGTTCTATCTAACTAATACTATCGTGTTTCTACATATACAAACCATAATTCACTAATTTGGAATATCTAAGATTGCCCTCACCGTATAAGTCACCCACCATACTGATATTATCGCGTGCAAAAGCTAGACAGTACATTAGCCTTCTTGAGATATGAAAGCCTATGGATCATTCAGTCAACACTTATTGAATAAAACTATATTTCCAGATGTTTTCGAGGATTTATTTAGATTTTTTGTTCCCGTCGTTTCGATTGCTTTACAGCAATCATGGTCACGGGAGAGACTGAGGTTGTAGACGTCTCAAAGGTCATTACATAATTATTACAGACGGTGCCTACCCACAAGATTATATAATGATTAAAAAAAAAAACAAAAATGGCACCAAAGTGCCTTACTATTCGTTGATTTTAATTTCAAACAATTTAGATGGATAGATTCATTTCAAAAGTCAAATGTTCAGTCAATACTTAGTCCAAGTTTACCAAATCGGTTAACACTTATCCAATCCATACTAATATTATAAATGTGAAAGTTTGTATGTATGTATGGATGTTTGTTACTCTTTTACGCCAGAACGACTGAACGGATCTAGATGAAATTTGGCTCAGATAGATTATAGTCTGAAATAACACAAAGGCTACTTTTTATCCCGGGAAATTTACGTTTCCCGTGGGATAGATTTGTTTTTGTTTTTCTAAAGGTGAACCTGAGCGAAGCGAGGGTGAGCCGCTAGTACCCAATATAGTGTAAACACGCTTGTTTAATGCATCAAATTGATTATTTAATCAAGAGGCTGATTTAAGCTACATAAGTAGCTTAAATCAGCCTCTTGATTAATAATATCAGACACATCAAGGAATTTAAAGCTTTTTTCTCAATTAAGATTTGCCAGGTTGTAGACCTAGAAGGATCATGACCAATGTTATAACTTATAAGTAACGCGTTAAACAGATTGTATTCAAACAGTTTTTGCAGTGGATCGATGGCAAGATAGCCGTAATATATACAGCTAATCCTACGCACTATTGTTTAACTCTCATTCCATGAGATATCATCACAGCTATGGTATATGAAAACTATATACGTATAAATACTATAGTCTATGTGAATTATTGTCTTGTTGGACTTTATTGTATCTACTAAATTAGATTATTTAAGTAGGTATTCTATAATAAATTTTAGAAATTATATAGAACGTTTTAACGGTTAGTATGGGATAGATAGACTATATACGAGTATGTATATGTACATAGTTATAATAATAATAATAAAAGCCTTTATTCGCTGACTATTTGTACAGTTTTGACTTATATAATATGTGGCACTTAAAACATAATAATATTTAAAATCTAATTTTGAAATAATTGATTCAGCAACGAGTTTATTGGTCAGGTTGTCCTTCGATATAGATCTTTTCTATATTCTTACATAATTATAATGAGTTTTAAATCCCTTACCGAACCGATTGAAATAAAACAAATACTAAATGTTAAGTGAAGTTTACCACAATACATTAGTGGAAACCGCACCCAAATCGGTTGAGCCGTTTCTAAGATTAGCGCGCACAAACGCACAGATAAACAGAGAAACCGATAAACAGACAAAAAAACTAAAAACCATTGTTTCGGGTTCTATTGCGTTAATAAAGATTGCCAATAATAGTTTTTCTCAAATATCTTCCATGTACAGACAGCGATCAGTTACAATTTTATTATATGTATAGATGTATTTTATATACGCTAACCTCCTAGTATATTTATATTCTACTAGCGACTCACCCTCGCTTCGCTTCGGGTTCGTCCCTAGACAAAAACAAATCTATCCCACGAGAACCGTACATTTTTCCGGGATGATATATAGCCTATAGCCTTCCTCAGTTAACGGGCTATCTAATGCAAAAAAATTTTTCAAATCGGATTAGTATTTTCTGAGATTAGCGCGTTCAACCAAACAAACAAACAAATTCTTCAGCTTTATAATATTAAAGTATAGATTTTGTTATTTAGAATAAATCTCTACAGCGGTCATCGTTTTTACGTTCGATCCTTTTATTTATACTCTTACCTATTTTAGCATAATTTACCATAATCCTATACTAGTTTTCATTAGATATAAAACTGATTAATTCATTTATTATATTTTAAAAGGTACCTTTAAAATGCGATCACAACACCAGTTCTCATCAAAACTATTTTGTAACATTTCGAAAGCCATTATGTATGTTTGTTAGTTGTCAAAAACTGATATAATCTTGGGAAATTATCGAGTAATCGACGTTACGGTGCGCGCGCGCCGGATGTCAAACTAATGTTTTAAATTCACTATTTTGTACCGCTGACTTTCATAAATTGAACCCTATTGCTTAGATCTTAAAGTTTAACTTATGTATAATTGATGTAATAACCTGTTATAATTTTGTATGTTTATAATAACAGTAGCCTGTAATAGTGTCACAGGCTTAGAAATCCGTTGTTTTAAATGAAAAACCTTTTTTTGTCTAACGAGTTCCTTAGAAAAAATAACGTAGATTTCCGTAATTAAGGAGATTTTATAATTCTAATAGTATTTTATGTTAGTAAATATTATTATGTAGTTTATTATTATGTATTTTTATTTATAATAAGGTCATATTGAATAAATATTAAAAAATAATAATAATGAAATAATAATCGGGTCATATAACAGGATAAAAAACAACAGATAAAGACATCAACACATAGACTAAGACAATATCAAATCTACATTCGCTTATAATTTATAAAAATCTAATCTAAGGTTTATATTATATGATTAGAAAATGTATTTTTTATATAACATTCGCTGGTTTTCTATTAGCGACATCGAAAATAGATAAAAATTACTTACTATAACGATTGTAGAGTAATAAAGCAATGTACCCAGTGGTAACGCGCTTGCTTGGGAAACCGAGTGAAGCGGGTTCAAATCCTGGGTCTCGCACCTCTGATATTTTCATGTGCGAATCATTTCTAACATGATTACCATTTGCCTTACGGTGAAGGAAAACATCGTGAGGAAACCTGCAAGTCTGAGAGAACCTAGCAAGTTTTCGAAAGACATGTGAAGTCCGCCAACCCGCACTTGGCCAGCGTGGTGGACAATGGCCTGATTCCCCTCGTATTGAAGGGAGGCCCGTACCCAGCAGTGGGACGTTAAAAAAGGGCTGAAAGGAATGTAGAGTTTATTTAATACCTACAGAACCAGCACAACAGACAATATATTTTAATATGAACAAGATGAAAACCAAATGTCTAAATGTGTGTCCGATGTAACATAGATAGTGAGTTGTGATAGAGAGATTTATGTTATTTTAATAACACATTATTTTTTTCGTAACAAACGTCAGGCGAGAATTTTTAGCTTATCGCCTTTGAATATCTTGGCCGTTAGCGTCTTATCTACATCGGGGGTAATTAAAATATATATAAATGTTATCGTTTTGATACTGTTATGTATGTATATAACATAATGTTTGTGTATAAATGCTTGAATTTTGGATAGACATTTTTTCTTAAGGTATGAATGTGTATTTATGATTTTTTAATTTATCATGTTAATACATATTTATATCGCAGTAGGTTACGTTTATACTTTTTCAATATAAATTTTGACCTGAAATTCTAAAAAAAAAAAAATTTTTTTGACTTAAAAGTTTTATAATTTAACTAATAATGATGCTTAAAAATAGTTTCCTTTCAAAAGAGCAAGTCAAAAATATTTAAATTGAGTGAGTAAGTTAAGTTGTTGAGAGCTTTCCATCAGTCAGATTAATATGAAATAAGGAAAAATTTGGATTAACTCTTAGTAGAGACTTAAAGTATGTAGAGTCACAAAATATTTTCAATGATTATTAAAATTTTGCAATTACTTTTTTGTTATCATCCTATTGTCTTCATATTAATATTAAAAATGTAAAAGGTTATGAGTGAATGCGTGCGAGAATAAATAAACACGCACTTGTTTGTGGCTTCTTCACGCTGTAACGTCTTAACAGGTTTGAGTGAAATTCGGATTCGAGATAACTTATATCGTGGATTGTTACAAGAACGACGGACGGTCCAGTGGTAAAACGCTCGTAAGAAACTGAGTGAAATGGGTTCAAATCCCGGTCTCGCACCTATGATATTTTCGTGTGTAAATAATTTCTAACATCATTACTACTAGCCTAATATGTATGTATAAATAGTGTATAATAAGGAAACACCGTGAGGAAATTTGCATGTTTAAGAGAATATAAAAAGTTTTCGAAAGACATATGAAATCCGCCTCCAGCGTGGTGGACTATGGCCTGATCCCCTTCGTATTGAAAGGAGGCACGTGCCCAGCAGTGGGATATTAATAAGGTTGAATACATTGTATCGATGTCCATGTGTCCGGAAGCGTGGGCTATAACAAGTATTTTATATATGTATATATATAATACATTTAACATTCAAATTTAGAATTCTTCTATTCTTTCTAATACTTAATTTTAGAATTCTTCTTGGATAAAATGAAATTTCTATTTCTCTAAGTAAGTTGTGTTGTTACTTCGGCTTTAGTTTCCTATGATTTGCTGCGAAAAGGTCGTGTCGATGCGCGTTCAGATAGACGCGTCGTAATTAATTCTATTCTGCAGTTTGTTTTGCAGTCGTGACCTCTGGGAATACGCTTAGATTTATTGGTTTTGGGGTTTTCGAGTTGCAAATGGTTGATACATTCAACGGTTTGTGATTTTCTTACGTGTTGACTTTTCTGAGATATGTTGAAGTAAATTAAGTGACAGATATTTAATGAACAAAAAATAATTATTATTCAAAAAATTAACTTAAACGCAATTATTAGTTTTAGAAAATTATATGGGGCCATTCTTGGAGTTCATAATTAGCAAAGATATCTTACAACACATACCTACACAAAAAATCATATAACTCAATCTCATGCTTTTTGTTATCGACCAAGAATATCTTCTAGTTTTCAGAAATATTGATATTTGAACTAATTGACAAGACAGCACTTATATTAGAGTGGTACAGTCAAGTTAATATGATATTGTAAATCCAATCCCGACCGCGTTCAATAAATTGCAAAATCTTAAATATAGAGCAAAATATTAAAAAAGATCCTTATAATCTGATAAATCGATAATGAAGAAACTAAATTATTATTTACCCAAAAACGTGATACCATAATTTTTATCTTCCAAAAACTTTCCGATCTACGCTATTAAGGGCTAAAGCAAATAAGGATCGAAATGAAATTTTGAACCGCCTCATAAGTGTTGGAATGTCTGGAGCGAAATAAGACAATTACCTGTTGGCAAATGTTTCCGATACCGGCCGCTACAATCGCCTTTCAGCGCACAATCTGCCCATCGGTAATTTGGTAATAAAATGAAAATAAGCTCGCTTCTTATCTGTGATCCATTATATACACAGGTATATTCTTCACTATATAAACATTGCCCGCGCAAAACCAAAACGTGCCAACTCAGTGTAAGATTGCAAGCTAGTTGGAACAGGATACCGTACAAGTTTGACTCTCGATGTAACTGTGTATATGACGTTAAGGATAAATTTACCGTGGTCAATACAAATGTTGGTCTTCTGCGTTAGCGATTTCGAGTGGAATTCGCGTGGCTTGAAATTTAATTTTCTTTAATAAGCTGGTTATGTTTGATTTAGTGTAAAGTTGGCTTTATTCTTACGGTGCACGAGTGAGAATACGTTGGAGCCTCGCGTTTCGTCGAAGGCATGTATCTCGATAGGGACGTTGTTTCATCGGGAGAGATGCAAGGCCCGATTGCCGCCCCGCCCATGCTTTTTTCGTGGCTCTAAGTAACAATGGGTGATCTGTTAACTAAATAACGAATGCGATTTATCAGTGAGAACGATGTCGATGCGGGGTTTATTTTGAGCTCGTGATGGAATGGTTTCAAACAAAAGGCGGTGAATTTTAACAAGGTTTAGATAATGTGGGGAGTGTGTAGCTTAGATACGTGTAACAAATTAGTATTGAGGTTACGTGTATTTGAAAGTTTTGAAGGTATACTTCTTTTGGCATGTTGGGAAAAAAATATGAGAGTAAAATTTTTACGATGTGCGCGCATACCGACAGCCAAAAAGACACATGATGAAGTTAGCTGCATTCCTTTTACAAACAGAGATTTGTGACATACGGTATGAAATCTTTAACTATTTTTGTTCTGTTACGCCAATGAAGTATAACTTCTTACGTGCATACATAAGTACACACACACTTTTTTTTATAAAATCATTTCAAAACTTTATTTGCACATGGACAGAAAATAAAAATAAACGTATATACATATATTCTTTTTAAAAAGATACGTTTCTGATTTTTTTTGTAAATTATTATTGGTTTATTGTAAGAAATATAATGTACATTTTATTGCAATTTTATACAGTTATTTAAGAAAGAACGCATGTATCTAAATAAGAGTTCTGGATATGTTTTTATGAAGATATTAATCAAGCTTTACCAGTTTTAATTTCAAGTTAACAACTAACTTTTCCCATAGAACTTTTAGCTCACATCTGTCATATAATTATTAATTATGCTATAGTAAAAAACTGCTTTATAGAATATTAGCGACTCGCCCTTGCTTCGCTCAGATTCAGGTAGGTTTTCACGGTAAATTTGGGTATCCAACGGGAACCGTACATTTTTTCGGGATAAGTAACCTGTGTGCTATTTCAAACTATAATCTATCTCTGTGCCAAATTTCATCCAGATCACTTTAGCCGTTCTGGCGTGAATAAGTAACAAACATCCATCCATTCAAACTTTCGCATTTATAATATCTACTTTATGACTATGGGATGGCATATTGAATATAGTACCTACCTATGTCTAGACTACACAGTAAGTCCTACTGAATATTCCAAAGTTAAATATTTGTTTTTTATATACATAAAGACCACATAAAGTATTTCTTTTATTAAAAGTGGGCCTCAGATAATGTAAGAGAAATAAATAGCATCAACGAGACTTCAACATTTTTTTTATAAAAAAGAGAGAACGCACGAACGAACGAAAGCTATGTCACAAAATTATGTATATATATTTTTAATTTATTAAGAACTAGTGCCTCTAAATCTATCCCACGGGAACCGTACATTTTTCCGGGATAAAAAGTGACTGTTGTGCTATTTCAGGCTATAATCTATCTTTGTGCCAAATTTCATTCACATTCGTTCTGCTGTTCTGGCGTGATTGAGTAACAAACATCCAAACATGTAAACATTCACATTTATAATATTAGTATAGAGACTAAGAGAATACAAGGTATGTTAAGACGTGCTAATTAAATTTATAGTCTCTCAAGATAACAAAAAAAAAATGGTATTAATTTTTTTTTAAGATATAAAGAGATAGAATTTGTTGTTTGTATGTACGGAAGAAGCACTAAAATACTGAAAAGAATGTAATAAAGTAAATAAAGTCATATATTACTATATCTTTGAAAAATATAGCCCATCAATTACTCTAATGTTATATAAGCTAAATTACTTTAAAGTTGTATCAAAATCCGTTCAGTAGTTTTTGTGTGAAATAGTAACAACCATCCATCATCACAAACTTTCGCGTCTATAATATTAGTAGGAGTAAGATAATGTAATATATTGATTTGAAGTATTATAAGTCTTTCTTACTAGAAAAAAATATAATTTTACATTTATATATCAATACTTCCATATTTGGTAACACAATATAGCTTTTATTAATTTAATCTAAATACATAATATTTCCTTGTTTCAAAATAATCGATATTATTGAATATTTTCCGGATTGCTACACGTTATTGTTTCCTTAATTATATTAAAATGGATTTTCCCCTTTAAATATCAGTAAATGCGGCACAGATTATTATAGAAGGGCGAAATAAGCCACAGATATTTTTTTTGATGTGAAACATCTTTTGGCACGCCTTGGTAGTAAAGACGGCTCGTGGTGTGACGGCAAAGGGTGGCGTGACGTTGTCATGCCATCATGCCCCTTCTTCGCCACCGCTCTCGAATATTTTTTGTGTGCGTGCACGTATATTATATATGCTCCATTGTAAAACAGTCTCTATTAAAAACATTTACATGTTTTCTATTCTATTTATGTATATGTTATATATTCTGTAATTATTATCATAATTTAAATAATAAGAAAAATATGATGTTTTATTAACGAAACTCTATTTTTTCTTTTTTTTTAATCCATATTTCGTTATAGGCTTTTATTAATTATGAACTCTAATACTAACATGATGTTTTACATCTGCTTTTTTATTATATGAAGTACTAAATCAAACATTGTTTCTTTTAGTCGTATGACGCCATATGACGTAATGATATGGTAATTTTAAAAGATGCAATATGTGTAACATGAACAATTATTTATATGAATAGATGTATACTTATATATGCACTAGCAACTCATCCATGCTCTGCTCGGGTTCGTCCCTAGTTACGTTTTAACGTTTAGCTTAGATATTTTCTCTAAGTAAAAAGTATCCTATATATTGACTTAGATAACCAGCTACCATCATACCAAATTTCATCAAAATCTCTCTAGTGGTTTTTTCGTGATGCGGTAACAGACAGACGGACAAAAAATCTAAAAAACTGTAGATTCGGCCTCTGTTTCGATAATAATTACTATTTCAATAAGATTTTTCAAAAAATATTTAATGTACAGATTTGACGCAGTTAGAATTTTATTATATGTATAGATAAGTCTATATGTACAATATTAACATCAAATTTAAGTTTTAGGTAAACAATTTTTTCCAACTAAAATATTTTGGCTATCTAATTATAATCACAAATATCTCTGTACTGAAAAATGTGTACAAAATATTTGATGTTTTGATGCCCTTTTTAAATCTCTCTGTTCTTAGGAACTTTGAGCACTGTTTGTATATATGATTGTGGTTTTTTGACTTTGATAAATATGGTGGTATATATAGTATATAATAATACATACCTATCAATTGTAGTTATAAGTTTCTTATTAATTGAAAATAAATAGGTACATGTTATTTATCTTAATTATTCCATATTTTTCATACGTTATTTTTAAAATATTTTATATATTTAGTACATTATATTTGTATATTAATACTATACAGCTGAAGAGATTTTTTTGGTTTGTATGAATATACTTATTTATGGAACTGTTATATACTAGCGACTCACCCTGGTTTCGGTTCGGGTATCGTCCCTAAACAAAAACAAATCTATCGCATGGGAATTGTACATTTATTCCGGGATAAAAAGTAACCTATGTATTATTCCAGACTATGATCCATCTCTGTGCCAAATTTCATCCAGATCTGTTCAGCTGTTCTGGCGTGAAAGAGTAACATCCATCTATTCATCCTCACAAACTTTCACATTTATAATATTAGCATAGATAAGAATGTCTTAATAAATAAAATTTGAAATGAAAAATATTTTTGCATATCATAGCTTATTAAGGAAGATCATCAAAAAATACAAAGAAAATTCATAAAACATCTAAAATATAGATATCCTTACCATGATCACTCTACACTTTGCCTACCCTCACTTGAAAATCGTCGAACAGAGCGAGATATGACATTTTTATACAAAATTCTTAACAATTTTATAGATTCTCCATATTTGTTAAGTAATATTTACTTCAGATGTCCTAAGGTTAGCACTAGAAATATGTCATTGTTTTATATTCCTCCAACAAGAACTAAATATGTTCAAAATACTTTTACGTATCGAGCTTGTAATAAATATAATGTAAAATTCAATAATATTGATTTGCATACTTGCTCGATCACACAGTTTAAAAAAAAAATTAGAGAATGCTTTTGATTGTAATTTCATTTAGGTTAGCAATAATTAATAATATTATTTTTTTTTGTTGTTTTTCTCTTAATTAGTTTTTTTTTGTAAGGTTTTGTAAGTAACGTTTTTGCTGCTTTTCTCCCTCTTATTGGACTGCTCGTTAATATGATATGTATATTAGTGGAAACTTTATTGGTGTGTGTACAATCTTTTATGTATTTTTTGTAAATGTTCTATGTACTGTTTGTTTCCCAAAAATAAATAAAATAAAATAAAATCATAGGCTACCTATCTAATATCACTACATCTCTTGATAATTACAAAACTATACATAAGAACTAAGCGGAGATTAAGTTAAAAGCTAAAAAAAAACTCTATTAAGTTGTTTCAACAGAGCTTTAAACATGCGGAAGCTTACAACAGTAATGTCAATAAAAACTTTTGTACGTCAAAAATGTCTTCTCAAAGTGAGCAAACCGCTACAATATGGACGCCGATCTTAGAACCAGTCGGCTACGTCAGCGTGGGCGGGGCGGAACGCCTCTCGCCTACTACAGAGACTGACAGACGTTAGTCCACTTAGACGAAGTCAGATAAATTATTATATTAATATTTGCAAAAAAATTGCATCTTGATGAAATTGTCATGTAAATGTAAAAAAATCATTTGATGTTGCTATGGCAATGGTATAATTATTTACTACTAGCGATTTACTCTTGTTTCGCTCGGGTGTCTCTAGATGCCTATGTATAAGTCCAGGTTACAACTCTATCCTTTTACTAAATTTCATTCCAATCCATCCAGTTTTATCAGCGTAACAAATAAACCTACATACATATATTCGCAGTTATAGTAGTCCAATAGTTAAGCTTCGGCTTCATTCACATAAAGTATACACAAAATAACGTTCTAAAAAATAACAGACCTGCATCATTATGTGATTTATTTACAACGAAACCAAATATATACTTATAATATGTATGTATTTAAAATACAATATATCCATAACACAAGCCTCGTAGCTTACCATGGAACTAGATGGTGCTATGTGTTAATGTCTCAACATATAAAAAAAAATCTCAACATTACTTAACTGTAAGATTATGTTACTTCTGAGTAAATCAAAGCAAAGATACTTTGAAAGCTCGCGTCTTAATACAGACTGAAATATTTAAAACTGTTAATATTATGCAATTAACTTATGCATTAGTACTTATTTAACTATCCATCCAACATGCAGGTGTTATAGTTTGTCTAGGGACGAACCCGAAGCGAAGCCAGGGTGAGTCGCTAGTATTCTATTATATAGTGTATAATTGATACATTCACATCATATGTTGCTATATACATATGTACATATGTATATAATACCATACCTTGTTATGTACTTAAATCCTCAAGAGAGGGAAATTAATTGTTTTTGGTTTCATTAATTTGAATATGAATATACTATAGCTTTGCTGTAGAAACCCTTGGCCCATGGAGTCAAAGTGCTAAGCCTTCCTAAAAGACATAACACCTCGTCTTATCGCCCCTACTGGTGACAGGAGAGCTGGCGCATTTTCCGCCCAAAGAATCAGCATTGCCATTCAACGGGGGAATGCGGCTAGCATTCTTGCCACTATTCCACATGGACATGACTTGTACAGTAATAACTAAGTGTACATTTGTTTTGTATATACAGGGTGGATTTTTGAGACGGGACAGTAAGGGCAGGTACCTTAAATACTATAGTTACAGGAAAACGCTCCTAGGAGACCATCCATAACTTTTTGAGATATTCTGAACTGCATTCACAGATTTTGGAAAAAAATTACAGTTAGCGAGAAAAATGCTAAAATAAGAAAAAAAATTTTTTCATGTCAATCGATCCTATTTCATGTAAGGATCAAAAGACTCTATGGGACCATTTAAGGTTTGAGTACTAGAAATGACAGAAATCGCCAAAATCTTTTCCCATACATTTTTGTACATGTAATCAAAAGACTCTTAATACAAACGTAAATAGGTAACATTTAGGTGATCTACAAAATTAAATTGCTTAAAATGGATATCGTGTTTCAAAAAAACACGTTTAGTTGATAAGATTTTATTTTATTTTTATTTGTTAATGCAATTATGATTTTCTCAAAGAGTCTTTTAATCACATTAAAAAATAGGACCGTTTGGCAACAAAGAATATTTCGAGTCGATTAAACGTTTTTCCATACAAAATGTATGGAGAAGGATTTTGGCGATTTCTGTCATTTCTAGTACTCAAACCTTAAATGGTCCCATAGAGTCTTTTGATCCTTACATGAAATAGGATCGATTGACATGAAAAAATTTTTTTTCGAATTTTAGCATTTTTCTCGCTGACTGTAATTTTTTTCCAAAATCTGTAAATGCAGTTCAGAATATCTCAAAAAGTTATGGATGGTCTCATAAGAGCGTTTTCCTGTAACTATAGTATTTAAGGTACCTGCCCTTACTGTCCCGTCTCAAAAATCCACCCTGTATAATTAAGTATATTTGTAATTTTCTTTATTGGAAAAAAAAACTGTATTACCTACAAACTTCACAATACCTGTGATCATGAAGTAAGATTGAAAATAATCTGAAAAGTTAAGCAAAGTAAAGCAACAGTGCTATACGTATATGTGCGACATATCATTTAATTAGAGAAGTGACTTTATATCCTAGAAAACCTAATCAAGTCTTCAGTTAGCAAAAGTTTCTAAACTAAATCAGATCTTAAAACTTACATTGCAATCACTATGAAGAACAAAATACATAAAATCGAATTTTAAAATAAAAAAGTTTTATTTTAGTAGAGCTTAACACTTTCAAGAAATTATTGATGGAGCTTTTTACAAAAGCGTCGTTTTATTAAACAAACAAATTATCTATGGCGCGACGGACGAGACGCTATTAAGAAATAATGATAAACGTTATTAGGGTTGTTTATTTGTATTGATAATATAATATAATTATTATTTATTATTAAATTTCATGCAAATACTTTAGTTTGAGTCATGTTTAATAATCTATACTAATATTATAAAGAGGTGAAGTTTGTGAGTTTGTTACGTTGTGGGGGGTAATCTCTGATTCTACTGAACCTATTTAAATGAAATTTGGTGAGAAGATAGTTTGAGACCCTGGGAAGGACATAGAATACTTTTTATCCCGGAAATCATCCCTTAAGAGGGTGAAAATGTAGATAAAATTTTTCATGAGGAATTAAGCTAGGGACGAACACGAGCGAAGCGAGGGTGAGTCGCTAGTAATATTATAAATATGAAAGTACCTGGATTAGATTTATCTATGGTTATATTTTGTCGTAAATGAAAGACAATTACAAGTATCTTTGGATTTACATATTTGATATACGAGTTTACATATCGAACTAATAAGGTGCTATTTATTGTATTTATATACTTGCGACTTACCCTTGTTTCGCTCGGATGCGTTCCTGGGTACCTACCTTTTATTTACAGGTAGCGCCACCTTATGGCAAATTTTATTACTAACAATAGCCTATATATTACTCCAGGTCATAGTCTATCTGTGTACTAAAATTTCATTTAAATCCGTCCAGCCGTTTCCACGTTAAGAAGATATAAACTTGCACACAAACAAATATTCGTATTTTTAATACGTAGTAATGTGATAATGTATTTTTTTAAATAAAAATGTTTAGAAACCCAATTCATTTTTATTAATATTAAATTACCATATTTCTACAACTCAATATTCCAAAATTTACTACCCGAGAAAAATTTTTTGAACACATATCGTTCATTGTTAATTCATACAATAATCCTAAGTATTTCATGTTGTTCGTTCAAGATTTACAATCGAAAATTATAATAAATAGCGGCTTCGCTCACGATAAAACTATGAAAAGTACGAAATTTCATGCAAATATGTCCAAGGAATAAAAAGTTTCATACAAACCTTTATCCCCTATTTCACCCCCTTGGGGGTTGAATTTTCAAAAATCCTTCCTTAGTGGATGCCTACGTCATAAGAGAAATACGTGTGCTAAATTTCAATTTTCTAGCCCTAAGGGTTTGGCCTGTGCGTTGATACATCAATCAATCACTTTTGCCTTATATACATATATATATATATATATATATATATATATATATATATATATATATAGATGAGAAATTTGGTTATTTTAAAGCCCAAAACGTCCCTTAAAAACAATGCTTAGGTAACGCATTAAGAACCGATGCTTATCTAATGCATCCCATATTTAACCTAATCTGTTTTTATGCCTGTAATTAATTCCATTGTCATACAAACAAATTATTTTAATTTGTAAAACAAACGACTAACAACATTAAATTAATTATTATACATTAGTTTTCTAATGGTTGCTATATTTCAATTGATTCAAAGGAAAAGTATTTGAAAAATTGACATTTCTATTGAAAACTTTATTATAGTGTTTAGTCGTGAAAGTTTTTGTTTGGTTATTTATCTATACATATATTAAAGTTCTAACTGCGTCGAATCTGTACAATAAATATTTTTTTAGAAAATCTTATTGAAATAGTCATTATTATCGATATAGAGGCCGAATGTATGGTTTTTAGAATTTTTGTCTGTCTGTCTATCTAATCTGGGAATGCATTACTAGAAAACCACTGGACAGATTTTGATGAAATTTGGTATGATGATAGCTGGTTATCGTTATCCGGGTCAACATATAGGATATTTTTTACTGCGGGAAAATATCTCATCTCTGAGAAATCTATATTAAACATAACTAGAGACAAACCCGAGCAGGACGAAGGTGAGTCACTAGTATGACTATAAAACTAAACTGTATGTAAAGATTTTTCGAAAATATTTACAATTTCACCCAATATTTTGATACAGAAAATCGAATTTTATATTACTTTATAACTTCAATTTATACTTAAGGAGGAGGTCTTTTTCTGTGAAGCTATGTGATGTCTTATAATATTAAATGAGCAATTCTTGTATATATAATTTTATTTCGTGTATCTCGGAAATTGCTCTAACGATTTGGATAAAATTTTGTATTTAGATAAGATTTTTAAGTTTATCTATATAGGTGTTAAAAAAAAATTATACCTTTTCCAAAAAACGCCAAGCATAGCTTTAGCCCTGGAACTATTCATTAATTGCGAACAGATTTTTAATATATATTACCATGGAGCTACCATATTATAAATCACGTGTAAAGGTGGAAAAATTACTTTGAAAGTTAACTTGAAATATAAATTCTTCACATGATTTTTATTAGAATTTATTAAATTTTAAATAAAACTATCTTTTCGGTCAAAAAATGTCAAATATTCGCCTAAATCTAAGAAAGTATTATTTTTTTAATTATTATGAACACAAAAATGTATTTCTTAGTTCATCTTTCTTATACGCGGATCGGGTAATATTTGCAAAATGACAACTTATTGGCAAAAGAGTGACACTAAATTGCTTCAATGCCGTAAGTTTTTGAGCCATATCTATACAAATAAATAAAATTGGAGTGTCTGTTTGTAATATTAAAATAACCGCTTTTTACTAAATGCATATGGATGTATATACGGTACATATACCAAAACAACATTTTTTACAATTTTTGTCTGTCTGTCTGTCTGTTTGTTCCGGCAAATCTCCGAAATAGCTGGACCGATTACGACGAGACTTTCACTGGCAGATAGCTAATGTTATAAATAACTTGGGCTATTTTTTAAAAAAAAAAATAGGGTCCCACGAAAAAAAATCAAATTAATTAATTAACATTGTTTTGGGAAGCAACCTAGGGACGAATCTGAGCGAAGCTAGGTTGAGTCGCTAGTATCAGAATAACACGATATAAGTTACAAAGACGCGCGGGTGTAATTAGGGCATGAGAAGAGCGTGGGTGGGTCGGGCTCTAACATAATTAATTTAAAATTTAATTTTAAAACTTAAGTTAACTTTAACTATCGAGACGTAATTGATCGCAGTTTATCAAAATATGCGTCTTCTTGTTGATCAAACAAATTAATACAACGAAAAGGACGAGGGATTCTATTAAGAAATAAATTAGATGTTTGTCATTCAGGGTTGTGAAAAAAAAATATAAAAAAAAAATCTTATTTAAATTTTTATGTTTTATTAGATTCATCTTAGTTTTGTACATTTTGTTATAAATTTATTTACAAATTTGTCATATAATATTATTATCGTTTTCACGATTAGCTATGTTTATACATAAATAGGAGCTTGCTACTTCCAAGATATTCATTTAAATTATACAGCTATTTATTTACCCTCGCTTTGCTAGGGTGCGTACGTACATATGCGGATTTTCTTCACAATTTCATGGGTTTTAATTATTTTCCGCGGAACCGTGATTTTTTTTCTAAAATAAAAGGAATCTAAGTTATTGCTTATAACATCAACTATCTGCCAGTGAAAGTCCCGTCAAAATCGGTCCAGCCGTTTCGGAGATTAGCCGGAACAAACTGACAGACAGACAAAAATTGTAAAAAATGTTGTTTTGGTATATGTACCGTGTAGACATCCATATGCATTTATTAAAAAGCGGTTATTTTAATATTACAAACAGACACTCCAATTTTATTTATCTGTATAGATGATAATATTTCTTCATTGCTTTTAAATAAATATTTTTATGCCGAATAAGTTGTAAAATCACACCACAAGTAAGTCAAAATACTAATATTTAAAATTTGTATATTAATTTTATATTTATTACTAGCGACTCACGCTGGCTTCGCTTCGGGTTCGTCCCTAGACAAAAACAAATCTATCTCACGGGAACCGTACATTTTTCCGGGATGATATATAGCCTAAAGCCTTCCTCAGTTAACGGACTATGTAATGCAAAAAGAATTTTTAAAATCGGATTAGTAGTTCCTGAGATTATCGCGTTAAAACAAACAAACTCTTCAGCTTTATAATATTAAGTATAGATTATATATTAAAGAAAGAAAGTATGTTTCTTATAGAAGCAGAAGCTAAAAAAGTATAAAAAATGGACGTTTAAGCTAAATGACAAGTAAGATTTTGAAATATAAAATAAGTTTGGTTAAACTTTGATCAAACAGTAGTTAATGATGTATTTGCTAATTACTGATTTGAACTCATTTTTAACTTATGTTTATTCAATTTTACGTTTAATATCCAATAGCCGGTTGTGATGGCAGCCCTACACCGCCTGCGGCAACGCATATAAATTACAGATTTACACACAATCTTTCATTTTTCACTCTTTCACGCTAGCCGGATGACGGCGAGATATTGACAGCTGTTAAAATCATATTTAAATTTTAATTTAATAAGATAATAATGTTTACATACAAAATGCTTATCAATATTTAATGCTTCGTTGTCACTGTCTTATGATGGAGGTGACGAGTTCGATTTTTATTAGATTTTGTTGTGTTAGAAATCAAAACTCAGGCTAAGGAATATAATTCTTTAGTCTGAGTGTTGATCATACAAAAACTTAAGTATTGTAAAAAAAATATTATGACATTTTATAATATATACTAAAAAAAAAAAAACAAATTGAATATTACCTATGTATTATCAAATCGATTTTTAATTTCTCCATTATCCGGTTGTTATTACATTTTAACTTAAAACCAGCAATCTTTTTATTTTGAAATATTCTATATTCGATAATCACCTCCTTTCTACCCTAATATTATAAGCAGGAAAGATTTGTATTTTTATATGTTTCTAACGAGTAAACTCAAGAACTGGACCGATTTAGATGAAATTTGGTAAGAAGATAGTTTGAGACCCTGGGACAAAGAATATTTTTGAATTTTATTATATTACTGTTATATACTATATTTTATTAAAATAGGGATGAAATTTTGTATGGGGACTGCGAGGGTGAGTCGCTAGTCTATACAGATAAATAAAATTGAAATGTCTGTTTGTAATGTCAAAATAACAGCTTTATACTAAATGCCTATGCAATTATATACGGTACTTAAGAAAAACACAATTTTTAAAATTTTTGTCGGTCTGTCTGTTTATTCCGGCTAATCTCGTAAACGGCTGGACTAATTTTAACGGGACATTCATTGGCAGATAGCTGATATTATAAGGAGTAACTTAGGCTACTTTCATTTTAGAAAAAGAATAAGGGTTTCGCTCAAAAAAATTAAAACGTATCTAGGGTCGAACCCGAGCGAAGCAAGGGTGAGTCGCTAGTCATAAATAAAGCTAGATAGTAAATCTTAAAGTAAACAAAACGGACATTATTTTCGTTCCATCATTTATTTACGAGATCTCATCAAATAACTTGTTGTTTTCCATCGTATATAATCCTAGCCCTTCACGAAGACGGGCATCGAATTTCCGCCGCGGCCTTACCGGAAACACCGCCATGTTTACAAATCGCGCGGGAAACGTCATAGCGAATTTTAAGCAGATGCTGGAAAAAGGATTTAAATAGAGTGATATTTAAAAATGAAATACAAGGGATAAATAATGTTTTTGTAAAAATACACGTTATATTATAATAATGAGTATATTTTTATAGGATACAATGGAGTGGAGGTTAGAGAAAGATGTGAATTATCAATTAGGTACACAAATTTTACTATCGACAGCTTTAATAGAATAAAATATATCATGGAGGAAGGGGTTGAATCTATAGAGATAGATAAAATTGGAGTGTCTGTCTGTAATATTAAAATAACCGCTTTTTATTAATTGCATATGGATGTATACACGGTACATATACCAAAACAACAATTTTTACATTTTTTGTCTGTCTGTCTGTTTGTTCCGGCTAATATCTGAAACGGCTGAACCGATTTTGAGGGGACTTTCAATGGGAGATAGCTGAAGTAATAAGGAGTAACTTAGGCTACTTTTATTTTTAACCGACTTCCAAAAAAGAGGAGGTTCTCAATTCGTCGGAAAGTTTTTTTTTTTTTTAATGTATGTTCACGGATTTCTCGAAGACGGCTGAACCGATTTGGAATTTTTTTTTGTTTCAAAGAGTATTCTTCCCCGGTGGTCCCATATAAATTTTATCGAAATCGGTCAAGCGGTTTTTAAATAAATGGCTTAATCGAATATTATGTTTTTATTAAAAATCTTTCTTCTTACAAATTACTTGCTTATTACGTCTACACTAAAAATGGAAAAATAAAAACTTTAAAAAAAAAAATAAAAACCGACTTCCTGGCACTGAAAAGTAAAAAATAACTAAACAGAGGTTTTCATTTAAAATAGATACCTATACCCTGTTTTTTAATCTCAGAGACAAAATTGACATTTCGTGGGTTGTCAGTTTTTTGCAATTCTTAAATAGTGATGTACCACTATCGAAAATTAATGTTAATAAAATCAAGTATCGTTTATTTTATAATAAGTTATCATTAAATAATGTGTAGCTACTTATTTAAAACGTAAGAATACAAAATTGATAATGTACATTTAAATTCAATAATGTTAATTTTAATGATACTTAATGATTTAAAATTAATAAATATAATATTTAAATGAATAAATATGATATTTTAATAAATAAATATGATATTTAATGATTTAAAATTAATAATATTAATTTTAATTATACGCTTTTGAATATAAAACTTTGAAACGAATCGTCTAATAAAGATAAAAAGTTACGATTCAACAAACCGGTATCGTAAGTACAACACTGCACCAAAAAAGCTGGCCACATTATTTGTAAATTTGACATTTGCATGTGTCAATTTAGTCTCTGAGATTAAAAAACAGGGTATAATCAGATATTTTCGAAGTCGGTGTGCTTTGATTTGTATTGGCTGGCATATATAAAAAGTTTTTAGAAAAAAATGGGGTCTCACGAAAAAAAAACAAATTAATTAATTTTGTTTTGGAAGCAAATACCAAATTAATTAATTAATTTTGTTTTGGGAAGCAACCTAGGTTGCCTAAAGTTGGATATGATAAGAAAAACAATTAAATGAATACTAAGTAAAAACCATGTAAAGAAGCAAAAAGGTCATTTACTTGCTGACTAAACAAGAAATCTCGTATACTAGACATAATATGATATACTTGACTTACAAATGGTAAAATTTGGCAGGTAAGTAATTTATAGGTAGGAGGATAAGTAGTGTATTGGGACAGTTTAGAACGAATTTTATTTTACTAAAGGATGAAATCAAGGTGGTCTAAAGGCTCTATAGCCTTAATACACCTATGTGTATTAAGGCTTGTAAGTTTTAAATATGAAGGTTTTTTTCTCAAATACACGGGAGGAGCTGCGGTCAACCCTAATTATTTTATCTATATATATAATAAAATTGTAACTGAGCCGAATCTGTAGATTAAATATTTTTTGGAAAATCTAATTGAAATAGTCATTATTATCGACACCGAGGCCGAGTATATAGTTTTTAGAATTTATATCTGTCTGTCTGACTGTCTGTCTATCTGGGAACGCATCACGAGAAAACCACTGGACAGATTTTCATAAAATATGGTATGATGATAGCTGGTTATCCGGGTTAATATATAGGATACTTTTTACTGCGCGAAAATATCTCATCTCTGAGAAATCTATACTAACTGTTAAAACGTACCTAGGGCGAACCCGAGCGGAGCGGGGATGAGTCGCTAGTAAATATATAAAATGTGTCATGCTTTTTATTTTTGTATATGAAGAATTCCAAGGCTAGGTTTTTATTAAGGCCATAGGGAGAAAAACTAGCAAATATAGCCTGAAGACTGTACGACAGTGTGCGGCAACTTTTGTATATTTTACGAAAAAAAAAATATAAAAACTTTTCAGTCTTAATGAATATTGTGTCATAATCATTTGAAATACACCAAGTAGAAAGGAAAAAAAATATAATTAAGAAAATTGGAAAAATGTCGCGCTAACAAATAATTCATCCCTTAATCGTCTTCGCAATTTTGTTAATGTCTCACATTAAACGTAAATGTGGTAATTAGTATTTTTTTCACTAAGTCATAGTTCTAGCTTTTTAAAAAATAAATACAATAAGTACGAACGTTTCAAACCTCTTTAGTGTCGGTTGTAGGTTATTATTATCTGCTAAAAGAGGTTTACCATGACTCAGTTTTATATGGGAATGCTTTATTTAACTCTTAGCTCAGTTAAAGATTTTTTATAAACTTTATCAATATATGTTGTATAAACAATTCTATTCCTCGGAAACTGTACATTTTCCTGAGATAAAAAGAAGTTTATGCGTTATTCTGATGTATGAGCTTTATTATTGTAAAGTTTCATTAAAATCCATTCAGTAGTTTTTGCGTGAGAGAGTAACAAACATCCATACATTTATACATCCAGATATCTAGACATTCCCACAAACTTTCGCATTTATAATATTAAATAGTACGATTACTTTCCGCTAGAGGCACTGTTACTTATACCCCCTGTATACCTGTATACCTTCCTCAGTCAGTCCAGACGGAGTGCTCCAAAATAAATATTAGAATATTAATCTTAGAATTTAAAATGTTGACAGTAAGTGACCGTGTTAGTTAAAAATTGCTGATTCTATTTCAAATCTATAAGGTCGAATGTCTGTACATAGAAAAAAAATGCTAGAAACCGAGTCAGGGGTATGTAAGAAGAGAAATAGAACAAATCCGGATTTTTTTCGATTTTTTTGTTTCTCTGTCTGTCTGTTTGTACGGGCTAATCTCCAAATCTGTAGAACCGATTTAAATGAAATTTTGCATGGTGTTACCTTATATACCCCGTCAACATTTTAAATACTTTTCATCCCGAAAAATTGAAGAGTTCCCGTGGGATAGTTAAAAAACTATAGCAACTTATAAACCTTAGCACCCTAAAACTACTGATTGCATTTTAATGAAACTTTACAATAATATAGTTCATACATGAGAATAACAAATAGGCTACTTTTTATTCCGAAATAAAGTACGGTTCCCTTGGAATAGATTTATTTTTGTTTGTCTAGAGGTGAATCCGAGCGAAGCGAGGGTGAGCCGCTAGTAAAATAAATCAAATAAAAATCTTTATTGGAACAAACTGAGAAGTTACATTATAGATTAAGATACGATAAAGGCTACATTAGTTGAAAACTGTGTTGTACCCAATAAAGCCCACCTCCTTTTTAATTAAACTATATTAATTTATAATTTAATATACACGTATTAATTACATATAATATAACTAAAACATTTTTTTTTTCAGGTAAGTGGGCGGTATGGTGTGGATGGTCTTGACTAACAACTACGGAAAGATAATCTATAGATATAATAATATTGTAACTAAGCCGAATCTGTACATTAAATATTTTTTGGAAAATCTTATTCAAACAGACATTATTATCGATACAGAGGCCGAATATATAGTTTATAGAATTTTTGTCTGTCTGTCACCGCATCACAGAAACACCACTGGAGGGATTTTAATGAAATTTGGTATGGTCATAGCTGGTTATCCTGATAAATGTATAGAATATTTTTTACCGCGGGAAAATATCTCATCTTTGAGAAATCTAAGCTAAACGCGAAAACGTAAGTAGGGACGAACCCAACCGAAGCGAGTGTGAGTCTGAATCAAAATCAAATCAAAATATGAGTAACAAATAAAAATGTTTACTCTACATAATTTTAAAAGTATAAAAATTGTGAGCCTACATAATCTTTAAAATAGAGAAAAAAATATATTTTATGAAAAGATAAGTACAAAATATAATTTTAAAATTCCAAATTTTTATTTAATTTTCGGTTTTAAATGTTATGCTTTCACATAAAATAAGATTTATTTGCCTCACGCGAGAATTGAACCTGCGATAAATTCAGTGTATTTTTTTTGATATCTTGTAATGTCTTCTCTTATTTAAACAGCCTGTATAATATGGTCACAATACAAATGTAGGGATTGAATAGATTTTTTTAAAAAAGCAACATTATACCCAACTTTAATGGAAGTTCATAGATACTCCACTTGGCGTGTTTAAACAGACTCATTGTGTTAACTCGAAACTCACATAATACGGTGTTCCATTGAAGATTAAAAGTTAGTACATCCGTAGCTTTTTGCTGCTTATTGATTTGCAATGCTGAATAAGGCTTCAAATAGGCTAGTGTTAGATTTCCAAAGCAGTCATAAGTCAGAAACACTTATAAAGTGTCGCAATTTTGGAAGTAGAAATTATAGGGAAGATTGAAAAATATTGAAGAAATAAAGGGATATAATAAAAATCGAAACTATTTGATTTGGATGTTTTTTTTTTTAATTGAGCCTCTCTTTTATAAAAAAATACAGCTGCACCTGTACATTTTTTATTTATTTTTTCTTTCACCTGTGCTAAATAATGTCACTTTTTACGAAAAAATATATTTTTTCTAATCAAAAAGATGACATAAATACTTTTGTAAGAGCCGCGTTTATGAATATAAAGTTTAAACTGTAAAAAATGAAATATTATTAACAACAAAAAAAGTTTTCAAAATTTCATTTTCCATAATTTCTTTAAAAAAATCGTTTTGTCTTATGTCGTATCCAATGTAGAAAGGTTTAAACAAGTATCTAACATTAGCTTTTCTAAGAATCCATAATCAACTGTAATTATGTCGTATTTATATAAAATATTCTTAATTATACCATTCAGTGTGATGTTAATTAGTATTTTTTCTACATAACAACTGCATCCATTTATCTCAAAAAGAGATAAAATATTTCTTAATCCATATATAGAATGAAGCATGATTGTATAAATACTGATCATACAATATAACCCAAGGTGAGATAAACAATATATGTATGTATGCACTTCTAAAAAATACTTGCAAACAAAAAGTTTTAAAAAGAAACCTGGCTGCAAAATAACAAAATAAAAATTTTATGTCCCTTTTTGTTATATAACTGTTCTGTGACAATGCCATAACTAATACGTATAAAACCATCAAGCTGTTTAAGCCACAGCTTCTGTCGAAGAGACCCATATGTACATACTACAGATATACATATGTACATACTACACCTCATAAAACTATACGATAGACTTATCTATATATATAATAAAACTGTAGAGGTCGAATGTCTGTACATAGAAAAAAAAATGTCAGTCAGGGGGATGTAAGAAGAATGAAAATAGAACAAATCCAGATTTTTTTCATTTTTTTTATTTCTCTGTTTCTTTGTCTGTTTGTACGGGCTAATCTCCGAAACTGTTGGACTGATTTAAATGAAATTTTGTATGGTGGTATCCCCGGTCAACATCTTAATACTTTCCATCCCGGAAAATCAAAGAGTTCTCGTGGGATAGTTAAAAAACTATAGTAACTTAAACAGCTTAGTACACAAAAACTACTCATTGTATTTTAATGAAACTTTACAATAATATAGCTCATACATCAGAATAACAAATAAGCTACTTTTTATCCCGGAAAAATGTACTGTTCCCGTGGGATAGATTTGTTTTTGATTGTCTAGAGACGAACCCAAGCGAAGCGAGGGTGAGTCGTTAGTTATAAAATAAAATAAATAAGTGTATAAACATAATTAGAATGATGTGGTTTTGCTTTCCATTTATTCAAACATTCATTTTTACATATTTAATACTTTCTTAGATTTACGTAAATATTTGACATTTTAAATAAAATTATCTTTTCTATTTCTTTCTTTTTCTATTTCTCTCTATTCTATTTTAATTCTAAAAATTAAAAATGTTTATAACTAAAATCAATAAATATTGTAAGGTACTTTGATGCCATTTTTTTAATTTTTGAAATTATTTTGTAAAATTGTGAGTAGGTACTGTCTGTAACAAGTATAGAATGCCTTTGAGACGTCTAAAACCTTGTCTCTCCCGTGACCATGATTGATGTAAAGCATTCGAAACGTCGGGAACCAAAAATCTAAATAAATCTGCAAATTAATCCGAAAAGATAGTTTTAGTTTTATATATTTCTTAAACAACTATGTAATGTAGGAGTCGATTTTTATTAACTTCCTTGTAGTTGTATTTATATGAAATTTTGCAAAGTATACTATTTAAATGACAATATAATAATTTGTACTTTCGAGCTGATGAAGAGGCCAAATGGATAGCGAAGATTTTTAATTAGCTCTATGTATTTAGCCCTTTTTAACGTCGTCGTACACGTCTTTTAAAGATTGTAATTTTTTAATTAAATTTTAATATACCTACTCGTATCCTTTATGATATGTAAATGCTATATATTTATATACACTTGTTGTACACTTGTGTAGGTCATTCATTGTCCTATTACTAACCGACAGCAGCGAAAATCGGTCAGACAAGTAGGTACTTATTACTATATTATAATAAAGTACTAGCTTTCACAGTACAGTTCTGCTCGCATGGCAAGTAGCATAGCTAATATCTATACTAATATTATAAAGAGGAAAGATTTGATATTTTGTTTGTTTGTTCGTTTGTTTGTTTGTACTGAATAGACTCTGAAACTACTGGACCGATTTAGATGAAATTTGGTAAGAAGATAGTTTGAAACCCTGGGAATAACATAGGATATTTTTATCCCGCAAATCATCCGTTAAAGGGGTGAAAATGGGGATGAAATTTTGTATGGGGAATCAACCTAGGGATGAACCCAAGCGAAGCGAGAGTGAGTCACTAGTCAGTTATGTATAAACAAAATATTCTATATTACATACATATAATGGTATACCATGAAATAAACAAACCTAATTTTCATACATATCTTAGTTTTATTTAAATCTAAAGTTTACTAATTATTTCAATTTGTAACTCACTCCCATTAAAGCGAGGGTCGCGTTAGTTTGGTGGATACATAATATTAATTTTAGATAGACACATTTCATTTACATTCTTATCATATCGGTTTTATTACGGAAGACGTGAGACCACACGCAACTTATCTGCCATCATCTATTATAATGTGCAATCAGATGATAGGCAGTAAAAACTGAAGGAGTAATGATTATATAATATTCTGGGAAAACTTCAGTTATTAACTAAAAGATTATAATTTTGTAACATTTTCATGTGATCTCTTATAAAATAAAGCTTAGCTTACCCTGAATTATAATTTTGTTATGGGTTTTCAAAACCTATTCAAAATTTAGTTACATTTGCAATATGTGAAATTTGTGGGATTTTTTCTTTTTTTTTTACAAAAATAGTCAATAATTATTTATGATATATTAAAATATGAACAATATATAAACGTTTAATCTTCATATTTATATATATTAAAAATATGAACCTTGAATGTTATATAATTTCAATATCATTATATATATATATATATATATATATATATATATATTAAACAGTATAAATTTTCATAAGGGAAATCTAACACATATGTATGTGTTAAACAGACTTTTTTATTTTGCTGACATAAAATCATTAAGCTTTGCATTTTATAACATACTAGCAAAAACAAAAACAAATCTATCCCACGGGATTTATCCGAGATAAAAAGTAGTTAATTTGCTATTCCAGACTATAATCTATATCTGTGCTAAATTTCATCCAAATCCGTTCAGCCGTTCTGGCGTGATTGAGTAACAAACATCCAAACATCCATCTAAACTTTCACATTTATAATACATATTAGTAAGATTAAAAAACCTAAAATAATAACGTTTTGTGTTAGAATTATCCAATTATCCAATGAAATAATACTACTACGTAGAAAGTTAAACTTGTTCTTGCTTGACGTTATTGTAGAATATTTTACAGTCTTTAATCTTTATCACTTTTACTTACCACCGGGAAGGTAGAAAACGTACATTTTATCATAAAAACACAAAAAAAAAGCCTATTTAACAAGCAGTTAATTGAAATTATTTAAAAAAACCACTTTAAATTAATAAAAGAGTATCGAATGTATATCGAAACGATGACATTTTGATAAAAGTGTCGGTCGAGTCACCCCGCGTCGCTAATTAACGTGAGCGTATTTACAAATAGCGATAAGTACTTTCTCTTTATCAACAAATAACAACTTTATCAGGACAATGCACTATCGGGTATAAGTATCGACTGTGTAGGGTTGGGGGCTGATTAGTTAAGAGTTAACTGGTGGTTAACTGGACATAACTTTTAGTTATAGAAGAGACTGTTGTGGACATACATTGTTTGAAGATTTTAAATATCTAAAGATTTACGTATTATATTTTAATAAAGATAAAATATTTTAAATAAAACTATGTTTTCGGATTTTTTCGCGCATTTATTTTGATTTTTGGTTCCCGACGTTTCGATTGCTTTACAGCAATCAAAATAAATCCGCGAAAAAATCCGAAAACATTTTTTTATTTAAAATGTCAAATATTCGCGTAAATCTAAGAAAGTATTAAAGATAAAATAGATAAAATGCAAGTACTAATAGCACTACTACGAACATTTTTTTTAATCAAAAGAGTAAAGTCTGGAGTCCAAACTGATAGTCATGACAATCGGTTAAAAATGTAATGGTGATTTTTTTAATTTCAATTCAAAATTTATTTACCCTCCTGGAGATACTACATACATTGTATACTAGGGGCTTACCCTCGTTTCGCTTGGGTTTGCCTCTAGGAAAACAAACCTATCCCACGGAAACCGTACATTTTCGGGATAAAAAGTGGCCTATGTGTTATTCCAGACTATCTATCTCTGTGCTAAATTTCATCCAGATCCGTTCAGCCGTTCTAGCGTGAAAGAGTAACAAACATCCATACTCACAAACTTTCACATTTATAATATTAGTATAGATTATGTAATTACATAACAATATAAGCCCGAACTAAATATTTATTTTTTTATTTAATCCATTAAAAAACGATACGTCGCTAAATGTTGGGCATTCGCTTATTTCTGGACTAGCTGATTCGATTTTAATAGGGTTTTCATAATCTGTATTAGATTTAGCAAAGAGTAGAATATCTATTGTACATAGTAATCTTATTAATTATTATTGTAAATCATCTTACTGCCACCATATAATACTTAGGGCATACACAGTAGTGGATTCAGGTTCGATGGCGCCCTAGGTCCAAGTCGATATGGCGCCCTTTTTCTTTCGAAACAATATATATATATATATATAGGTTAATTATTTTAACAAAGAAATTGTATTCTATGTTTTGATTGTAAGAGCGCAAGAAAATAAACTTTAAAATTTTGTCTTACAGTTTACAGAAAACACAATCTATTTTTAATTTTTGTAGTCTTAAAAATTTTGGCGCGTCTCAAAATTTGCCGCCCCAGGGCTCACGGGCATAAACTAGTACCAAATATTTGTTAATTTACTTCGAATAGGTACTCTTTATATTGGATTTATTTAATCTTAATTTAACTGCCTAACTGCCTTATAAGCGCCTTAACTCTCACCGGTCGTGTCGAGTAGTCGTTCCACCGGAGTATGAGAGTGACAGGAATAGAGAGTGCACTTGTGTCTGCGCGTACATTTGTGCACTATAATATCTCCTGCGCAGTTGGCTAGTCTCAATGAGATTGGCCGCCGTGGCCGGAATCGGTCAGGAGGACATTATTATTATATTGGATTTAAATTACTGTACGACATAATATTTTTATTACTGCGGATATTGATTATTAAATAGGTATATATATATAATTAAGAACTTAATTTAGAGCTTTGGAATATATATTTATATTATTCTCATTCTTTCAAAAATTGGAGGGTGTCGTCAAAAAAAATATACATTTGACACTTAACCACTTAAAACCCATAATTTTTGAGTCGAAACTGGCAACGAATCCTAAATAACATAAAGCAATTATAATATTGGGTGTTCTGGGTTTAAAATAAAAAAAAGACCTAACGAGAAGGCGCCTTTTTTTTTTTAACGTTGGGGAATGCATTTACGCACCGTCCACCTATGCCCCAGGTGGGTGTGTGGGACTCACCAGCTAGAAGAGCCGGTACTACCCACTAAACCCCAACGATCCCCTCCCCTCCGCCATAGTGGGACGCCGCAGGATCGCTTGCGCATTCAACTACGGCGCCCCGGCGGTAGGCCCGAAGGCCACCATCAGGTGAGGCCCCCGTAGGAACCCCACAGCGGCTGCAGAGGTCAGGGCCCGAAACACCGGCCCTCTCCCCTGCAGCCCCACCGCGTCCGCCATCTTACGGTGACGGCCCCGTCTAGGCCGCGGAAGGAAGAGACTGGCAAATACCACGACTCCCCTCCTGCCGCGGCCCACCCCTCTACCGGTTGCGAGGCTATTAACACAGCCCCGCCACCGGCTCCCCCCCCATCCGATCGCGGGACCACCGAAGCGGTCCCGCCACCGGCGGCCACACGCCGACAGCCGAAGCCACGACGTGCGGCCCCGTCCGGACTACGGAAGGAGAAGACTGGCAAATACCACGACTCCCCTCCCGCCGCGGCCCACTCCTCTACCGGTTGCGAGGCTATTAACACAGCCTCGCCACCGGCACCCCTCATCCGATCGCGGGACCACCGAAACGGCCCCGCTACCGGCGGCCACACGCCGACAGCCGAAGCCACGACGCGCGGCCCCGTCTGGGCCGCGGAAGGAGAAGACTGGCAAATACCACGACTCCCCTCCTGCCGCGGCCACCCCACTCCTCCCACAAAAGTGGGCCAAACCCCCCACCGAAGTGGGACCCATCCCCGCACACCACGCCACCCCCCATCCCGGGTGGCCGCAACCCCGTCAGATGCGACCACGACAGGGGGAGGCCGCCAAACCTTCCACAAAAGTGGACCTCCGTCCGCCCACCGAAGTGGGTAACCATCACTCCTGGCCGCAAGCAGCCCCGTCCGTCTGGCGCCTGACCGCATTCGACGGGCTACGATCGGAGACGCCCCTCCCCATCCCCCCGTCAGTTGCCGCAACGCCGTCAGATGCGGTACCGAACGAGGGGCACCAATCAGTCCACCGAAGTGGACACCCGTCTAGCCACAAAGTGGCACCCTCCCCAACCGGTAGCCGCAACGTCGGAAGCCGAAGCCTCAACGACGAGCGGCACCGTGCGGGTTGGGCCTCAACCGCGTTCGACGGCCCGCGGCTGCAGGCCCCCCGCCCCCCATGCTGTTGGTCCGCGCCGGATTGCTCCGGTACCACCCGCCCGGTCTGAAGGCGAGTGGCGTTCCCCCATCCGCCACCTGGGGACGCGCCCGGTAGGAGTCAGCTCTCCCCCGGGAAGGAGCCTTAGCCTTAGCCTTCTCAACCTACGTAATCCAAGTCGGACCTGTCTCACATACTCGAAAATTAAACTTTACAAGTCAATAATCTTTTATCCAGATGCTTTAAATTTAAAAAAAAAATAAAAAAAAAAAACAAAATAAAGTAGAAAGACAAATAATTAATTATATATTATTTATATAATTACTGGATTAAGCTTCGCTGCCGCCTTCTTAGCCTACGTTATCCAAGTCGGGCCTGTCACATAATCAAAAATCAAAACTTACAAGAGAATAATATTTTACCTAGATGCTCTAAATAAAAAAATAAAAAAACAAAATAAAGTAGCTGGACAAATATTTTTTTTTTTACGCAGAGCACCATCCAGTTAAATAGTGAGCTACGAGGCTTCTATTATGGATACCAGATAGTTGATATACTACACATTATATATTAGTCTTACAGTAACTGGATTAATAGTCACTCTGTTTATTTAAATATTAAACCAAAAACCATTTAAAATATCACTAAAAGCCATGTAACTAAGTTATCACATTGACGATAGTGAAAAAAGTAGCAGCCCTGCATATCAAAACGAAAGTGCACGTCTCGATATCGAACAATGTGACACAGACGATAACGTAACGTGATCGCCTCGCTATCGCCACGACACCGCGACGACGGCGCGCCGACACTGCCTCATTTGAGAATGTTCCTGTATTACTACTAAATATCAATAAATAGCTGACAATCTAATAGTATCTTTTGTTTTTACTTTGCTGGAGGTGGCTTCAGGTTAAATTCGCACTTGGAGGATATTTATTGACTACAAAGGCATTAAATGGTATTATTTTATAAAAAATCTGTTAATAATATGAAAATATTCCTACTCCAGTCCAGAAAACAAGAGAGTGAGATGTAAAATATGTCCTTCTAACCGATTATGAGAGATTATGTTATTACTAAGAGTACCTTCCTACTATTGCTACCAATTTTTTAAATCAATATAAATAAATGCTATTAAGACTCTTAAGAGAAAAACTTAATACAAATCCCAACATTTACAAGGTCCAGGATTCGACCCCAGGATCTCTGTAGTTACATAAACTATGAGGCAATTCACTATATAATACAGAAGTTACTAGACCGATGAGGTAGTTACTGATAAATTAACATCTTAGACTGTTTTATTTAAAATTATTAATATATTGTAAACGTTAACGGATATAAACGAGGTAAACTTTTATCACACATTGGTATTTTATGTTTATTGATTGGTTATAAGTAACTTTATTCATATGTAACTATAATGTTATATACATACGTTTGAATTGATTTTTCATCTATTGAAATTATGAATTTTAGTGGATCTTTCTTATAGCCTTCTTTTGGAATCTTGCATCAAATTATAAGATTCTGCTCGTAGCACAGTCGTATAGTATCCATACATAATTTTAAAAAACTTGCTTACAACCTCTTGTTTGAATCATCTTTAGAAGTGTACATATTTCTAGTGTAAAATTTATAATTTTATTTTCAACTACTTCAGTGACAATACAAAATATTGGTACGTTTTTCATACTGCAGATCGTTTTTGGCAAAAGTTTCACGATCTGCCGCCTGCCTGACATCAATCGTCTTTGGGAATTCCTTAGATTATATTTAATTATTTAAACTTTCTAAAGTCACAGACAAACATGTGTTAAGAACCAAAATAAATAATATATAACTAAGTTTCATAGTTATTTTAGAAATTTCTATTTTTTTACTTCTTCATCTCATCTCTCAGTTACCCTCACAGACGATCGCATTATAACGTTTAGGTTTCACGAGATTTAAAATTTCAATATCGGCTTGATCAGTTAAGGCCGGGAATAAGTGTAATGGCTTATAAATCAGTCCGTATCAATGTTATACCGCCTGTGTCAGAAGCAGGCTTGTCCGAGAGACTAGTATGGATGCGCTTGAAAATCATATTTAAGTTCAGTAGAACCGTTCAAATAATCAAAAATCATCTACCTTTGGTTATTTGAATGACCACTGACAAATAATACTTGAGTTATCTCTAAATGGTTGGGCGTTTGATTTTGTGAAAGTATAAATATTATTAAGTTTTACATGTTACTTAGTATTCTTTGTGTCTAATATATGACTCATCAGCTCTCGTTTCTCGGGGAGACTTTATGAGGACCTAACGACGCGTCACTATGCAATTATATGCAATGGACCGATTTTCTACCAGAACTACACTACACCTACAGTAAAAAGTACCCTATTTCAATCTCCGAGCCATAAATTATCATCTGTCAAGTAAATAGTATGCAGATATGTTCCACAAATATTTGCCAGGTTTTAAAATTATACTTAACATTATATAAGGAATATATTATACAAAGTATTATAACAATGTTAATAATATAAACTAGACATAAAAATATCTTTGAAAAATGAAGTTAGAGGTTCTTATTTGAGTATTACAGATCTAATATATCTACATTTTCTACTACTTTATTTAAATTATAATTATAATATTAAAATAGTCTTCGCCACATTATTCTCACGTCCATATGAAGTCGATTATCGAGAGCTGGAGATGGGGTGGATAGCGGCCATAATTTGCAATAAATATAAGGGCGGAGGTGTCAGATAGAGCTTTTGTTATCCGTTCGATTCCCGTTCGCGACAAATTTTGCGATAACGGATTTCGTTTCATTGACTATCGTCCAAATAATTAAGTTTAATTTCGATTATTTTAACTACTAGTAATAAACGTTTAACACAACTATAAAGGTTTCTCTATCGAATTTTGTTTTGTGTAGGTCTAGTAATCAAAAGATAAGTGGTCGTTTTTGATCGTCTTCGATTCTGGTATGTGTTGTGTGCGTGTAATGTGATAAATGTGTCAAGTTTGAGCCGTTTTTAATAATTAATATGCTTGTACATCGACTGTGGTTTTTTTCATGCCACAAACGAGTAGCAATTGACATAACTTTTTGAGTAAAAAGAGAGAGAGAGAGAGAGAGGGAGGGAGTAAAGAAATATAAGCTATATTATATCCTTATACTAGCAGAACCCGCGGCTACGCCCGCGTTCAATCTACAAAAAAACTCTTTGACCTTATGTTATACAGCGACTCACCCTCGCTTCGCTCGGGTTCGTCGCTATCTATTTCTGTAATTTTGTTCATACAAAAGTACTAAAGTCGCGTTTAAAATATGAGGGGTGGGGGTAGGAGAGTGAAAAATACTTTAGGACCTATTCTCATACCAATTATACAAAAAAAAAAATATTAAAATCGGTCGAGCCGTTTCGGAGGAGTGCGACCACAAACACCGTGACACGAGATATTTATATATTAGATTACGTGGACTGTTATACACACGTGAACTTCATTATAAATTAATTATCAATTTAGTATTTTTTATTTTTTATTTTTTAGTAAAATTTCCAACCTATTAGATAACCATTTACGGCTTAATAAAGAAACAAATAAAACCTATCCTTCCACCATCTACCTATTTTTTTGTTGTTTTAAAATAGTAAATAGTAGGTATACAATATAAATTACATATTAATTTTAATAGGCAGTGGTAGCCCAGTGGTAACACGCTCGCTTGGGAAACCGAGTGAAGCGAGTTCAAATCCCGGGTCTCGCACCTCTGATATTTTCATGTGCGAATCATTTCCAACATGATTACCACGTGTCTTAACGGTGAAGGAAAACATCGTGAGGAAACCTGCATGACCGAGAGAACCTAGTAAGTTTTCAAAAGACATGTGAACCGCCAACCCGCACTTGGCCAGCAGTGGTGGACTATGGTCTGATCCCCCTCGTATTGAAGGGAGGCCCGTGCCCAGCAGTGGGACGTTAAAAAGGGCTGAATACAATTAATTTTAATATAAACTTATTTTCATATGTTTCTTCTTCTTGCGTTACACAACAGTTAACTAATCAACAATGTATCGTATGCTGATGTACACTGATGTTGACGAGATAAGGCACGTTAGTATTTTCATTTGCAATTATGTTTCACATTAGCTTTTGTCTACGATTTCGTTCATATTCTAAGAAAAATCGTTAAATTAAGTTCGGTTAATACTTTCTTAGATTTACGCGAATATTTGAAATTTTAAATAAAACTATCTTTTCGGATTATTTCGCGGATTTATTTTGATTTTTGGTTCCCGACGTCACAGTGACCGAGTGAAACCAGCCACAGTCCAGCGAGTCCCTGCAGTCCTGCCATACATGAGAGGAGTCACTGACAAGATTGACTACATCTTAAAGCGTGCTTCAATCAAAACTTACTTCAAGCCGCCAAAGAAAATTAGTCAGTTTTTACCACCAGTCAAGTGCCACATCCCTCTCCAAGATGTAGGGGTATACAAACTTGATTGTGATTGTGGGCTCTCCTACATCGGACAAACAAAGAGATCCATTAGAACTCGGGTTAAAGAACACATAGCTGATGTGAAGCACCGTCGCAATACAACATCTGCAGTCTGTAAACATAGCCAGGATCGCCCAAGCCACTACATTCGCTTCGATAATCCACAAATACTTGCGAAAGAAAGCCGTTATCGCCCCAGGATGATTCGCGAAGCTATTGAAATTAAAAAACATCCAAACTTCAATAGGGAAGATGGCTGGGTACTACCATCATCGTGGGATCCTGTAATAAACATAATAAAATCTAACAGCAAAAACAAAGATAACAGACCTGTAGATGTAGTTAGTTCATACTGTGTGGATCGCTATAACAATGATTCAGATTAATATATATTTTATCTGTGAAGATAGTGTTGCTTAATATTCTATTTTAAAATTACATTAGAAATCTAAATTAAAAATTTAATTTTCTAAATTACATATAAAACAATAATAATACTTTAATAAATAATTAGTATTTAATAAATAATTAATATTTTGATTTTCTTTGTGGTTAGACATATTATAGTAATAGCAACACTAAATAATATTACATTATTAATTCTTAAAGTTTTTTAAAATATTGTAATATTTATAATAATAACAGCTAAAATTAAACAAATAATATTTAATTATAATACTTATTAAACTTTTTAAATATGTTTAGAATTAAAATCAACAAATATTGTAAGGTACTCTGGTGCCATTTTTGAATTTTCAAAATCATTTTTGTAAATTTGTGGGTAGGCACTGTCTGTAACAAGTATAAAACGCTTATGAGATGTCTAACACCTTAGTCTCTCCCGTGACCATGATTGCTGTAAAGCATTCGAAACGTCGGGAACCAAAAATCAAAATAAATCCGCGAAATAATCCGAAAAGATAGTTTTATTTAAGTTCGGTTATTATTATCTTTATTAGTTTTATCATCGTCTATTATTATAGAGCTTATTTGACGGAAATTGTGACTAATTTTTATTCATTGTATTCATTTTACTTCAACAAACTATGTTAGCAAATCATGTAGAGCTAAAAATCATATCATAGCATTTTCTAAATATTATCGTGTATTAGAAAAGTATTATATAATAAAATATGAGTCGAATCTGTATATTACATATTTTTTGGAAGAACTTATTGAAATAGTCATTATTATCGAGACAGAGGCCGAGTCTATAGTTTTTAGAATTTTTGTCTGTTTGTCTGTCTGGGAGCGTATCACGAGAAAACAACTCGACAGATTTTGATGAAATTCGGTATAATGATAGCTGGTTACATGGGTCAACATATAGGATAATTTTTACTGCGGAAAAATATCTCATCTCTGTGAAATCTATACTAAACGTTAAAACGTACATAGTTATATAAATATACATATATAAAGTAGTAATTTAATCTATATACGAGTCTGAACCAACTGACAAACGTTTCAATTAATTTAGGCAATATCAAGTTGCTAAGTTCCGATAATTAAATGTTTTAGTTACGTACACATTTCATAATATACCCGTACAGGTGTTACAAATCAACAGCCGTTAGCTGATCGACAGCGATGCTAGACCGATACGGCACGTGTGTCACTGCTTTCAAATTGTTTAAACAAGATATGCTTTTTCTTATCGACTTTGAAAACGAGTTGCGCTACCATCTGTAACTTTATAGAAGTGGTAATAATTAGCTATTATGTAGTTTGTAAATAACTAGTGATACACCCTGGTTTTGTCTGTAGAGGATGCTTTTTTAATCCAAAAGAAAATTGATACTTTCTTAGATTTACGCGAATGTTTGACATTTTAAATAAAACTATTTTAATTTTGATTTTTGGTTACCGACGTTTCGAATGCTTATAGCAATCATGGTTACGGGAGAGTCTCTCCTAATGTAAAGCATTCAAAATATAGGGAACCAAAAATTAAAATAAAACCGAGAAAAATCTGAAAAGATAGATTCATTTAAAATGCCAAATTAACAATTTAAGTCAAAAATTAAAAATATATTATTGTGTAAAGCTTATAACTCCATCACAATTGTGCCGATGTTAATATGTGGGACTAAAGTCTAGTTGTGTCTCACGTAGGATATGTAGATTATTAGTATTGCAATATAGTAAACAAATATTATTTTAAAAGAACAACGGTTGAGTTCTCGGAGTTCCCCCTGGCTCTTCTTAGCAGAACTGCCTTTGCAGCCGGTGGTAGAGTTCTCTTACACTAACATACTGACATTTAATTTAAATGTAAAAATTAATTTAAAAGTGCTTGTAAAATTAACTAAAAACATTTCTAATTTGGGCTTTCTAATCATTCCAAACTTTACACAAAAGTTTTTCAAGTAACATTAAAAATACTTTGAATCCATATTGGGTTTATTTTCATGATGTAAACAAATAAATATTTACATTAAATATTTTTGTCATTTAAATTTTCTATAAACATAATAACGTTTCCATTTATTCAGTGATTCTAACGTTTAATGTTTTCCATCGGAATTCCTGTGGGTGTAGTGAAGGGCGTCCACTAGCCTCATTAGCATTACCAATATCAATTACAAATCATTGATACATAAGATAACGTGTTTATTGACACAATATATTGACAAGAAAATAGGTATTTACTTGTATAAATTATATATTTATAAATTGACTCAGTTTGTAGTGACCCTATTTGCTGTGCCAGCAGTCGTGGGTTCGAGTCCCGCTGGGGGCATTCATTTGTGTGATGAGCACGAATGTTTGTACTCTAGTTATGGGTGTTTATATTTATAATATGTATTTATTTAAAGTTATATATGTGTAGTGTATCAATTATCTGGTATCCATAATACAAGCCTCGTAGCTTACCATGGAACTAGATGGCGCTCTGTGTTAATGTCCGAACATATTATTATGTCATTATACAATTAATGATTTTATTGAAAATGGCACGCCTTGTGAATAAAGTGATCGCCTCCTGGCTATTTCAACTTTATAGAAATATTGTAAATTATAATTTAATTTCCAAAAAAGATAAAGTGATAATATTAGTCCTGCTAAGTTTTTTTCGCCAGTTCTTCTCAGGTCTGAGGCTTCTTCTATCCGAACTGGTAGTAGACTCATGACGTTCAGCAAAACATTGTAATAATTTAATATTGAATGAAATATTTTGAATTTGAATATCACTAGTTAGGACAAATTACAAATTGTATGAGAATTATATTTTAAATCGCTAATTCAAATCATCACAAAATACCATTCCCATAAATTTATTAGTTTTCTATAAGCATAAGCGATTTTAAAATGTCATCATGTCTAAGACCACTACTCGTATAGGACTTATATGGATAAGCTATAACCGAAATCAGAGACACATACGTTTTTTATGTATCCGTTAAATCATTCGTTCAGCTTTGAATAAATTATCTCCAAATAAAAATATTTATCATAATAATGACCTCCCGACCGACTCCGGCCACGGCGGCCAGTCTCATTGAGACTAGCCATTTGCGCAGGAGATATTATATTGCACAAATGTACACGCACACACAAGTGCACTCTCTACTCCTGTCACTCTCATACTCCGGTGGGATGACTAGTCGACATGACCGGTGAGAGCTAAGGCGCAGGACTGACGGCTTTACGTGCTCTCCGAGGCACGATTATCATTCTTATAATGAATGACCATCACCTATTAATAATATTCATATTGGTGCCATCTTTTAACGTCTTGCTTGTAGCCATTGAAGAGCTCCACTGGCTCCATCATCAGCGAACTTGATGCACTACATTATTGTATTTTCATCTAGATTTCACATACCTACATACAAATTTTAAAATTTAAACGCCAATTAGCAGTACACTTGTTTAACCTGTCAACGACCGCCGGACTACCGGTGGTCCAGTTAACAATTAATTTCTTAGAAATTAACCAGGAGGTTTTATTAGTTAGGGACTAAAGTAAAGGCAAGAAAAAACATGTCAAAAAGATAACGAAACAGTTAAAAATTGAACCATAATTCATAATACATAAAACATTACAGTAATATAATAAACACAAAGTTCCAAGGCAAAGAAGACAAAGTGTTATCTATTACCACACAATTACCCCGATGGGATCTGCAAGTTTCTGATATACTATGTGGGGGAGGGTGGGCCTTATCAGTTCGCGCGCCATTAACCCGATACAGCCACTCCACGTAGAGTAGTAATTGAAACAGGTGAACTGACAGTCTATGAGATGAAACGATATAGGCCGAGTTTTTGACTCGACGTGTCTTAAATATGTTATAATTTTTTAGAATTACTTTTGGGTAAGAATTATTAATTTTTGACTGATAAAATAGAGTTATGTGCTTAATTATTAAAAAACTAAGTGTTTTTTTACCTCCTTCGTTATACTAATGCTAATACAAAGATTAAAACATCAATTCATCATCATTTTTACCGAAAAATTATATTATTATAAAAGAAAATATCATTAGCATTTTGTATACATATAAATTACGATTAAATATTTTAGTAAATTATATATAAAAACTTCCGAAATATACAAAATATAATTTTCCTTAACTATCTCTTTAGATTTGGACGCGTAGGTCGATTTTCGCATTGCCTATAGGAATAGCCGATCGTAGCCCGTCAAGAGTGCGATAACGTCGGCCCACATGATCAATCTGGCCCTACTCACTCTAATCTCATATAAAATGTTTCGCGTTTCACCTGGCCGATAGCAAAGCGCTATAAATCCTTCCTAGGTACTTATTATTTTAAATATAATATTTAATAGTAGGTCCGTATTTCCCACGAGTTGAGTTTGTGTGTATTTTTATCCGACTGCGGCGAAGTTAAAAAAAGAGCCAAATGGAACAAGTTGACGAAGGTACATTACAGTTACACGTATTATGCAGTTGGAGTAATACATACGCGTAGCAAGACTGTCAGCAAGGATATGTATGTCTCCGACTACATAATACTACGTTCCTTCCCTTTGTTCTCATCTTTTTCCTTCGTTTTCTATGCAGACGGTTTTATTTTTTTTATTTTTATAATTCTTTGTGTATGTTATGCCATATCTCATAAACTTATTATACTAAAGGAATTTCGTAGGGTATGATAATAATATTTTTTTTTCCTTCCCACTTCTGGGTACGAGCCTTCTCCCAATATTATGAGATTATGGCTATAGTTCACAACTAACCAAATATTGCTTAGTGTTTTACAAAAACTAGTTCATTTTTTTGGGATTTACAGTTGTCATCAACATATTTTCATTTACTGTATAATCGAGATTCGCAATCTTAAAGCGATACCTGAGAATCAAACCCGGTACACTCTATTTCCAAGTTTTTGTAAGTTTCCAGCGAGTGTGCTACCAAGGCCTTACCACCTTCCCTTCTACCTTCATCTATCAACAATTATATTGCAAATTGCTGAAATTCGTGAAAAGTGTAAAGAGAACGTAAACGAAAACGAGTCTCCAATATTAAAAAAATAATAATAATACACAAGTGAATACCGGTTTTCACATAGTGTTCCAGTACTACAACGTATACAGTATCTGCGTAGATGTCGTTAGTTCGATCCAAGCCAAATTGTGCGTGACGATAACGTTATCAGCGCTTGCAGAATGTGATACATATTTTTAAACTGTACATACCTGTAACTGTATATGTAACTAATATAAGAAAATTGAAAAATTCGTGTTTTACTATTAACGTATAATTATTCTAGATTTCTAGTGCTTTTGAAAATATAGCCAAGTACATTTTTATAAATGTTATATATAGTCTTTGAAATATATGTATGCACTAGCGACTTACCCTCGCTTCGTTTGGGTGCGTCCTTAGATACGTTTCAATTATTTGAGCGGAATCCTAATTCTTTTTCTAGAATAAAGGTAGCCTAAGTTACTCCTTATAACATTAGCTATCTGCCAGTGAAAGTCCTGTTAAAATCAGTCTAGCCGTTTCGGAGATTAGCCGGAACAAACAGACAGACAGACAGACAATAAATTTAAAATTGTGTTTTTCTTATAAGTACCCTATATAATTATATATGCATTTAGTAAAAAGCTGTTATTTTGACATTACAAACAGACGCTTCAATTTTATTTATCTGTATAGGTGTACACATGTTTCTGGTAAAACTTTATAGATGTTGGAATGGAATGCTCTTTATGGAAAGAACATTCTATCAAAAAAATAGTATTTTATGTGTATAGTTGCTAATTGATGTTTATATTGTTTATTTAAGATATTTGATTGTTGGTTTTGTCTCCGCTCCGAATAGCAGAATAACTGTTAAAACATCTGAAAAATTCACAAAAATATTACTTGGCTGACACTGGCTGACCCGAGCGAAGCGAGTGTAAATCAGTACCTAGTCTATATATATAAAAATGAATTCCAATTTCCCTTGGTCACGCCATCACGCGTGAACGGCTGGACCGATTGTGCTTATTCTTTTTTTGTTGTGTTTGTTATTGTCAGGAGAAGGTCCTTATATAAAAAAAAAAATAAGAAAATTGCGTAGGAACTTAGAAAATGGGGATGAAAGTTTGTATTGGGAAGCTAGTTAGAGACGAACCCGAGCGAAGCGAGGGTGAGACACCAGTTTTATATAAATAAAATAGACACAATATACAAAAAGCTTAATCGTTTAAAACATCTGCATCTACCTGTAGGTTGTATCTAACACATGTTTAACCGAGTAAGTCGTTGGCAGTTAAATAATAAAGTCGAAAATTTCCTTTTCCCTCCATTTATCCGTGACACTCTATACCTAAACCCCGTATCTTCGTAGATGTCGTTAGTTCGATCGCTCGCGCCAAATTGCGCGTGACGATAACGTTATCAACGCCTTCTCAATGGGGCATTTTAAAAACCACTGGACTGGGTATAGACGCTGAATTAAGACATTGTTCATTTTTCAGTCAACATACATATATTATGAAACTGCCTCAGTGATCTAGTGGTGCACATGTACGGCTGCAAATCCGGAGGTCCTGGGTTTGAATTCCGGGTTGGGCAGTTTAGTTATTGAGTCATTCTGTCAAAAAGTCCCAGTAACCGCGTAGAATTGGGAAGTTGGCGGTGTTAAACCCCAAGCCCTAACTCCACTCATGTAGTATTATGAAAGAGTCAGCCTATGTCAGTATGTAAAACCTTCTTACTGAAAGCGAAAATCCCGTTTAATTGTAGCCTTAGCTGTTTCTAAGAAAAAACAAACCGACCGACAGAATCTTTTTTTATTCGTAGCCTTTGGTATCTTGCAAATAACTATATGGGCATAGCATAATATTTTAAAATCTTTAAAAGAATTTAGTGGTTTAGGTTAAATCTATACAGATAAATAAAATTGAAGTGTCTGTTCGTAATGTCAAAATAACAGCTTCATATTAAACGCATATGGAATTACATACTGTACTTATAAGAAAAACACAATTTTTAAAATTTTTGTCTGTCTGTCTGTTTGTTCCGGCTAATCTCCGAAACGGCTGGACCAATTTTAACGGGACTTTCACTGGCAGATAGCTGATATTATAGGGAGTAACATAGGCTACTTTTATTTTAGAAAAAGAATTAGGGCTTCGCTCAAACAAATTATAACGTACCTAGGGACGAACCCGAGCGAAGCGAGGGTGAGTGCTAGTATCTAATAAAACTCGCCCAATGTAAGCTTCAATGATCACTGAGATCATCAATATATACCGCGTTTTAGTTACCGCTTTGTTACCTCCCCATTCATCAATGGCAGAACCACAGTACTTGAATGCAGCTAAATCATGCCCGTCCACCCCACAATGTGCACGTAAGCGTATTACACTTGACCGCTAAAACCTCGCTTTAATCTCTTTGACTATGTGGCTTAGTCATTACTTAATATTTACCTATACATACTCGTATGTAAAACAATGGAATAATATTTTGACCACACGTTTGACTGGGTTTGTAGTGATCCTACATGCAGTGCCAGCGGTCCCGGGTTCGAGTCCCGCTGGGGGCGTTCACTTGTGTGATGAGCACGAATGTTTGTACTCCAGTCATGGGTGTTTATATTTATAATATGTATGTATTTAAAGTTATATATGTGTAGTGTATCAACTATCGATAACACAAGCCTCATAGCTTACCATGGAACCTACCTCATAGCTACCTTAAAATGGTGCTGTGTATTAATGTCTGAACATATTATTATTAATGTTATTTTTATTAAAGAGGTTCAATATCGATTTCAAAGTAATTATTATTGTATTCCAGAAGTGGATATTTTATAGATTTTTTACTAGAAATTAGGTTAAAGAACAAAAACGCCTTACTATCCACCCTATCCAAAGTATTTTAAAAATTTTCAGAATATTACTGTAAATACAGGTATAATTTAATTTAATTCTAGAAAATTACGCATCGTGATAGAAATGTCCAGACAGACATTAAAGTTGCAGTATCTGAAGCAAATACTAGCTCTCTCGTACATGCTCGCTATACGACTGCGGAGAAGACAGTCTGGAATAAAGCTTTCAGCACTGTCATTGGGCTCGACATACTCTGCTACGACGTCATGGCTATCAATAACTATATTATTCTATACATCTGTGAAAATTTTTCTTCTTCTTCTAATTCAACGATAGAACGGCGAACGACGAAGTTCAACGAAAAAATAAATACATGTGATATCTCACTACACCTCCCCTCCCACCTTGTGACGTTTCGTGATTTTTTCCGAACCCCCTCTCCCGCCTTTCGAGCCTTACGTAATTAATGGACGATCCCCTATATTTTAGGTTAAAAAAATAGTTTTGTTTAGTTACGGATAAAAGATCGGCTTAACCAAATACCATAAAAATGTTGCTGAGTGGTAGATTTTCTTAAAAGTGATTTTTTTAATCCCGGATAAAGTAAAGTCTTTGCTCTGTCCCGTGGGATGGGGATAGCAAAGAGCCTGAGTAAACTGAGTCAAAAGTAGGGGAAAAATAACATAAAACATAATGTAACATAAACGACTGTATCGCTAACACTATTTACATGAATACTGTAAATTAATCTATATTGATATGAACTGTTCATCAGACAACGCTGTCCTGTCTTACAGCTTCCTTGACTTTATCGTACATCTTCTCAAATAAAAATATACTCTTTCCTGTAACAATTAGGGTTAAATTTACTGTGTCACTTCTCACACGCCTGTTGCGCCGGAAATTGCCTTGAAGCGCCCTCTGCTCGAATCGCTTGTAATTCGCCAAATTACACCGAGATCTCCGTAATTAAAACATTTTGCACCAACAAAATGTTTTTTTTTTACGTTTTATTAATATAACGTTGTTGGATAGGTATAATTATGAGTGGATTTGAGACTTTTTTATACATATTTAGATGTTTATTACGTTTATTGAACCAAACATATTTGTACTCACGTTTATTTGTACCGTTACGGTAAAAAGGTAATATCGTTTATCGTAATACATAAATCATTTTCAATTTTGGTAATTAATAAACCTACAATATTTTCCACCTTGAACCCTAACTTATTTGCCTTAACTATTTCAACTGAATGACTTTATTTTGGATAAGTAAAGTGTTCAAAATACATGTATGAATTGTTACTTTTTACTATCCTATCTTTAGGAGTGGAGTATTTTCTTGAAATTGAAACAAGAACACAGAAGAAGAATAAGTGGCAAAAGAACTAAAAATTACATATTAAAGTTTCAATTTTACAAATATTGCTTTTGAACTAAAAATGTCTTTCAAAGGCACATTAAAAGAAATTCTGCTGAACCACCGTTAAAGTATTAAAAAATATATAATGAAAAAAAAGATATTGTGTAACATACACAAACAAACACATTCGAATTGAGAACCCCGTTCTTTTTAAATCGGACAAAAATAACTAAAGGTCATCATTAAAAGTCGACGAGTCATCATTTTCGATGGTAAAATTTTCATTTTTCACGTCAAAACTTAAATAAACACTGTACAATGTATACTGTACACTGTACAGTGAATAAGGTGTGCACGTTATCAGTATCGGGGCTCCCAGGCGCACCTCGACTGATAACATCTTTTTAATTAATTTCCATAAAAAACTGTCTTTCCTTCGTCACGCCCGTGTCACAGTAATTAATAAGCTCGTATTACAGTATACTAATATTATGAAGGTCCCTAGGTACCTTTTACTATACATATATTTGATAATTTTCAATCTTTACATAGGTGTTTACTTTTGAAAATTACACGTTTGAAGGAGAAATGGGATAAATTAACATATTCTTATCTTTTTTTATATCGAACTAGCGGCTCACCCTCGCATCGCTCGGGTTTGTCGCTAGGTACGTTTTAAATAGATATAATAACTTTGAATATGTTTTAACAGCATTTGCAATTCTGCAACATATCATTATAATGAGGGCTATCGTTTCTGGTGGCACCATTTGGCACCACTGGCGAGTGAGGTTCCATCGCTGTCATTGAAAAGTATTTGTTAGTGCGGCAGGTATAATAAATTAAATATAATAATTATAATTGTTAGCGCGAAAACAGTTCGATCAGGATTTTAAATTAATCATAACCAAATAAATAAAATATTGACTTTTTCTTAACTCTTATTTTAAACCAATAATATTGCGATAATTAATCAAGAATGGCACAATCTTTACAATAATCATGAATATTAATGAAAATCTACGGTGAATGGTTCGCAAACAGTAAACTTTCAGTACCATTTGACATTTCTAGAGAACTCACTCTACACTAGGGCCCTCTCGTGACGAATGCAAGTGCGATAGCCCCATTGAATAAGTATGTATAAAATACGTCATTAACATAAATTCTCTATTGGCAAGCTAAATAAATTGTAACGTTTCATTAAGAACTTTAAAATTTTACTTAAATGTTAACTTTTTAACCTATTGAGAAAATTGTAGTTGTTGTTAGTACCACTCTCTCACAGGAGACCAGCGTGAAGTGGCAGCTATGTTGTCGCGTTTCGTCGGTAAGTGAGAGTCCGGGAGGCCCACTCCCCATCCCTCCTCCCTCGCCCTCCCTCCTCCCTCCCCTCACCTCCCCGCTACTTCCCCCTCACTCCCCCATCACGCTCCCTCCCATTACCCTCCCTCCCCCCTCCCCCTTCCCCCTCCCTCCTCACTCCCTCCTCCCTTCCTCTCCCTACTTCCCTTTCTTGAAAGGCCGGCAACGCATCTGCAAGCCCTGCAGTGTTGCAGATGTCCATGGGCGGAGGTGATCACTTACCATCAGGTGAGCCTCTTGCCCGTTTGCCCCCTTTGTCCCATAAAAAAAAAATTGTGCTTCAACAAGAGATTACTCATTACTCTATCGTGTACATATATAATAGATACGTACTAAATAGTTAAAAATAAACGTTTCAATTTTAATACTTTTCAGCATCCAAAAACGGGAAGTCATCCCGTAAGATATTATTGGTACATGCACTATCATGTCTATAGGATGTAATTTGATACATATAAAATAAAAGCTTGTATCATAATCATCCCATTTTTGACGTTAGATGTTGAAATTATGAACTTATATCGAAAATTTACGTGGAATCTTTCTGTTTAAGATCTTCTTTATTTTAATTCTTTTCAATTAAGATAACCGGGAGCATAATTATACAAATATAGACTGTGTTTCCGTATGATTATATGGCATGGGGTATGTTATTATTATGGTTATTGTAATACTCTCTTAGATTTACGCAAATATTTGACATTTTAAATGAAACTATCTTTAGAAAATATTGTTCTATTTAAAACTAGACACTTACCCTTGCTCCGCCCGGGTTCATCAATAGTTACGTTTTAACGTTTAGTTCAGAGATGAGATATTTTCTCGCAGTAAAAAGTATCCTATATCTTGACCTGGATAACCAGCTATAATCGTACCAAATTTCATCAAAATCTGTCCAGTTGTTTTCTCGTGATGCGGTCACAGACAGACAGACAAATATTCTAAAAAACTATAGATTCGGCCTCTGTATCGATAATAATGACTATTTAAATAAGATTTTCCAAAAAATATTTAATGTACAGATTCGGCTTAGTTACAATTTTATTATATGTATTGATTTTATCTTGTATTCTTTTCTTTGCGGCTTATAACACATAGTATCTCCCACTTTACCAGTAGACATCAGTACACATTGTCGAATATTCATATAAAGTATTGTTACCTTTGAGAGCCTTTTTTTTAATTTTTTCACAAATTGACAAAATTATATAAATTAACATAAAATAAACTGATAAAATGTAAAATTCCTTGAAAGTCTCATATTTTTATTATTTTTACTTAATAATTATTATTATAACTCACTCACAGATGTAAACAATTAATTAATTCTTTGGAATAATGTTAGATATACATACATATCTAAATATATGTACATACATAATAAACCCTTAATTCTATGCGAAAATCAAACCTATGTCCTCCAATCTAGTAGAGGTTAAAAGACTCTGAAATAGACAGTAAGAAAAACTTACCTGTAGAAACCTTACCGAAGAAACTTACCGAAACAGACGTCAGTTTTTTAATAAGTTATGTATACATTATACTGTATATATAGTACTACCACATTTTAGACTAACCTAGAAAAAAATATCTATCCACTTTTTAAATAAAACGATCTTTTCGGATTTTTTCACGGATTTATTTTGATTTTTGGTTCCCGATTGGTGGATTGTTGTAAAACATTCGAAACTTCGGGAACACAAAATCAAAATAAATCCGCGAAAAAATCCGAAAAGATAGTTTTATTTAAGTAAAATGTCGAATACTCGCGTAAATCTAAGAAAATATTATCTCTCCACTTGTAGTTTTTTCTTTTATATATTGCTATCACCAAAGCCTCCGCCTATTACTGATTTACACTACTACAGTTAGTCATACGTAGGACCTTACTAAGCTATTAAATGAAATATAAATAAATATGTTGGTACAAAACACACAGCACCATCTAGTTCTATGGTAAGCTACGAGGGTGGTGTTATGGATACCAGATAGTTGATACACTACACATATATAACTTTAAATACATACATATTATAAATATATACGTGTTTTTTACAAATTTAGATAGCATATTCATTTAAATGACGTATCACACGTGCAGGTTTTATCAGAGAGTTAATTATCATAGCAATAAGGGTATCAGTAATGTAAGGAAGTAGAGCGGCCTTTATTCCACCATGATAGCGTCGTTCCGCGTATGGTGTCCTTGCAAAGTGTTTTTCAGTAAGTACTAAGAAGTTACTCATTGTTTAACACGTCTTGTTCTTTATCGGACTAATCATTGTAAATGCGAAAGTTTGTATAAGTGTATGTTTGTTAATTTTTCACGCTAAAAAGGCTGGACTTATACATATATATATATAAGTGCGTCCTTACGTGCTTAACCGTCTACGTATTACTAGAGGCCACGGTATATATATATTTTATTTATTTTATTTTTTTATTTTTCATTAGGGAAACATACAGTGATAAAACACATACAACAAATAACAATAATAATAGTAAATACACCAATAAAGTTTCCACAAACAAACAATTCATACAGTAAAAGAGTAGAGAATTAACAAAACAACACTTGAGTTATATTAGCAAAACATAGAAACACTAATAAGATATGGAGTTAAATTATGAATCTTTTAGAGCTGGGACATCTGAATTGTATATTACTTAATAGATAAGGGGAGTCGATAAAATTATTAATTATTTTGTATAAAAACATTTGGTCTTTTAATTTACGACGGCTTGCAAGAGAAGATACAGCAGGACAGCTTTGGTGTAGAGACAGACTTTACTCGGTTTCCCCAGCGAGCGCGTTACCACTGGGCTACCACTGCCATATATATATGAAGATAGATCTTGGCCTCTAGTAATACGTAGACTGTTAAGCACGTAAAGACGCACTCGAGCGAAGCGAGGGTGAGTCGCTAGTAAAGGATAAAACAAAGCCGCTAACCGAACCTGTCTGTTTGAGCGCTTAGTCATGCAACGACATTATGTTAGGCAATAAACTGCGCAACGGATTTTGATATTATGGTTCCCAGTCTCCACTATAATTAAACACTTTTTTGGGAATATTTATATAATATATATTATCTATACTAATTTTATAAAGCTGAAGAGTTTGTTTGATTGTTTGTTTGTTTGTTTGTTTCTTTGTTTGTTTGTTTGTTTGGTTGAACGCGCTAATCTCAGGAACTACTGGCTGGAATTGAAAAATTCTTTTTGTGTTGGATAGTCCATTTATCAAGGAAGGCTTTAGGCTATATATCATCCCAGAAAATGTTCGGTTCCCGTGGGATAGAGTTGTTTTTGTCTAGAGACGAACCCGAAGCGAAGCGAGGGTGAGTCGCTAGTTGTATTTATATAAAATAAACAAAACATCATTCAACAATCAACAAACCAAAGCGAAGCCACGTTAGTTTGCTAGTTATTAAATAAAATCGAGCCTTTATATGTACTGACTTATGTCTTGTCAAAACTTGTTAATAAATAATTAAGGTACACCAATTTAATGAAGCTACAAAGTGGTAATACTTGTTTATTTAAATACTAGCGGCTCACCCTCGATTAGCTCGGGTTCGTCTCTAGGAAAACAAAAACAAACCTATTCCACGGAAACCGCACATTTTCCGGGATAAAAAGTAGCCTATATGTTATTCCAGACTATAATCTATCTCTGTACCAAATTTCATCCAGATCCGTTCAGCCGTTCTGGCGAGAAAGAATAACAAATATACATCCATACATACTCACAAACGATAGATAGCGAAAAACCCTTAAAATAATTGAAGTGTTTCTATCAATTATTTCTTAAATAATAGAAAGCTATTATAACTAACATATTACTTCTGAGTAGCACAGGCTAACGTTGAATATCGTCATTTCATCACCTCAAAAAAAAAACTCATAAACACAAAAATAATTCAAACCAAACAAATGAAACTGTATACTTTTTACTCGCATCATCATATAGAAAACTCAGTACATTCAATATTGTATACAGTTAAAAATTCTATCGAAAACAAAGTTGGAGATAAACTTCAATCCAACGTTCCATTCCAAAAAATCCATTTGATAAATGTTTGCAAACCTCCAGAGATTTGCTGTGTAATGAGTAGTGATGGCGTGCGAGTGTGTGCTGCGATAAGGATGTATTAGAACATTCCGCCCAACGCCACTGTATTTATTCTTATCCGGAGTAACGTCTCCTACTATCGACATGCTCGATACTCGTTAGCGATCGCGTTATATATCTACTGATATCTAATCTTATCACACTAGGTTTATATGTACATATATGTACATATGTATATTTGTTACTCCTTCAAGTTGTATTGGCTGGACGGATTTGGGTGAAATTTAGTTGATAGATAGACACTGACCTGGGACAATGGGATATTGTTAGTCTCCATGGGGTCCACCTAAGTAAAGCAAGGGTAAGTCGCTAGTAAATTCATACTATTGCTACTACAGTTAAGTAATGCAAGTTAATAATACAAACTCATGGTATAGACACAGGTTACACCCCCAGTGATGGTTTGATATCGATAAACTTATTCGATTAGATAATTACTATAATATTCGATAAATAAAATAATACATTATTTCATATTTGTGATTCGTCTTGAGTTTTAGTTTTAAAATAATTAAAATTGGAAATTGAATGATTAATATTAATAAATAAATAAAAAGCTATGTTTTCATATACTTTTGACTATTATACGTAAGAGTAAGTTTACTTTTTCACAAATATTTTAACCTACGAGTATTGTAGTTAAGTGCGAGTATTATTTTTAATACTTTCACTGCACTATTTCAAATATTACAATATTCATTATATACATATATGCATATTTTTACATATGTAGGCACACACAAATACACACACGTCCTTTTTATACTTTTACATTTTGATTAAGACCTTTTTTATAACATTTTTTATAAATTACGATGGTGACAGATTTTAATAAAAAAAAGAAAGTATTGACATTAAAAAAAGGCTTACTATGATATGCATGATTTTTATTTCTCTATTCCAATAAAATAGAAGTAAAAAATCTAATATCGCTGCAACATACATACATATATCATATATTAAAAAATAATAAATAAAGTTACTCGTATAACGATTAAAACTTACTAAGATATCGATATTAATATTTTCCTACCCCTACGAAGGGGGTGAAGCGACGCTTGGCGCGGTGAGATAGCGCGATACCATCGCTGGGTGGCGGCCCTGATAGCAGGAATAATAATAATTTTATTATCGCGATCTAGGGTTCGCGACGGGTTTGTACACTTGGGAGATTATACTTCAAGTTTTTGCTGCGTTACGTATGTAAGGAAATATTATTATATATATATATATATATATATATATATATATATATACCTAAATTATTTCTGAAAATAACATAAGATTGTATATTTTTAGATACAATACTAATAAGTAATAACTAAACAGTAATGACTTTATTTATCTATACTGCTTTATTTATTCTTTTTTTTTGTTTAAAAGTCAAAATCCAATCTGATATAAGTTTTAAAAAACATTCATAAAAATTACAAGAAAAAATATAAATCACTACATATTTAACGTGTTTGTTACTGTAAAATTTATCATGTAAATTACTGTAATAGTTAAATATATAACGTAAATTAAATAATAAGTAAAGTCAAGAGGCAAGCGGGGGTCAAAAGTGACGGCTTAGCGCCTCGCAGGGTAGCCTTATCTCTCGCTCACAGATTGAATATATTTCATATGCAAGTTCACACTCGGCGGACTGTACTCGCATGGTTTTAAAGGAAAAATTTTAGAAGCTATATTTAGATGAGTATTTCTATTGATTTTAAATAAATATTGGACATCAGTTCGCCTAGTCATCGATCTTACTAATAATATTTTTTTTTTATCTAGCTTAGACTATATTTTATTTTCGAACTTCTCTTAGTATGTCTCTCTTATTATATTCAAGAATAATATTTATGATATTTGAGGTTATACAAGAATTGTATAGAACAAAGCACATCTCGTTTTTCCTGAATTTCCCAATTTTTCCAATTTATTTTTCGGATCTTTCAAAACCTTACTCGGACTATAGTTATACGAACTATAATGGACTATTACGAATATTTAAAAAAAATCGTACAAGTTTTTAATTTAATATATTACTTTAAAAAAGAATTTTAAAACACCAAATACTATAATCACCGTAATATTTAAACCATTAAGTCAAATTGTAATATTTTTTTTCCAGTTCCTACCAATTCTTAGTTTTGAGCGAAGGTCACACCAAGGTTAGCGTAAGGCAGGTGTAGATAACTACTATCACAGGTTTCGAACCCGCTATATCGCCTCATTAGCCGATAGCTATTCAACAGCAATGAAGGCGATAACACTAATGAGAACCTATGGTGACTGGTAGACAATATGAAAAAAATGTTCATTTAAAGAAATATACGTCATTTGGTTTATGCTTTGAAAGTGTTGGTTATCGAATATAGGGTAGATTTTGTAGCAAATGGGAGTCGAACTGGTAGCCTTGAGCTTTAGAAGAAAGTATACTTTTATGTGTAACCTATTTCTTTTAATTTTCATATGTTTTCGTTGTTACAAACATACAGTTACTAACTCAATCAAACATGTATATATTAAAAAGGTCATAGACGAGTATATAAGAAATCTATAAGCTAAACTATTAGATCTAAAACTACGACTTATCAAAAATACAATTTTCGTTTTTAATATGGACGAAAAATAAAAATAATTAGATTTAAATTTGGTTTTTTACCAAAATTAGAGACACTGTCAAATTACTTCATCACAAATCGGCTTACTTTTATGATTTTTTAATTTTAAAGCTTATGATTTTCAAGTGAAGTCGAAAGCGGTAACTAGTGTGCCATAGCAAAACATTTCCTGCACATGCTATAGCGCGTGTGTCTTGATCAAGATACCATCTAATTTACATATTACTGCAGATTTTTTCAAGAAATAACATATACAAGCCTAATATACTAATGCACGGGTGTGGTGTGAGCGAGGAGCGAACTCCAAATTCATCTATACTAATATTATATAGAGGAAGGATTTGATTGTTTGTTCGTTTGTACCGAATAGGCTTCGAAACTACTGAACCGATTAAGATGAAAGGTAAGAAGATAGTTTGAGACCCTGGGAAGGATATAGGATAGTTTTTATACCGGAAATCATCTCTTAAGGGAGTGAAAATGGGGATGAAAGTTTATATGGGGAATCAACCTAGGGACGAACCCGAGCAAAGCGAGGGTGAGTCGCTAGTATAGAAATAAAATATCCTCGCTTCGCTCTGGTACGTTCTCAGGTGCCTATAACTTGCCGTTTTTTTTTGGAAAATCTTATTAAAATAATCATTATTATCGATACAGAGGCCGAATCTATGGTTTTTAGAATTTTTGTCTGTCTGTTTGGGAACGCATCACGAGAAAACCACTGGACAGATTTTGATGAAATTTGGTATGATGATAGCTGGTTATCCGAGTCAACATATAGGATACTTTTTACTGCGGAAAAATATCTCATCTCTGAGAAATTTATACTAAACGTTAAAAAATATTATTTAAAACATTTACAAGTTTCTATTGAAGAGGGCCTTGTCTTGTCTATAATATATGGTGGCTCTGAATCCGGCTTTGGTATTATAGGTTAATTTACAAATATACATAAGTATGTACATAAAGATATCTACAGACTTGTTACATACTAATTGTTAAATTTAAAATTTCGTATATATAATTAAGTGAATTTGTAATTTCCCTGTAGTTTTTCATAAATAACGTATAGGCAAAGACAAAACAGTTCAATTCAATTCACAATTCAATTATCTTGTTAATGACTTCAAAGCGTGCCAGTTGAGTACATAATATTATTATTCTCCTGTGTTTTTTCAACTGATTTTCTTTTATTTGTTTAGTATCCATTGCCGAGCTTTAGATTAATAGGAACATTTTGGAAGTAGTTAGTTTTTTTTAATAAAACTATATTTTTTTTCGCGGATTTACTTTGATTTTTGGTTCCGAACGTTTCGAATACTTTACAGCAATCATGGTCACGGGGGACGCCTCAAAGGCGTCATATACTTGTTACATACAGTGCCTATCTACAGTATTACAAAATGATATCAAAAATTCAAGAAAAATCAAATATTCGTGTAAATCTAAGAAATCATTATCGGTTTTTTTTTATTGTGATTCTGATCAAATTTCAACCACTGAGGGAACTCTAGTACATAAGTATCGCCTTTTTAGTCGCTACACGCTTATATATTGGGACAATAAATTTATAGGTCAATTGCAGTCATTCGGGGTCGTGACTCCTTGCGGGTAATGATATTTTAATGTTATTTAATTTTACCTTTTTTTTTCTTTGCAGGTAAGTAGGTTATCAGTGGAGTAAGTTGCAGTTTTTCTTGGATACGATATAGGACTTCATATTTAGATATAAAGATATCAATTTGTTTATCTATACATCTATACAGATAAATAAAATTGAAGTGTCTGTTTGTAATGACAAAATAACAGCTTTATACTAAATGCATATGGAATTATATACGGTACTTATAAGAAAAACTCAATGTTTAAAATTCTTGTTTGTCTGCCTGTCTGTCTGTTTGTTCCGGCTAATCTCCGAAATGGCTGGACCGATTTTAACGGGACTTTCACTGGCAGATAGCTGATATTATAAAGAGTAACTTAGGCTACTTTTATTTTAGCAAAAGAATTAGGGTTTAGGGAATTGGTCCAGCTATTCTTGAGTTATGCGCTTACCAACATTCATTTTTATTTATATAGATTAGTATACCAACTCCAAGGTACAGTATTGTGACACAGTATGAGGTAAATTAAAAACGGGAATTGATTTTTAAACTCAAAACCGACAATGAGTTACAAAGTTGTTCTTCGCAGTTGTCAACATAACAATACAATTATTTCTTAATAGTCTTCTTTTCTTGGATTTTACCTGTTTGATTGACACTAATCATCTGTACAAAGAAGAATTACCCTGAACAAGCATCAAACCTACAGTAACCAGGTATATAGTGACAGTATAATACCGTTGTGTGATTATGGTTATCCAATTATCTTGATATTTTCTTATCTTTAAACAATTTGCTAGTAAAGGAATAAAGTAACAGTCTTCGTTAACTTTTGAACTTTAAGCTTTCCAGACGGCTTCAGGAAGAGCATATCGCTTTCTACATTATAAGTTCGATTTCCCTTAGATGTAAATAGTTATACATTTAACTAAGTTTTGTTACCAAAAATCATATCTTATTTGATACTAGCAGAACCCGCGGCTTCGCCCGCGATCAAACTACTAAAAAAATAAACTTTTTCGCAATATATACTTTATTACTTGCAAAAATAAGTTTGTGTACGTTTTATTATTTCTTAAAAATATATGGAAAACAAATTTAATTTTAGCGATCGTAACTCAAAATATCCAGTGTCTTAAAAGATGTTAAGAGTATATTCTGTAAATAAATTTACAATTTAGGTATTTAGCAAGCTCCACTACCTGTATTTTTTGCACATTTTTCTACTCCATCATTCCAAAGTTAGATGAGAAGAGTACAATGATACAATTGCATACAATGTTTACGACTTTAAAATCATGTAACTCGGCTAATGTGGGTTTTTTAACTAACATACTAACAGGCTAACGTCTACGCTATTTTTAAAGATCCAATGCTATGTACACCTGAAGCTTACAGTCTCCCTTTTTCTCCTTTTTTTTAAAGTTACATATATAAAGTGCTATTCTTATTTTGCTATAGCTTTTTGCCTGCGGCTACGCTCGCGTGGACTGAAAAATTTGCTCAATTTTCATTTCCATTGAATTTATATGTTGTCATATCGACTTTTTTGTTTAATGAATTACTCACAGTGTAATCCCGTTACATAGCTTAGGCGATTTTTTCTTATTGCAGATAAGCCAACCTTCGGAAGGAGGACATAGATAGCAGGATACTCCCTAGCTAGGTTCCCTGTTATAGTTGTCACTGCTGTGGTCAGCCGAAAAGTTAAACATAATTTTCCTTTGGATTCAGAATAATTTCCGTTCTCTACTTTATATCCTACACTTACTGTGCACACTACAGAGAACTTGAACCATGTTACTCTATTTAAATATATTCAACAACTCAAACTTTACCGCCCAGTTTTACCCCCTTAGGGGCTGAATTTAAGAAAAATCTACAATACATGTTCATTAAATTGTATTGAAGAGCATCAATGCCAAGTTTCAAGAAATTCTGATCATAAACAATTTTTTCCTCATATAAACAGCACAACCCCCTTTTACCCTTTTAAGTGATGATATTCGAAAAAAAATGATATTTGTATTGTTTTAGTTTTCATTTTAAAAGTAAATACCATTTTCCGTGCATCAATTACCTAGACTTTTATACAAACTTTCATCCCCTATTTGACAGACTTATGGGATGAATTTCAAAAAATGCTAAAATACATATTTATTTAATTGTATTGAAGAGTATTAATACCAAGTTTCAAGTAATTCTGATCATAAATAATTGTTTGTCCATATAAACTTCATCACCCCTTTTTACCCTTTTAAGGGATGAATTTCGAAAAAAATCGAATACATATATTTCTTATTTTTTGTTTTAAAGCTAAATGCCACTTTCTGTGCATTTCACGTTAAGAATGACAGAGTTTCATACAATCTTTTATCCCCTATTTTACCCCCTTAGGGGATGAAGTTCGAAAAATCCTTTCTTAGCGGATGCCTACATTGTATAAGGAATATGTCCACCAAATTTCACGTTTCTACGACCAGCGGTTTAGGCTGTGCGTTGATCGATCAGTCAGTCAGGACAAAGCATTTTATGTATATATAGATTTGATGGATACAGCTTTTATGTATGTAATCGAAAGTCTTTTCAACCGACTTCCAAAAAGAAGGAGGTACTCAATTCGACCATATATATGTTTTTTTTATTATACTCGTATTATATTAAAACTGAGTACTTTGTTAAATTAAATTTAAGACTTTTTTATAATTATAAACTTACTGATATATAATTATTTAAATTAAATATAAAATATATGAAGTAAGCGGTATAGAGCAGGCGGGGTGATGTGGAGGCGCAAACAGCAAAAGTTCAAGTTTTATCTCATCTACTTGACGGATTACTACCCTGCGTATTCATATTCGGTGTAGATAAACTAAGCATAGAGGCTTAACAATTTAAAGTGTGTTAGTCTAAACATTATTGCAAAAATAGTTCTTTTATTTGATAGGTTCTTACTTTGTCCTTCTTTAACTTAACGATAAACCTAAGGATGGAGATATTTGTATAGAAATAGTTTATTTTTTGAAGACTTCTATAGCCTACTATGTATGGTATGTATTTTAATGTATTCAGCCCTTTTTATAACGTCTCACTGCTGGGCACAAGCCTCCCTTCAATACGATGGGGATTAGGCCATAGTCCACCACGCTGGCCAAGTGCGGAGCGGACTTCACATGTCTTTCGAAAACTTGCTAGGTTCTCTCAGACATGCAGGTTTCCTCATGATGTTCTCCTTTGCCGTACTATGTATTATATACATGAAATAGATCTAATGGGGTGGGATGAGCTTGCAAATGTTTTTATGGATGAGCGAATCGGTAGTTAAGTATACTAGCCTTTTTTAGGATATATATATATATATATATATATATATATATATATATATATATATATATATATATATATATATATATATATGTACTATATACTAAAACCCTTTTTTAGACATTGTACTGTAATTTCTTCCATATTCGCCTTGTAGGATTGACGAAAAAAACGATAACTCATCGCTTTGTTTTCTATGTTGTTTAGCCTTATTTATAGTTTTCAAGCATCAAACAGCATAGAAGATTTTCTTGATATATTTTTTTAGTTTGTTTTAGCAATATTGATTATAAAAATACATTTTAGGGTAACCGATAATAATTAATTAGCAACAAAATATTTAAAACTAATCTATACATATAATAAAATTGTAACCAAGCAGAATCTGTAGGTATATTAAATATTTTTTGGAAAATCTTACTGAAATAGTCATTATTATCGATACAGAGGCCGAATCTATAGTTTTTAGAATTTTTGTCTGTCTGTCTCTCTGTCTGTGACCGCATCACGGAAAAACCACTGAAGGGATTTTGATGAAATTTGGTATGATGATAGCTGGTTGGTTATCCGGGTCAACATATGGGATACTTTTTACTGCGGAAAACTATCTAATATATAAATAAATAATCATTAATAGGAGCGGAGCGAGGGTGAGTCGCTAGTGATATATAATAATTTACTTTCGTTTGTTTACTTTTATTTCAAAGTAATTGTTCACTGGTTTAAAACCGAATACTTAAGAGTTTTCTTTTCCTTTTAAAAAATTCTAACTGATAAGCCGTCATTGCTATCTTATTTATTAGTGTTGGGCGGAATTTATCAATTTATCTTTCGCCTAATCAACGTTATATAGACCACACTATACTGTGTAGGATTTTTTGAGCTTTTTTCAATATTATGAACGTTTATAACGACAGTAGTCCAGTGGTAGCTTGGAAAAGCAAGTGAAGGAAGGAAAGAAAGAAAGGAAGCGTGCGAGAGCACGGGTCAAATTTTCATTTGTCAATAATTTTCAACATGAGTGCCACGAGTCTTAAGCGGACTCGAGACGATCAATCGCAATTGTCAATTTTACACCATTGATCGTTTATAAGTACAATTGAAGCGATTTAAATCGCAGTTAAGTGATTGAAAGCAATTGAAGGAAATTTTAATTGATGCTCATTGACAGGAGCCATTGAAGTTGCCAATTGATCGTTTACTGAGTCATTGACAATCGTTTCCGTCATTCGGTTGCATAGCTGTCCACAGATTAAGGAGTCTACTAGTTGCTTGTCTTTGTCTAACACTAACTGTTCCAATGCCAAAAGGTATACTGAGCGCAAACATATTGAAAACTGCATCAATTGCACTTCAATTGCAATTGATAATACCGTAGCACATTGACAATTTCGATTGATTTTCTCGGGTCCGCTTTACGGTGAAGGAAAACATCGTGAGGAAACCTGCATGTCTAAGAGAACCTAGCAAGTTTTCGAAAGACCTGTGAAGTCTGCCAACCCGCACTTGGCTAGCGTGATGGACTATGGACATTGGAAGGAGGCCTCTGCTCAGCAATGGGACGTTAAAAAAGGCTGAATGAAATAAGTGTCTAACAACATCACATTCCACGAAGAAATGAACACTTTGTAGAAAAAGATACATATCTGTCTGTCCATTTGTAGTAGCTTTTTTTAAATTTCCACCATTTTTTCAATGAAAAATAATTTAAATTTCATCTATTTCAGTCGAGTTAAGTAGATATTTCATTTATGTTGAATATAATAGTCTAAGATCCGAAAAAAGGTCACCTTTACCCATCTGCTTACGAAATGAAAAAATAAGTTATGAACATATTTAAGTCATATAAACGTCAAATAACCGTTCGACCTAAAATATAACATTACAGTAATTGTCTAGAGAATTCTCCATTAATGTAAACTACATGTATAAATTTTACGTCGCTTTTTTCAAAAAATCTTATCAATAAAACTAAAATTACAGCTCTATCGGTCACAAGGGTTCATTTGACAAAATAACCTATAATTTCATTCATTACTTTTATCCAAATGTACCGAAATAGTGTATTTTGCATAATATATAGTGTAGAATATAACAGAGCTAAGAAGAAAATTAAAAGTAGAAAAGATATTAATGTTAAAATTAAATTGTATTAAAAAAATAAAAAAAACACAGGTAATATAAAGCCATTTATAACGAAAGTTTTATGTTTATTTCATAAATAAATGTATAAACACGGCGTCAGTTCATTACTCTACTCGCAAGCTCCGGGGCTTTGATAAGGCGCGCTATTTAATCAGATTTCATCTTGGGCGGGCGGACGCTATCTTATCGCCGCCCGCCTTATCTTCTATATATAAATTCTGTTGTTTTCATACGAATAATATTTGATAAAATTACTATTTTAATGTTGATTTGTATTTAAAATTTTCTTCTGTACATAATTTAGAAAATGTATTTAATAGATATAGAGGTAATAATCAAAATATAGCGGGACAAAGTTGGCAAGTTGGCAAAAATGGAAGTCCTTGGAGGTCCTGAATCTAATCTGTACATCAAATACTTTTTGGAAAATCTAATTGAAATAGTCGTTATTATCGATACAGAGGCCGAATCTATAGTTTTTAGAATTTTTGTCTGTCTATTTGTCTGTATGTGACCGCGTCACGGAAAAACCACTGGAGGGATTTTGATGAAATTTGGTATGATGATAGCTGGTCATCTGGGTCAACATATAGGATACTTTTTACTGCAGGAACATATCTTATCTCTGAGAAATATATACTAAATGTTAAAACGTAAGTAGGGACGAACCCGAGCGAAGTGAGGATGAGTCGCTAGTTGTAACTAACTTTACATGGAACTAAATAAAGCTTTATTATTATTATTAAAGAGGTAATAATTACGATACTTGCGAAAATTTGTATGTAGGTATATGTGTATGTGTGTCACTATTTCACACAACTAATGACTTGGATTTAGATGAATGCACAGATAAACCACGAACTGAACTTACCCAGAAACTACTGTCAGACACCTAGGGACGCAGCCCAGTGAAGAGGGGCAAAGTTGATAATTCCTTTGACTTAAACAAAATTATTTGCATTATAATAAAAAATTATTAAGACCTACAGTGTATTAGTATTGTCAATGAGTATCAAAATCTGCATACGTTTCATAAAAGTAGATGTGTGTTTATTTCTTTATTCTTATATCATAAAATAATTAAGTTTTTCATTGATGTCAATTTTCGCATCGACGGACAGAAACTACATTCTAAAACGCGAGAATTTAAAAGCTAACCAAGTTTTTTATATAGTTTTTTCATATGTCACGTAAAACCTGTAGTGACTCATAACCTACTTCTCCTTCAAAGCCTCAAGGTTCTGATAAAGCTTGGTATTTAATCACATCGCATCTCGGGCGGGCGGGCACTATCGTGGTCTTATCAGCTATAAATTCACAGATCGCTATCTAGGTGCCGTGCCTATTTTTAAAGAATTATTCGTGTTTATAACGTAAATATTATGGTAATATTCATTTTTATAACTCTGGTGGATTCAGAGGTTCTTCTAAACTGAATGTTGTTGGTTCGATTCCTGCGTGGGGTCAGAATGTGACATTGTGTTAGTTTATGAAGATTTTTATAGACATATTAAAGCAAAACGAAAACAAGTGTCGAGACGAACACTGCACATGAAAAAAATATATTTGGTTGATGTTTAGAATTAACTTATGCATTTATTATTTTTGTAAAAAATATAGTATTTCAGAATGCATTTTCCACCTCAAATATCATATTTTGTATTTATTCTCGTATATATATGTATGTATATATGTATATCTATACCGTTCACTACAGGAAAAAAAATCCATAAGTAAAGTGGCGTCAAGATATTATAAATGTGGAAACTTATACATGACTTATAATTACCATAACATTAACTTCTAAACTTACATGCAATATATTCAGTATCTTCCCTCTCCTTATCGGTCCCGTATTTCAGAGTAGATGGTATCGCCCGTGCGACTCAAGGCTTTGCGTTGATAAGCGGTAATAGGGTAGATAGCGATGTGGAATATAAAACTTAACTAGAAATATTGAGTTAAACATTTTATAACAATATTATTATTTAGAAAGCTAATTTCTGATTAAAAAAGAAGTAAAAGTGAGTAAATCTAATATATATATATATATATATATATATATATATATATATATATATATATGTATATCTATCATCATCTATATCAGTGGTAGATTCCTCACGGACTTATATACTGACATTAAATTTAAATTTAAAATATAAAATTGCGATAAAAAAGTGTTTATTTTAAAAAAAAAACTTATGTTTTTTTATTTAAGAGTAGGTATTATCTGTGTATTAAAAACATATTGCCAAAATTAAAATTTATGTGTATCATCTACTTTGACTCTCTTACAATATAAACTATTAAAATTTTAATAATAAAAGATAAATATGTATATAAGATAGATACTTATATTGCACCAATAAATAAACCTGTTTGTATACAATATTATTTGTCTGTTTGCGCGTTCACCCGCAGCTATAAAACTCAATCGCACTAGATACCTTATCGTTTCTGCGGGGATCTGAGCAAATAACACTTTATAGGAAACTTTAAACTACTAAACTAAACTTTCATTTTATAAATATTGTACGGTTTTATATGGTTTTTTATGGAAGACTAGAGACTCACGCTTGCTTCGCTCGCATTCGACCCTAGATACGTTTTAATTTTTTTGAGCGAAACCCTAATTCTTTTTCTAAAATAAAAGTAGCATAAGTTAGTCCTTATAATATCAGCTATTTGCCAGTGAAAGTGCCGTTAAAATTGGTCCAACCGTTTCAGAGATTAGCCGGAACAAACAGACCAACAGACAGACAGACAAAAATTTAAAAAAATGTGATTTTCTTATACTCGTAAGTACCGTATATAATTCCATATGCATTTAGTATAAAGCTGTTATTTTGACATTACAGACAGACACTTCAATTTTATTTATCTGTATAGATTGAAGTGTTCGTTGAATTAAAAATGCGACCATAATTATTATTGAATATTTGAGGAAAATATATATGAACTAGCATTTCCCGCGGCTCCGCCCGCGTTCAGATGATCAAAAACCAAATTCTTAGGTTTTACACATTAGTATACTCTTACATTATACATTACTTTCATTGCGCACCGCATGATTGGTAAATAATGGCAGAGATTGACAATGCCACAAAGGTTCCTCCGTTAAATTGAACTTTTTGTTTTAGCAATAACATGTATGTATGTCTATACTTCTGTTTTGTTTGTTTTTTGTTTTTCACGATAAACTCTCAAACTACGGAATTAATTTTAATCATTTTTTACTAATAGTATTAGTAATATTAGTATTTATACTATAGATTAATTTAATATATAGCTGATTATTTCAATTACATAATGATAACTTTTCTTAATTAGCGCTAGTTAGTAATATTTTCCAAAACGATTTTCAAAAGAAAGTGTAATAATAAGTAAATAATTCTAAGCGAATACATTTTTTTATTTCATATGGCTCTGCTAATATGATTAAAGTCGTAAGCATTTTATTGCGTCCTTTAAGCCTTTACCTTCCAAGAAAAGGTGTCAAGAAAAAGTGAAAAAGGTGAGGTATAACAGTTCCTAAAATACTTTTTCATAGTTTTTGAGATATTAAATATTTTTAGTTACCCGCTTTGGCAGTTTAACAGCCATAAACTTGTATTCCATAAAATGTTATAAAATAATATAAATTGAACTTATTTTTACGGTGCAAAAAATGAGTAGGTATTGTGGAAACGTAAATATTATTCGTATTTATTTTAGTGTTAACCTAACAAAACACGTAAGTAAGAAAAACAACATAGCATTTTGCTATACGAAACCTAAAATGCGCGAGTTGGATTTACATTTGCCCAATTTTTACATTAAAAGATTAAAAAACATTAACATTGTTTACTAAACAATAAAAATTTACAAATATTCTCATTTGAAAATTGTTTCGGCCAACAAAATATTACTAATATGTTACCTACTAATTTATAAAGCCAAAAAGTTTGTTTTATTAAAAATTTAAGCACGGGCAGGGCAGCGGGTAATTTAGTAGTAATTATAGTAAATTCATAGAAAGGTTATATCTGTACATTTTTTTTTTGGATAAAACTACGTATTTTAAAAACACATGGCGACATCTATTGTCAAATAGCTAAATAACACATAAATAAATTTTCATTAAAATAACTATTTTAATGAATAAAATAGCGCTGTTAATATTTCTTTTAAGATAAGTTTTTTTTAATAGTTTTAACATAATATATAAGTAAGTTACCTTGCTAAAATATTAATAGCATCATCGTGCTTTTACTTTAACCAGTTTTTGTATTTTTTCTCAGAAATGAGATATTTTCCTGCGGTAAAAAGAATCCTATGTGTTGACCCGGATAACCTGTTATTACCATACCAAATTTAATAAAAATCCCTCTAGTGGTTTTTCTGTGATGCGGTCACATACAGACAGACAGAAAAAATTCTAAAAACTATAGATTCGGGTTCTATATCGCTAATAATGAATATTTCAATAAGATTTTCCGAAAAAATATTGAATTTAGGGGTTCGGCTTAGTTACAATTTTATTTTATGCTCTACTAATTTATGAAGCGAAAAAGTTTGCTTTACTGATAATTTAAACACGGGCGGAGCCGCGGGTGATTCAGTAGTAATTCTAATAAAATCGAAAAAAGGTCATATCTGTACATTAATTTTTTTGAGATTAAAACTATGTATTTTAAAAACACATGGCGACATCTATTGTCGAATATCTAAATAACACATAAATAAATATTAATTAAAATAACTATTTTAATGGATAAAATAGCGCTTTTGATAATTTGATTTTCAAGATAAGCTATTTTTATAGGTTTTACCATATTTTGTAAGTTACCTAGCTAAACTGTTTGCAAATAGTATCGTCGTGGTTTTGTTCCTACCAGTTTTTATATTTTTTTCAGAAATGAGATATTTTCTTGCGGTAAAAAGTATCCTATATGTTGACCCGGATACCCAGCTATCATCATACCAAATTTCATCAAAATCCCTCCAGTGGTTTTTCTGTGATGCGGTAACAGACAGACAGACAGACAGACAGACAGACAGACAAAAATTCTAAAAACTATAGATTCGGCCTCTGCATCGATAATAATGTCTATTTCAATAAGATTTTCCAAAAAATATTTAATGTACAGATTTGACTTAATTAGAATTTTATAATATGTATAGATAGAAGATAGATAAATACTTATCTATATAAAACTATATGTTTCCAAAATTTATTCATTGATAACACTAACGTTCGTCAATAGCTAATGAATAAAATCGGTCAAGTGCGACTCGAATTCGCACACGAAAGGTTCCGTACCATCGTGCATGTACTTTTTATTAATATGATTTTTACTTTATGTATGTAATATATTAATTTTTATGATCGATTTGAAACGTTGAAAAATTGTTTCTTGTATTTTTATTTTTTTTTATTATTCGTTGTTATAGCGGCAATAGAAATACATACTCTGTGATAATTTCAACTCTCTACATATTACGGTTTATGAGATACAGCCCTCTGATAGACGAATGGACTGACGGACGGACAGCAGAGGCTTAGTAATAGGGTTCCGTTGGCACACTTCGGGTACGGAACCTTAATAAAGAAAAATGAAAATTGTTTGATGGAGGAGAAAAAGGTCCTGACCTGTATATTCTTGGTCTATTTATATATAGATTATATATATATATATATATATATATATATATATATATATATATATATATATATATATATATATAAATTTACTTATTATTTAATTAAATATCATTATTTCGGTAGTAGGTTTTCCCCTTTAAATAATGCATAATATTTTTGTACACAATGTTATATATGATATAAGTTTATTTTAATTATGTAGTTGGAAATTCCAGCATAATAATATTATAATTGAAATATTTATTTATATAATAATATTGAAATGTATTTTTTCACGAAAATTTGTTAGTTTTTTATACATTTTTGACTGACCTCATAAAAGAGGTATATGAAGTTTTTTAATTTCTAAAATTTGATCTATATCTTTTGTTTGATTTAAAAATCCAATATTGATATGTATCAAAATCATCTCCAGTACTCCATTTGTCAATTGCTTTTAGAGTCCACATCATCCCCACCACAAACACCATAAACACCATACTCTCAAATTAAAATTCACCACACAACAAAATAATGCGGACATACATACCTTGCGAACATCGAGCATTCATTAACAAAAATTAATTACTTGTATTATCGCCTTCCTGTGCTGGCGTGAGATACGGACGATTACATCGCGTAGCTAATTAAACTTATCTCACTTAGACCAATTATTTATAAGCGAGCCTTATCGGTGCGCCATTGTTTTAAGGACACATGGTCGGTACGGATAGGGTGCTTGATAAAACTCTTTATGGACTAATTAAATAACATTATGTAAGTTGTTCCTTAATCTTGAAATTTGCTTTTTATTGTATGAGTAAGCTAGCAAATTGCTATAAATAAATAAATATGTTGGGATATTACCACATAGCACCATCTAGTTCTATGGTAAGCTACGACGCTTGTGTTATGGATACCAGATAGTTGATACACTACACATATATAACTTTAAATACACAAATGAATGCATCCAGCGGGACTCGAACCCGCGACCGCTAGCACAGCACAGTAGGGTCACTACAAACTGAGCCAAACGTGTAGTCATATTCGATGAGTTTCACTTTTTCGCCTTTAAAAGGTATCTAAAAAAACTTAAGACTTTAAATAGTAACCTATAACTCTTCGATAAATAAAGTATCTCAAAGCAAAATCAATCTGTATTTTAATACGTTATAGAATAAATACAAACTAATAAACAAAAATAAATGTGCATATTTAATTTTAGAATACTAAGAATACCAATGACTTAATCTATACATATAGTAAAATTCTAACTGAGTCGAATCTGTACATTCAATATTTTTCGAAAAATCTTATTGAAATCGTTATTATTATCGATACAGAGGCCGAATGTATAGTTTTTAGAATGTTTCTCTGTTTGTCTGTCTGGGACCGCATCACGAGAAAACCACAGGACAGATTTTAATGAAATTTGGTATGATGATAGCTGGTTATCCGGGTCAACATATAGGATACTTTTTACTGCGGGAAAATATTTCATCTCTGAGAAATCTATACTAAACGTTAAACTAGGGACGAAACCGAGCGAAGCGAAGGTGAGTCGCTAGTATGAACTATGATAAAAGGTAATTGATATTTATACGCGATATTTAAAGTAGTATAAATGAACTATTATCTACGTATATACATTACAGTAATAGTTTCACTTTGTCACGTTGAATTTTGTTTGTTAAATTTTGATAAAAATAAGTAACAGAGTTGTTTCAATGAATTTTATCTGACAAATAGTTAAAAACACTTGTTTGAAACATAGATCGTTTTTTTGTACTATGAGGTATTTTATTATACGTCTAAAATCAGTATTTATTTGTTTTTAATATAATATTTAGGGATTCGAAAAATATTTTATACTAGCTGCATAGTTCCATCCATCCATCCATCCATCCATCCTCACAAACTTTCACATTTATAATATTAGTAGAATATACATAAACTCAAAATGAACTGACAAAACTAAACAGTACTACTATTATCTAGCTTCAAATAGAGGGAGTACGAAATTTGTTTTTTTTTTTTGTGTGTGTAGATACGTTACGCGATATCTTCGCGACTTTTGAGCCAATTTTCATTTTTTATTGAATAAGCTATACTTCTAGGATTCTATGTAAATAAAAAAAACATACAAGAATAGAATAATTAGGTACATTTACATACATTTATTTTGAAATTGGTCTTGTTGGAGTCTTTTAATTAAGAGCAAATACTTTGCTATCTTATTTTACGTTATATATATTACAAAATATATAATAGCAGCTCTTATTTTTTATTTTTTAACTCTAAAAAGATAGATACGGGGTATTTTATATAATATAACTCATTGACTTTCTATTTAGATAAAATTGTATCTATTCGCAAAACCTGACAACATTAATATGTATATGTGATGATAACGTTTAGTAATTTATATTCATAGTTACTGTAAGATAAGACTGTAATTTTAACTATTGGTTAGATAATAGATTTCTTTACTAGTTTAACCCGTTGAGGATCGCGTTCACAACGGTGTGCTAGTTAATTTTTAACTGTGCCAGTTAACAATTAATTTCTTAGAAATTATCCAGGAGGTGTTAAAAAATAATTTTGTCAAGTTTTTAACACTTGCTACACCCAGCGCAGTGGCGATAGGGTTCCAATGTGCCCTTGACGGCTGGTACCACGAAAGAGAAAAAAAAAATTTTTTTTCTTTTCCATGGCTGGTACTATAATAGGTTTCCCCAGCGCCATAAAAAAATTCCAACATTCTCGCTGTGTGATAGAATATTTATTATTATTATTTTTTTAAGTTTTTTGACCGATTTAATTTTTAAGACAGTCAAAGCTGTTGACCGATACCTGCAGTCAAAACTACTTTTGACTCTTTTATCAGTCAAAAATAATTTCACCAAAGAGACTGCAATATATGTAAAAAAGTAAAAGATAGTTTTTTTTTTTATTTTAACCTTAGAACAAGATATACATACAAATGACACTAACATCGCACTGTAACACTTTACCTCTTGCTCCTGTGCTGAGGCATCTCATGCGGAATCACTGCCCGCATGAAATGCCTCGTAAGTACATGACTCACTAAATCAGTCCTTGTTTGTATTTATATTTGTTACCTTCTAACCCTAGTGTATAAGTTGTAGTATCTAAGGTGTGTACTAATAAAAATGGTTCCTTTGTTGTTCTTAATAAAACAAACATTATTATTATTATACTCGACGACACGTTTGGCTCAGTGTGCAGTGACCCTACTTGCTGTGCCAGCGGTCGCGGGTTCGAGTCCCGCTGGAGACATTCATTTGTGTGATGAGCACGAATGTTTGTACTCCAGTCATGGGTGTTTATATTTATAATATGTATGTATCTAAAGTTATATATGTGTAGTGTATCAACTATCTGGTATCCATAACACAAGCCTCGTAGCTTACCATGGAACTAGATGGTGCTGTGTGTTAATGTCCCAACATATTTATTATTATTATTTACCAAGCTATAGATACAAAGATATAAAAGATGCTGATCTGAACACATTCAACTATTAATAATTTAAAAACTTTGGCTTTACATTTAAACAATCTTAAATTTCAGTAGCTTTCAAAAAGTAATACGGATGAATTAAAATCGCATCGAAAACGGTCATCAATTGTGCGAGGCAGCCCGCCAGATATATGGGCCCATAAAAATGTTAATACTGTAATATAACTGCACATTGCTTATTCTGTAATTTGCCACTTTTAAAAACGAAAAATGTGCCATAATAACCCCTCAATTCATGAGCTTTAGCGATTTAATAATTCAATAATTATTACCATATTTATGTGTACCTGACCCCCCTCGTATTGAAGGGAGGCCCGTGCCCAGCAGTGGGACGTTAAAAAGGCTTGAATACATATTTATATATTAAGTAGACTTTTTTACTTAAAATAAATAAAAAGAAAACAGTTTTCACAATTTTTTTTCTGTGATAGTAACATCTAATTTTACTTAATAGCATTGTTGAAGTTAAACTAATTTTTAAGCTGTAAAAACTTATCGTTATAAAAAATGTAATTTTACTTATAATATACATTCTTCTTCGTTCTACGTCTTAGTTTATAAGACATAGTGAGAGCCGCTGTATCAACTATCTGGTATCCATACACAAGCCTCGAAGATTACCATGGAACTAGATGGTGCTGTGTGTTAATATTCCAACATACTTATTTATTTATTTTATGATTTTAATTTTAAAATAATATGAACTCGCTCCGCTGGCAGCTTGTGCCTCAACACAACTGTCCAGCCGATGCAGTATTCTTGAAAACAGCCGTTTAGGAAATGGGACATGTAAATGAAGGCGTTGGTCGGGCGAAATTGTGCCTCGATTACTAGTTTGCACTGTGGAATTTGATGTGCTATCAACGTATGGATTTATTTTAAGCCAGTGACACATCATTAATTCACTTATCTATACATATAATAAAATTGTAACTAAGCCGAATCTGTACATTAAATATTTTTTCCATAATCTTATTGAAATAGATATTATTATCGATACAGAGGCCGAATCTATAGTTTTTAGAATTTTTATCTATCTGTCTGTCTGTCTATCTGTTACCGCATACAGAAAAACCACTGGAGGGATTTTGATGAAATTTGGTATGATGATAGTTGGTTATCCGGGTCAATATATAGGATATTTTTTACTGCGGGAAAATATCTCATCTCTGAGGAATTTATACTAAACGTGAAAACGTAAGTGGGGACGAACCCGAGAGGAGCGAGGGTGAGTCGCTAGTATATCATAAGTCACCAGGCTTCATCTTATTCTGCAGAGGAATTTGGATACCTGTGACCCCAGCCTTATGGCGACAGAGAGTTGCCTTTCATCAGGTTTTAGTGGATAGGCTGCCGTGCGCTTATCATCTTTGCGTGGCATCTTTGCGTGGTATCCAGGAACCCGGGAACAGTGCGGCAGTTTGGTTTTAGATACTTTTTTGTGCGTATGTTTCGTGGCATCTTTTGCCTAAATAGGTTATAGAGGATGATTATTTCAAGAGCAGCCTCAAAAATAAAAAAATAAACCTTTTATGACAGGAATAATTAATTACTTTAAGTGATTTTGTATCGCAGTATCATTTTTATTATCCTACAGAAAGTCAAGCCAAATTCTCAGACTCCAATTTTTTAAGGATTTTTTATTTACTTAATATTTTAAAAAGAAAGTTTAATGCATGAGGTGATTAATATGTTTTAAATATACATTAAAATCGGTATATCCATTTCCAAGCGATAAAAAAAACACTTGAAAAAAAAATATCATAAATACGTTATTCTTCAAAATCTAAACATCTGTAGATTTTTTCACACAAGTCATGCGTATACTTTTATCTGGCGTTTGTATTCTAAACTTTGTATTTTTCGATTTTTCTTTTACAGATTTAGGGCTGTATACCGAGGTCCGCTTGTAGTAAACATTGCGCCGTTTAACTTACGCGTATTGTTCTGTGCCAAACGTGTCGAAACTTGCCAATTTTGTACAATCACACTATTGGCACATTTTTGACAATTTACAATGATATTTCTTAGCGATGGCACTTGGTTTATTTATCTCTGACTTATAAATAAGATTAGCGACTCACCCTCGTTCCGCTCGAGTTCCCAAATAGCGTTTTAATGCTTAGTATATATTTTTCAGAGATGAAATATTATCCCGCAGAAAAAAGTATCCTATATGTTGACCCGGATAACCAACTATCATCATACCAAATTTCAACAAAATCTTTCCAGTGGTTTTCCCGTGATGCATTCCCAGACAGACAGACAAAAATTCTATAAACTATAGTTCAGCCTCTGTATCGATAATAATGACTATTTCAATAAGATTTTTCAAAAAAATATTTAATGTGCAGATTCGAATTAAACTAAACTAAACTAAAATTAAACTAATTTATAACAGAATCTTTTTAAACCAAAAATTTAGACTCTGAAATCTTAGTACTAGAATCTAGATCTTAAAGTTAATAGCAATTAAGACAGCATACTCGTATAGTCAATGTCAACTATTTCTTAGATAAACATTAAAATTCAAATATGATAAATTCTAACCACAAAAACGTATCATTATATTTACTATTGTATGTTTTATTTTAGGCGAAAAAACTAAAGTTGATAAGTTTGGGTCGTTAAGCAGATTGTGATAAGATCGAAGCTCGATAAAACCAAGGATAATGTTTTTGTGCCGTTAGAATTCACTGTTTAACTGCTGCTTTTTATGCCAGAGCCAAATTGCTGAAATAAATGTTAAATATTATTTAATGTCTGTGTTTATTATTATACATTTATAAAAAAAATATTACTACTTTTAGCTATATATGTATTTATGCATGTATGTATGAATGTATGTATGTGTGTATGTATGTATGTATGTATGTATATATGTATGTAAGTATGTATGTATGCCTAAATATCAAAATATGTGGTTACTTTTAATACAAGCTTATATTACTAGGTTTACTACTTTAAGATACTAATGGGATACAAAAATCGCCTACCTCACTTTCTAACCCAAAAGCTATATCTATGCAAAAATCATGTCAGTCCGTTCTTCTATTTCTGTATGAAATCAGGAATAACTATACTTACAAACTTTATCTATACCTACTAATATTATAAATGTCAAAGTTTGTGAGTATGGATGTTTGTTACTTTTTCACTCAACAACGGCTGATCTGGATCAAATTTGGCACAGATATAGATTATAGTGTAGAATAACATATAGGCTACTTATTATCCCAGAAAAATGTACGGTTCCCGTGGGATAGGTTTGTTTTTGTTTTCCTAGAGGCGAACTCGAGCGAAGCGAGGGTGACCCGCTAGTTATTTATAACATAAGGAGTAAGATACTTTCTACTAATGTCATAATATTAGGTAAGTGACAAGCGACTAACCCTAGGTACGTTTTAACTATTAGCATGGTATATATAGATTATATATTATCTATATATACATAAAATGCTTTGTCCTGACTGACTGACTGATCGATCAACGCACAGCCTAAACCGCTGGCCGTAGAAACGTGAAATTTAGAGGATATATTCCTTATACAATGTAGGCATCCACTAAGAAAGGATTTTTCTAAATTCATCCCCTAAGGGGGTAAAATAGGGGATAAACGATTGTATGAAACTCTGTTATTCTTAACGCGAAATGCACGAAAAATGGTATTTACCTTTAATATCAAAAATAAGAAATATATGTACTATATTTTTTTCGAAATTTATCCCCTAAAAGGGTAAAAAGGGGTGATAAAGTTTATATGGGCAAACAATTATTTATGATCAGAATTACTTGAAATTTGGTATAAATGCTCTTCAATACAATTAAATAAATATATGTTTTAGCATTTTTCGAAATTCATTCCATAAGGGGGTAAAATGGGGGATGAAATTTTTGTATGAAATTCTGTAATTGATGCACGGAAAGTAGCATTTACCTTTGAAATGAAAAATAAAACAATACAAATATCTTTTTTTTTCATCCCTTAAAAGGGTAAAAGGGGCAATTATGTTTACGTGAGGAAAAAAAATTTTATAACCAAAATTACTTGAAACTTGGTATCAATGCTCTTTAATACTATTAAATAAACATGTACCTATTTTTTTTTTTTTTCAATTCTAATTTAAATGTGGTATATTTGTGGTTGGGTTTTTTAGTGTAGACTAACTTAAGAGAATCCAGAGTTTTACTCTAGACATAATATTAGAAATTCGATATGACAATATATAAATTCAATGTAAATTAAAACTGAGCAAATTTTTCAGTCCACGCGAGCGTAGCTGCGGGCAAAAAGCTACAGCAAAATAAAGCTACAGTATTTTGATCGCGGGCGAAGCCGCGGGTTCTGCTAGTATGACATATAGCCTATAGCCTTGTTCAATAAACGCGCTATCTAATGCAAAACGAATTTTTCAAATCGGATTAGCAGTTCCTGAGATTAGTGCGTTCAAACAAAATCTGCCTGATATAGAATAGAATAAGATGATTTTTTTTTTGTATCATGCATGACTGTAGGTTTATTTCGTCTAAAACGTCGAATAAAACTTTGATAAAAAAACATTCAGTATAATTATAGCTGAGAAAATTTTGAAGGTTAAATACTTTTGCGTTTTTGTTATATTAAATTTTTACTTCATTTTAACACGATAAAGTCCATTTACCCGACTGTGACGAAACCCAATGGAAGGTTATGTTTATACAATATACATACATGGGCGGTGGGAGAATTATTTCCAGGGGGGTTGATCTTCTCCTTCACATTAAACTACTAACTAGTTTTTTAATAATTAACTTTATAATTTTTATTCATATCTTATTTATCATGTATTTATCAGATATTTAAATTTAAATGGAAATTTTACATGGATTTGAATGGCATGGCAAGTGCACCCCCTTACACTCCCCTCCCAGTGCGCGTGTATACATACAATATACTTTAGTTATTATTATTATTTGACATACATTAAACAAAAAATAATTTTACACACTACTTACCGTTTAAAAAGCAAATTTTGACAATACAAGTGATAAAATCACTGTATAGTTTATTTCCGCGAATTGTATTAAAAAGATAATATTAAAATATCGTTACACTTATAAAACTGACGTGACATTCTTTACACAACGTACTTGGTTTCATTTGTAATACCATCAGATTTTAATCATTTTGATTCGAGAACAATATTATCGTTTGAACAAAAAATAATGGAACAAAAACCACCGACGGGACCACAATGGCTAAACAAATGGGTGTGACAGAGATAAAAAATATAAAAAAAGGGCTACCGATGTGTTACCGGCCACCTATGTTCCAAGATTACAATCTCAGTTTGTTATACAATGATGTTTTAGTTCATAGCTATATCTCATTCGTTGTGTCAAAGAAGCATTGGATGGAAATCAAATGGAATTCTACTATATTATATATACTCGTTTACAGCTGAAATGTATTTTTGTGTATGGAGCTTAATTTGTTTAGATATTATGATGTGGTTTTTGTATCTTGTTAGTTTTTTGGAGTAATTGTTTTTATAATATGGACGTAAATCTATATATAATAATAAAATTCTAACTGAGTCGAATCTATACATTAAATATTTTTTGAAAAATCTTATTGAAATAGTTATATTATCGATACAGAGGGCTAATTTATAGTATTTAGAATTTTGTATGCCTGTCTGGGAACGCATCAAGAGAAAACCATTGGACAGATTTTGATGAAATTTTGTATAATGATAGCTGGCTATCCTGGTCAACATATAGATTACTTTTTAATGGTGACATTAATAATTAACTACGTTTGAAAACGTCAATGCTTTTGCTACACTCTATTCAAATGTCAAGTTTAGTTTCTTGAATTCAAAATGGCTTTTAATCTTATTTTATAGATATATTTTAACTTGATACAACAATCTATATGTAATATCGAGTTAAAGAAAAATAGAGATATTAAACAATTTAAATTAATAATCAAATTGGTTAGGCATTAGGAGTGCTTTTTTACTTGAAAATTATAACATGCAGATCAACCCTTAAAGTACAACTTATTAAAAAAAAGAATCATAAAATTGATTCAATGATAATTTAAGAAGATTTCGCTCAACTTTCATACAAAAACACACATACATAATCAAGGGAACTTCAAAAACTGGAGGTGTTATATACCTCCAGTTTTTAAAATTGGTCAAAAATGTATACAAAAGCTTAACAAAATTAAGACTTGACCTAACAAATAAGTAAGTTTAAATGTATAAACAGTGCATTGTTCCGATATGATCGCGCCACACAAAGGGCGTATCGTGGTAGCGGGCGCGTTTGACAAATGAGTCGCGCAAGCCGCCCACCCAGCGAGCACCCTGCACTATGATACTCGGTATCATGTTACTGGAGTTAATAGATTGCGATGTACAGATGGACTTACAGGCTGTATGTCTATGGTATATGGGTTAAACACGTAAGATTGTAGGGCACTACGTTGGAGGTCGCAGATTTGATGCTCCTACAGCGCTGTATAAATCGTGTAGAATTTTACTTGTCTTGTTCATGTAGAGCGCTGTAAGGCGCTGAAAATGAGGTCTAGTTCGAATGAAAACAGTTATTTGGTTTTCTTTCAAGATATTCATTGGCAATATTGACGATAATATAGTATGTCAGCTAACATCTAGCACTGTGGTATAGTGTGTCAGATTTTTGCGGTGCTACGTTGGAGGTCGCAGACTTGATGCTGATATTTAGGTAGGTAGATGGTATTTTGATTGCCTTGATGTACGAGTGGCTAGTCTAGATGATAAGGCACTGGATTTGAATCCCAGTTCGGGCCTAAACAGTTGTTTAGTTGTCATGCTATTCTTCGCCATCATGATGATGTTAGGTTAGATTTGACGTTACATGTGAAGCTATTTATTTTAAAACACTGCTAAACGAAATTTAACTTATATTTGGAAAGAAAGTAAAATTTAGTTAAAAGTTCTAAAATTATTATCAAATATACGACCATTTAATGTTTTATTTAATTACCGAATTAATTAATCATATATCTCAAAAACGTTTACCGCTGGACATACACACATAAAGTGCAGGAGAGAAGAGTCATTTCTATTTTTGTGTATTACATAAGTTTTTCAAAGTCCCATATGTAATTAAAAAAAAATCCACAATCAAACGTGGACTTTTAAGTGATATGAATTCCGCACACCTATTTTACTCAAAAATAAATTATTAATTTATGAAAACGGCTAAAATTCCAATCAACAATCATATGACAATGTTAAGGACAATGCGCACTAAATATTAGATAATTCATCAAAAACAAGTATGATGATATTGAAGCAGGAAAACCACAAGGCACAGTCACTTGGGGAAACATTGACATTCAGTGTGATGGCCAGATCACTTTCGTGTTCGTTTTACCTCACTTGAAAATGAAACGCTAAATTCTGATATCTATGAATTTTTAAATAAAACTATCTTTTCGGATCATTTTAGGGATTTATTTTAATTTTTGGTTCCCGACGTTTCGAATGCTTTACAGCAATCATGGTCACGGGAGATACTAAGGCTTTAGACATCTCAAAGGCGTTATATACTTGTTACAGACAGTGCCTACCCACAATTTACAAAAATGATTTTAAAATTTCATATCTGTAACAAATATATAACGCCTTTGAGACGTCTAAAACCTTAGTCTCTCCCGTGACCATGATTGCTGTAAAGCATTCGAAACGTCGGAAACCAAAAATCAAAATAAATCCGCGAAATAATCCGAAAAGATAGTTTTATTTAAAATGTCAAATATTCGCGTAAATCTAAGAAAGTATTATCTATGATTTTAATAAGTACACTTCAATTTCGACATCACCTTAGATTGAAATTCTAAGAAACGAGTGATCTAACACTTAATTTGCTCATGGAAGCCACACTACCGTAGAGTGTTTTAATTTTATTTTTATTTAACTTATTTAGGTACAGAAAAAGAAGCCAAATTAAATAAAATCAGTCAAGTGCGAGTCGAATACATACGAAGGGTTCCGTACCATCGTACATATACTTTTTATTAATATTACCTTCACTCTATGTATGTAGTATACTAGTATTAACGTCGATTATCGATTACGAACGTTAAAGTTTTCTGATTATTTTGTTTTTTTTTGTCATTTGTTGTTATAGCGCTAACAGAAATACATACTTTACGAAAATTTAAACCCTCCACTCTATTCTCTACTCTGACAGACAGCGGAGGCTCAAGTAATAAGGTTCGTTGGCATATTCGTCTACGGAACCCTAAAAATTACAACTACGTATGTATTAATAGCTAAAATAGCTATCTAATTATATACGTACACAACATTTAAATGTATAATTATAATTATATTAACAAAACTAACCAAAAAGTGAAAAAAGTGAATATAACAGTATGCGCAATTAAAGTTAGATAAAAATATTAAAAACATAAAATTAATTTCTACATTTCATTTAAAAAAAACAACGATTTATGCTATTTTTTTATTCTAATAAAAATGTGTTTGCTGTCAGAATTCATAATAAGTTTAATTGTAGTTGGAAAAACTGCTCGTTGAAATGCCTTATCGACGTACGCTGCCTAAACGGCTTAAAATAAAGCAATAAAATGGATGGCAAAAAGAATCTACAGACGTACCCGAGCGAAGCGAGGTTAAGTCGCTATCATATTATAAAGTTCCTTATCCACCATCACCAATCTGCCGGAAACGCCGGAAATACGCTGCATTTTTGTGATAATATCATTAATTAATATTATTATGGTAATAAATAATAGGCTGTGGTGGACCAATGGTAACGCGCTCGCTTGGAAAACCGAGTGAAGCGGGTTCGCACCTCTGATATTTTCATATGCGAATCATTTCCAACATAATTGCCACTTGTCTTACGGTGAAGAAAAACACCATGAGGAGACCTACATGTCTGAGAGAACCTAGCAAGTTTTCGAAAGATATGTGAAGTCCGCCAATCCGCTTTTGGCCAGCGTGGTGGATTATGGCCTGAACGCCGTTGTAGTAAAGGGAGGTTTTTGTTCAACAGTGGGATGTTAGAAAAAGGGCTGAATACAATACATAAAAAAATACATTACAATTTATTAAAAAGAAGAGGATATAATTGAGTTAAAACTGAAACAAGTAAATTTTAATACAAGGAAATAACATTACTTTATTGTATTGTGACTGGCTCACCTTTGCGATGTGGTTAACTGCGTAAATGAAAACGATCTAGTTACAGAATAGAATAAAATAGTACGTAATTTAGAGCTATAGGATTGATTTTCCTTTGCCCCTTTTTTCGTGTGCTTAATAAAATATATGATAACATATTATTGTTTTTTATATTTTTTTTTTCATTATACTGATATGAATTCCATATTAATTTAGTAAAAAAAAAAAATTAATTTATGAAAAAAAATCTGTCCCTTGAAAAGAAAGCTTGAAAGTTGAAGCTTTTCACAAATTTAAGCTTAAAGCTACTTTTAACCTATTAAGTTAAAATAACATTGCAGACCAACCAATCAATCGTAAGAACATCTACAATTAGTAATTCGCTACGAAATATTTCTTGTTTATATTAGTGCGGGATATTTTTTTTAACTATATCTAAAAACATTTTGTTTTACATATTAATAGCGCCAAGTCAGTAGGGGGTGTACTAAAATGTATTATGAACAAATAAATATTTTATTAGGTAATCAAAACGACCATAACAACCTATAAAAATATGTAAGTTATTGATCTCATCGTTTATATTACTTGTACCACACCTAATCAGTTCTAGGCAAGAGATCGTTATCACTCCACGTCTCTAATAATAATTTTATTAATTGTTACCATCGATTATTAATCTTTCATCGATGTTGTTAGATATCGTAAATTGAACGAATTATCATACATAATCGATTCTATCGATAAACCAGTATCGATAAACTTTATAAGTGACTTTTCTATGAGTAATATCTATGTTGTCCACTCATAAATCCTATGAATATTTTAGAAAAGTTAAAATATGATTGGCGCATGATATTCTTAGTATCTGATAATTTAAATTTTATGTTTTGGATCCTCATCATAAAGTAAGGTAATTTTCAGATAAAAATAAAGACAAGTTTAGATTAATACACTATACACGGTACACTCTATACAGTGTATACACAGAGTGTCTCTGTGTCAACGCGAGGGTCTCTAATTGTGAAATTTATTGCGAGATGATAATATTAGTGTCATATCAATGGCTGTGTGAATACTTTGTGTCTAAGTGTCTGGTACAAAGTGATTTCTGATCTCAAATATCATCTGCCAAAGAAATGTTAACTCTAATTGTCAAAAATAAGTATCATTAAAAAAATAGATAATTCACTTTGTTTTATTAATGCGTATATAACGTAGTTATTAATTATCTATATCAATAAAGCCTCTTGATTCGTTAAAACAATCACATTAAACTACGGGCCTCTCAAGCCCACACGTCCGTGCTTACGTAAAAAAGAACACATCATTAGCTAAAGGTTAAAAATTAGATTCAAGTGGAGCAAGGAGTGTGAACAGCTCTGTCATAATCTCTGTACATTTATGTACAGACACTATTCATACACTAAAATTTCGTTAAAGTGTGAACAGTACAGAAATTAATATCTGACATTTATGTCGCAATTTGTGTCGGAGTCTAAACTTACCTTAAATGCTATATCACTCTACGCTTATGTTTTAGTTCTTTGCAAGTAGTCACGATGCTTTTAATACTACGTAGGTACTAACTAAACCAAATGGTATTTATTATCGAATAGGAACATTTTACATTTTCTAGCTTATTATTATTACTGAAGTAATCAACTTCGAATTAATTACGATAGTTAATAATTTCCAAAGTAGTTCAACTTTATCGATCGGCTCCATAAAAACATGAATATGAGCTTCAAGAAAGAAATACGTTTAAAACTAGTTGCGATAAATGATCAAAGATAATTTAACTACTAAAAAATATGGGTACTTCAATGTGCTACCTTAAGTCACATTTTTTATTTATGATATTGTATACTAATGGCGTGCCCTCGCTTCGCTGAAGGTTGAAAACTAGAATACAAAACATCAATGTTATACATTTTCTTTAATATGCTATATTATAAGAAAAAAGCTTAAAAAAATAATAAAAAAATGTCAAAACCATATCACAATCCGTTGCGCAGTTTCTAAGAACTAATCGTACAAACAGACACACGTGGTATTATTATTTACACGATAGTTTTAGAAATAAATAAATATGTTGGGACATTAACACACAGCACCATCTAGTTCCATGGTATGCTACGAGGCTTGTGTTATGGATACCAGATAGTTGATATACTACACGTATATAACTATAAATACATACATATTATAAATATAACCCATGACTCTAGTACAAACATTCGTGCTCATCACACAAATGAATGCCCCCAGCGGGACTCGAACCCGCGACCACAGGCACAGCAAGAGGAGTCACTACAAACTGAGTCAAACGTGTCGTCAAACGTTTTTGTTTTCATACTACGAGTAATTAAAGAAAATACCAAAAAAGGTATTCACATTTAATAATCACAATTTTATACGTAATGAGAAATAATTGTATATTTTAGCTATTTATTAGGTACAATATGTATCTTAGTTGCCAAGTCTGGGGCTATCAGAGAAGGTTCAAGGAATCTACTTGTAAGACTCGATCGGGACCAATTTCGCAAAAACTACACAACGCGATACGTTGTTCTGATCGCTGATAGGCTGAATGTATGGATAGCAAAAAATATTCTCTCAAAAACTTGTTTACATGCTTGTTGTTTAAAGCGAAAAATACCTATAATAAGGATACGCCTTCTACTTTATCTATCTGATATGAATGCATCGACATATTGCATACCATATGTCGATGTATACATAAATAAAATAGCTTTGTAATTTTGAACATGGCGAATGATTTTATTTTATACTACCGACCTACCCTGGCTTCGCTCGGGTGCGTCCTGGGTACATTTTATTTTTTTTGAGCGGAACCCTAACTCTTTTTCTAAAATAAAAGAAACCTTAATTAATCCTTAACATCAGCTATCTGCCAGTGAAAGTCGTGTCAAAATTAGTCCAGCCGTTTCGGAGATTAACCGGAACAAACAGACAGACAAAAAAAAGTGTTTTTCTTATAAATGCATGTAGAAAGATAATATACGGTACTTATTAAAAAGCTGTTATTTTGGCATTAGAAACAGACACTTCAATTTTGTTTAACTGTATAGGTTATTATTATATTAAGGCTGATTCTTCGAACTTTTACGGTTAATATCCGTGCTTATAAAAAGAGTTTAGAATATTACTACATAAAATGTGAGCATATTTTGTTATAATATACGTTTAAGCTGTTTCATATCGGACGTAAATTTTTATTGTAATATAATAACAGTAATCTGTAACTGTTGAGGCTATTTAATGAGTCACTTAAATATTTACCAATTCGCTTTATTACCTTATAACTTATAAGATTTTTAAAATATATGTTCACTAATCTAAAATATCTTTATGGGGTTTAGGTTTACACATAGCTCACAGACAAAGTTCAAACTCTATATTGCGTCTTTTTCAACCCATGAGTATGGCCCATGGATTGTGTGATACGGACGCAAACGACAAAGGCACACCAAAGACATAAAAATACAGTCGCGGGTACATTTTTTTGCTAGCCCTCCACACACGAACCGTATCATACAATCTAATATTATTCTGAGAACGACCTTAATAAGTCACTACAGAATGTTATCTATTCCATTTTATCGGGCGTGATAACCATCTCAATCCAATTAGCCTCACAATGCAATATGGGCCGTCTCTGTTATGACGTGCGGTTTACGATTCCTCTGTAGTTTGGGAAGTGTTGCCCTAAAAAAATTTTTCACTACCATTAATATTAAGATTAAAATTAATGTGACTTTTTATTACAAAATTATTGGCGCGCTCGACTATAATATCAAAACGTTAAGTAACTCCGTCTTTAATTCGCATGATGGGTGACCATTTTACAGGACACGAAGGTCCATTTTAAATATACTTAGTTTAAAACATCAATGTCAAATTAAACATTGAAAGTTAAAAGTTTCGGTAAACTGTCTTGTTTCATTTATTCATTACGTTATACAAGAAAATGAGTGTTCGCCACCATTTTATGCTGATATAATTTTACAAATTCACAATTTTCAGCCTACTCGATGCTTGTAGTCTCAAAACCTAAACACGATATATAACCGAAGTGAAGTGGGTCTGATACATGACACCTCTGATATGTTCATGTGCGAATCATTTTCTATATGATTATTTTACTCTACTAATCTACTTGTCTTACGGTGAAGGAAAACATCGTGAGTAAACCTGCATGTCTGAGAGAACCTAGCAAGTTTTCGAAAGACATGTGAAGTCCGCCCGCACTTGGCCAGCGTGGTGGACTATGGTCTGATCTTCCTCGTATTGGGAGGTCCGTACCGAGCAGTGAAACGTTAAAAAAAGCTAAATACAAACACGATATCTCTGCAGTATTTTAGTAAAGAGTTGAGGATCTTGCAGATTCCAGATGACGCCATGATTGGGCGCTACGGTACCATCTGTTTAGATACGTTAAACTTATAACTCCCCTCTTTTTGCGTCGGGGGTAAAGAAATAACAAAAATATTTATTTAATTCAAATTTTACTCAAGTGGCACTAAGAATAGGCTTGTCAATTATCCACATACAGCATGCTTATTGCTGATGTGACTGTAATACCAACTTCTGCGCAGCAATTTGCAATGTATTTCAGAGCGACACTGTATTATTACAAATCCAAATATAGCTTGGAATTGGATTAAAAATTTTACTACCGAGCATATTATTATCTTTTTGTAATCAAAATTCCACATGCCGCTAATAATATTAGCGTAAAAATAAAACAATCAAGATTTCTGCGGCGATGATAAAGAAAATAATTTTAGAGTTATTAAAGTGTAACTTTAAATCTTTTGAACTAATTAAACCTTAATGGGACGAATACTTAATATGGTTTTTATTAAAATACATAAGTGCGAAAACTCTTGATATCTGCCGTACGAAAAAGATATTTATACTTCACTATCTCATGAAGAGTATATCACAACGGACATTTATAATTATATTATATTTTAAATATTACTGCAATATATATTTATATTTTTATCTTTTACTATATTTTCTTGACTTATACGTATATTTTACTAGCGACTTGCCGTTGCTTTGCTTGGGTCCAGCTTCAGGTAACTCTATACTAAACATCCAAATCCGTATAGACAAATAAACACTCTTTTTATAATAATAAATCGATAATACCATAGAAAAGACGCAATGGTAAAATATTTACTCTTATAGCCTTGCATGATATACGTTTGTACATACCGACATACAGTCTTCATAAACATTTACGTCACAATCATTACATAGCCACAAACATTTAAAAGCAGAAGTCAATTCTCATGCTTCAAATCTATAAGATAGCGATGGCGCCGACCGCATCTCAGAAGATAACAGGCGGTATAAATCAAGAACTACTCAACTGATAATGCACTTCTGATAACGATTAATAAGACCCCTCCTAATGGACCCTAATGCATGGATTTTTTATTAGATTTTTATTACTATCCTTTTAAACTACAGTTTGTGTTTGTTAATTCAAAAAGTTATGTATCGATATGTAAACCATGGTGAGAACAAATAGCTTGTTAGCTATCAACTATGTAAACTAATAAAATAGTAAGGCGATCGACTCGTAGCTCTCTTGGTAAAGTTTAACAAGTGTATTTACATATATTCAATTCCGTGGTTACATATGTCGAGTGTGGTAAAATCGATGTTTGGATAACATTAAATCGATTTTCTTATCATTTAATCGATAAACAATAAAAGTGGGTAGGATTTTATTTGTGTTATAAACAAAATACTGGCTTCTAAAATGTTAAAACGTGTCGTTTTGTTACGTATTTTCAAAATAATGTCTCATAAGTTATTATTATATGACGGCACGTTTGGCTCAGTTTATAGTGACCATACTTTCTGCGCCAGCGGTCGCGGGTTCGAGTACCGCCGGGGGCATTCATTTGTGTGATGAGCACGAATGTTTGTACTCCAGTCATGGGTGTTTATATATATATATATATATATATATATATTAAAAGTTATATTATGTGTAGTGTATCAACTATGTGGTATCCATAATACAGGCTTCGTAGCTTACCATGGAACTAGATAGTGCTGTGTGTTAATATCCCAACATAGTTATTGTTATTATAGTTATTATTATATTCAAATTTATGTTTTCTTCTGCTGAGTTTTTGTCAGCTCTTCTCAGGACTGAGGACTGACTTTCCGAACTGGTGGTAGAGCCATCACGTTCACTAAAACATTGTAATATTTTAATGCTGAATAAAATATTTTGAATTCGAATTAACTATCAACATAAATATTGTTATAGTATAACTTAATCATTGTATTATTTCTGCACATTACGTTTTGAACCCAAATCTATATTAATAGATCTAAACACTTGAATGAAAATAATACTTAGCAATGTTCTAAATCAGTAAATAATCTTCAACAAAAAAAAAGTTAGGCGCGCAAAAGAACAATCCAGATCCAAGAGAGAACAGATCCGCTTAAAATTATTTTCAATGTTGACTTTAAATCTGAAATAAATTAAAAAAAAAATACAATATTTTAAATAAAAATACCCCAAATTATTATAATATTAAAACATTTTATAAAAAAACACCTTTTTTTATTTAGTACTAGCGACTCACCCTCGCTTCGCTCGGGTTCGTCCTTGGGTTGAGTCCACATACAAACTTTCATTCCCATTTTCACCCCCCTAAGAGATGATTTCCGGGATAAAAACTATCTTATATCCTTTCCAGGGTCTCAAACTATCTTCTTACCAGATTTCATCTTAATCGGTTCAGTAGTTTCGGAGCCTATTCGGTGCAAACAAACAAACAAACAAACCCTTCCTCTTTATAATATTAGTATAGATAATAAAACATATATGTAGGTACTAAATGATAAGGTTATTTTACAAAAAACCGTCTATTTCATTTAATGACACAATAAACTTAGCGCCGTCGGTCCGACATTCTTACTGCATTTGTCATATCGATATCCTTTATGAGATAAAAATTAATTTAAGCTCCGTATCTATATTACATACACATAAACTACATCTCAACATATAATAAAGTTCTGAGTCGAATCTGTACATGGAAAATCTTATTGAAATAGTCATATACAGAGGCCGAATCTATAGTTTTTAAAATTTTTGCTTGTTTGTCTGTCTGGGAACGCATCACGAGAAAACTACTGGACAGATTTTGATGAAATTTGGTATGATGATAGCTGATTATTCGTGTCAACATATAGAATACTTTTTACTGCGCGAAAATATTTTATCATTGAGAATTCTATACTAAACGTTAAAACGTAACTAGGGACGAACCCGAGCGGAGTGAGAGTGAGTCCCTAATTAGGAAAATTTTTGTGAGGTTTAAATGGTTTCAATTTTACACAATTTTTTATCTATATAACTCTAGAATACCTTGTCAGAGTTGAGTGTGACTTTTTACATATATTAGGATAACAAGTAGCCTATTTCAGACTAGCCCAAGTTTTCTGTTTTTCTGCGCAGGTGTCATTGAAGCTATAAACTATAAAAGCTCAATTCGAAGCCGTTATTTTGAGACATACATACATTTTATTCATATATAAAAATGTTGTTTTAAACAGAATCTTATTTCTGATAAAATAAATTCGTCAAAAAATCAAACGTTTTTTAATTTAAATAAGTAATAAATATTTTTCTTATCATATTCAAGAATTTTTTCAACACTACTGTTCTAATTTGCATTTTGCCCTTGAATTTTATGAAAGTGGTATATTTAATGTACAATTAATGTAGATTTGTATAGGATAAGATACGTCGATAAGGGTGGACCCGCTACGGCGATCAGTAATAAAACTGATAATATCTAACGCAATCCGTCATTGCTATTTGGTCTACTGTTTCCATTTATTTGAAATATCGACCAATAGATTATAAGGAAATACAATATTTTATGTAGTAAAATATTTTTAACATGTCGATATGATAAAGGAAAACAACGTGAAGAAACCTGAATGTTTGAGAGAACCTAACTAGTTTTCAAAAGGCGTTAAGTCGCACTTGTCCAACGTAGTATGGCCTGATCCACCTGGCGTCGAAAAGAGGCATGCCCAGCAATGGGATGCTAAAAGACTACGACGAACTTAATTATTGTTATATTATTTATACATCTATACAGATAAATAAAATTGAAGTGTCTGTCTGTAATATTAAAACAACAGCTTTTTACTTAATGCATTTGGAACTATAAACGGTACTCATAACAAAAATACGATTTTTAAATTCTTGTCTGTCTGTCTGCCTGTTTGTTCCGGATAATATCCGAAATGGTTTGACCAATTTTGACGGGACTTTCACTGGCAGATAGCTGATGTTATGAAAAGTAACTTAGGCTACTTTTATTTTAGAAGAAGAATTAGGGTTCCGCCCGAAAAAATTAAAACATACCTAGAGACGAACCCGAGCGTAGCGAAGGTAAATCACTAGTTATTACTAAAATAATACCGGTTTAGTTTCGTTTGCAACCACTAAACATGACCCCCACTTTCTATAGAAGCGCGAAGGACGGTTAGCTTAAATATCTTTGGATTTAACTAGCTGAAAAGAAAACTAAATATGTTCCTTTATCCGAGAGTTCTTAAATGAAGCGCATCGATACAGATAGACAAGCAGACAGATAAACATCAACAATAAAATAAAATAACACTATAATAAAAATAAAAAACGTTTTAAAAAAATCTTTGCCCAAACATGACCTCTGCTATTTATTATATATCTATATATACATAAAATGCTTTGTCCTGACTGACTGACTGATCGATCAACGCACAGCCTAAACCGCTGGTCGTAGAAACGTGAAAATTGGAGAACATATTCCTTATACAATGTAGGCATCCGCTAAGAACGGATTTTTCGAAATTCATCCCCTAAAGGGGTAAAATAGGGGATAAAAGTTTGTATGAAACTCTGTCATTCTTAACGAGAAATGCACGAAACGTGATATTTAGCTTTAAAATAAAAAATAAGAAATATATGATTTTTTTTCGAAATTCATCCCTTAAAAGGGGGTTATAAAGTTTATATGAGCAAACAATTATTTATGATCAGAATTACTTGAAACTTGGTATTAATGGTCTTCAATACAATTAAATAAATACGTATTTTAGCATTTTTTGAAATTCATCCCATAAGGCTGTCAAATAGGGGATGAAAGTTTGTATGAAACTCTGTAATTGATGAACGGAAAACAGTATTTACTTATAAAATGAAAAGTAAAACAATACAAATATCTTTTTTTTCAAAATCCATCCCTTAAAAGGGTAAAAGGGAGTTGTGATGTTTATATGAGGAAAAAATTGTTTTTGATCAGAATTACTTGAAACTTGGTATTAATGCTTTCTAATATAATTAAACAAACATGTATTGTAGATTTTTTTTTTAAATTCAGTCCCTTATTTTTTTCGTAGTTTGATCGCGGGCGAAGCCGCGGGTTCAGCTAGTCTTTAATAAATAGCAAAGATTATCTATAGAACACACGTGTTTTCTATAGATAATACCAGATGGTCTTGACAGATAAAGCTGTAAGGTAAAGTTTGACATAATAATAAAGCCTTTTAGCGCAGTGCTTAGATGGATATTATTACAAAGTCACATTCATGTCTTCATAATATATCTATACATATAATATAATTGTAACTAAGTCGAATCTGTACCTTAAATATTTTTTGGAAAATCTTATAAAAATAGACATTATTATTGATACAGAGGTAGAATCTATAGTTTTTAGAATTTTTGCCTGTCTGTCTGTCTAGACAGACAGACAAAAATTCTAAAAACTATAGATAGAACATAACAGACAGACGTCTGTTACCGCATCACGGAAAAACCACTGGAGGGATTTTGATGAAATTTGGTATGATGATAGCTGACTATCCGGGCCAACGTATAGGATACTTTTTACGGCGGGAAAATATCTCATCTCTAAGAAATCTATACTAAACTCTAAAACGTAAATAGGGACAAACCCGAGTGGAGCGAGGGTGAGTTGCTAGTATATATATATATATATATATATATATATATATATATATATATATATATGTATATATATATATATATATATATATATATATATATGCACTTTCAACTACAGTTTGTTTTAACCTGCTAATCTGGCCATGGATTCACAGTTTTTGTGTAATCAAGATCGAATGTGTAGTCTGATTATATTATTATTGACCTATTTCAAAATAAAAGGAGGTATTCCATTTGCAGTAGTCTTTGCTTATAATTCACTGTCTCTCATGATTGTTAGCTTATTTTTTTAAGTAATATCGCATGTGATTTTGAAATTCTATAAATTTGTACAAGTTTTTATCCCTTTTATCAGATATAAATGTAGTAGATATAAATATGTTTTTATTATTTTAAATTAGTGGCAGTGGTAGCCCAGTGGTAACACGCTCGCTTGGGAATCGCGTGCCCAACAGAGGGACGTTAAAAGGGCTGAATACATTTTAAATTAAACCACAATACTAAATTTTCAAAAATTATAGAGATTTTTAAGTAAAATAATAAAAATAAAAATTCAACTTTAATAAGCAAATAGGAAAACCAAATGAGTTCCACGTACTCTAATGATGGATTGCGATCCAGACGCGATAGTCTATCGAATAGATCGCTAACCTAACCTGCCCCATATTTGGTAATAACGTTTCACTATCTCTACATCTCTCACTAGAATCGCACAGCGTGTAGCAAGCAAGTCTGTTATGCAAAAATCGTACCTTGTCATATATCTTTTTTTTAAATCTTTATACATTTTTTTTATTATGACTAACATATAATCGATATCTATACTAATATCATAAGAGTGAAAGTCTGTTTGTTTATTTGTTTGTTACAAAACAGGTTACAAAACAACCCAAAAAATATTTATGATCAGAATTACTTGAAACTCTTCAATACAATTAAATATATACGTCTTTTAGCATTTTCGAAATTCATACCATGAGGGGGTAAAATAGGGGATGAAAGTTTGTATGAAATCTAACTTTTTAGAGGTTTTTTGTAGTAGCGCGAGCGAAGCCGCGGGTCCTGCTAGTATGTATATAAATTGATAAAATTAATTTAGTGATTTAATGAAAAAGTATCTCCAATAACTTAATAATAACTGACTATTTCAGATCAATGCTAAATATTTTTTTTAATAATTTATAAGTAATCTTTACTTTTTGTACATAAACCCCTCCATTTGAAGGGAGCAATCTATGCCACTCTTTGGTTAATGATCTCACTCTGTATTTGTACTTTTGTCACACGACGCTTTTTCTTTAAAAAGGGGGAAATGGGGTAAATGGGGTGGGCTTAAATATATGCATTTGCTACTGTACTTTTAATTAAGTAAATAACTACATATGTAATCGAATATTGGAAATCGATTTTAATCTCCTTTATTGTTATATCATTAATCAAATGGTAAAATTCAGATGATCGTACAATATTTTTTTGGTACCGTCGAACTAATCTGATGATCAAGACAGGTGGTCAATGGTGGAAATGTTCACTTTTCTCTTTGGCTACTTATAAAATCTCCGAATTTTGGCTAATTTGACTAATTTTGACGATTATCTTATATTAATATAATAAATAATAAATAAATGTCTGGACATTGAACACAGCCCCATCTAGTTCCATGGTAAGCTACGAGGCTTGTGTTATGGATACCAGATAGTTGATACACTACACATATATAACTTTAAATACATACATATCATAAATATAAACACCCATGACTAGTGTACAGACATTCGTGCTCATAACACAAATGAATGCTCCATCGGTACTCGAACCCGCGACCGCTGGCACAGCAAGTAGGGTCACTACAAACTGAGCCAAACATGTCGTTAAACCGTCGTACCTTATACGATGAGTTACTTATTACATTTGGTCGAAAATATAACCTTTTAGTTTTTTAAATCTATAATTATGTATATTAATAACGTTTTATTGTGTGTTAATAAATGTTTTTTTTTGCAGGTAAGTGTCTATGTGTTATACTTATCTACACAAAAGTAAGTAATATATTATGCCTTTAGCAATCGCTTTATCACAAATTAAGTATACATTCAATATATTATGTTACAGAGTAGACAATTAATTTAGTTAACGTTAAGTAAATAAATAAAAATTTCAAAGTTATTCAAAAATATCATCTAATATATCTCTTTAAAGTTAATACAATATAGCATAGAGCAAAAAGGAATTGCATTATTTATTAAACTTTATATATGTATACATAATAAAAACTCTAACTAAATTAATTTATTAGAGCTAGTGTTTAGTTAGTGGACGAAATTCTACCGTAATCATTATTGAAAATTTGACGAAAACATATATGAATAGAAACTTATCTACATAAACAAAAACTATTTCTAATTTTTTATTGATAACACTAAAGCTTTGAATAAACAAAACAATACAATACTTAACAAAAAAAATACAAACAAAGGATAAAAAGGCTGAATAGTTTTTTTCATTGCCTATTTATATATAGATAAGGAGAATACTAATATTTAGAATACTAATATTTAATTAATACCATATATCTGACCATTCTTTTGGAAAGTTAAAGGGAGATAGTATACAAAAACGAAATGAGCCTCGCATGCAACGATGCGGTATGATAGAGTCTGATAGGCAATCGCAAGCGCACATCGCACACCTGCCACATATCTGGTAATCATAACGTTGGCAACTATCACAAAATCTCGTAACCCAATCTAACATAGACAAACTATAATTTAATTTTATACTAGCCAAAATATGCATTTACTTAGAAATTTTTATGGTTGCTTCAAATTTAAGATTATTAACTTAACTCATTCGTAATATGATGCTGATATCTCCATCGCAATTAAAATACTTTGCCTCAATTTATATGGGAACAAGCTGTAATTATAATTTTGTTAATAAGTTTTTGAGTGTATGGTATGGTTGTGATCGCTCTACTAAAGGTCGCTTACAATGTGTGCACAGTGCACACCGTTAAGATATTTATATTATAATATATTCTAAATATAAGATTGCTGTGTGGATTATATTACAAAAGTCATTAAAATTTTTCGTTTATCGCAACATTTTATTAAGGATGATAAAAATTAATACAAAACTGTTGTAACCTTTTTATAAGTTTAATAAGTTAATGCAATATATGTACGTACATACATATATTTGACATATCGATTGACCAAAGAATTGAACATTGACAAAACGATTGCGAAAATAAATGATCGAAGTGTCAAGAACAAAATCGATTAGATGTTGTTCGAATGATTGTGAGTTTCCCGCGGCCCAATCGATTCATAATCGAGTATTTGTCGATCGCTTGACGAGATAAACGCGGGATGGCTCGAAGTGTGCTAGATCTCTATCATCGGGGTTTCATATAAAATTATCTTTATTGCGTTGTTTTATTGATGTTTACGCTCTCGTTTAGACAATTGTAAAGGATTTTCTCACTACGATTTAAAGCAACATGGCTGTTGACAGCGACTTTCTCTGTTTTTTTTTTCATATTTATGGTCGAGGAGCAATACATTATGAATCGCAATCATATGCGGCTAATCAACTAATAAAACTATGTATGAATTTCTTACTGAAATTCCGTTCCATATCAAAAGAATTATGCGTGCCTTTATCGAAATATCGCCCAACGTAGATACGACTTTTATGGCGGGCAGCTTTTTTATTTGACATTTTATACAAGTTTATTCAAACACAGCGATAGGATCGCTGACGTTATCTTTCAATGCAACGTTACCGCGAGCTCCGAGGCGATAGGATCTCGGGCCATTGCTAGTTAAACCAACCTGATAAGGGATCGGGTGGGGTAGTGTGCGTGCGTACGTATACGGCCGCGCGTCGCTGTGTGCGGGGAGGGGCGCCGTTCGCCAGCCAGTCACTAAAATTACGCGGCAAAAGAATGACGTCGAGATCGAAAAGTGTGCTTCGAAAGTAAAGTGTTTGACGTTTGTGATGTTATTGTGGCTCAGTTACTTGAGGCAGTTGGAACTTGCTTGCGCCGCCGCGGGAGGACCGCCAGGCGGCGCTGCACCCGTCAAAACAATGTGTACGATAAGTTGTTTACTTATTAAATACTCAATAACCCCCTTGTTTCGTGTTTGCAAAAATATTTCAATTAGCTATTTAGTTTACAATCCACTATACAGTGATATAAACAACGTTATTTATGTTAACGACCCGACATTCGAAGGAATCGCGATAAGAGTAATGATTCAAAGTTTTTTATCTGCTTTGCCTTCCTGATTGTTCAAACAGTTGTTGTAAACAGTGGAATCTGTCAGTTTTGAGTTAAAGATCATAAATATTGAAATATATAACCATTTTTATTACAGATTATATTTATTTAAACTTTCAATACTTATATTGCTTATGTACTTGATGCATATACATTTATTGGAACGTAGTTAAATTAGTTACAGGAAATGTTTATCTTTTAACAAAAATGCTGCAAATTTTTGTTCAGCTCTTTGTATTTTAATTTTCTGACATTTTTTAATATGAACCTTAACTGTATTGCAATAAGGATTTTACTTATAACAAATAGGTAAATAAGTAAGTCTTATAATTTAATGATAACAGAATTCCAACATACTGAGGTATTTTTTCATTGTTTTGTGCACATATCTAAAAAAAGTTGAAAGCGATATTATTTGATGCTTATCATTTTTTGTATTAAGTATTACATATAAAGCAGTTAAGTTTTTTTTTAATTTAGATAATTGCATTTTTATTTAATTAATATTTAAAAATTCTTATATTGATAACATATGGCGAGGTATTTCAGTGTTTCCATATGTAATACAATACATACTTGCATGTAGATGACATGAGGTAATAAACAAGATTAGTTATATAATAACTTTAAACATATTATTTCTATTTTATAATTAAGTTACTTAATCCTAAATAAGTCTTCTTTTAATTTAAAACTCGGCTAACTGAAAAATGTGAATTGCAACGTCGTCATTCCCGCGTTGTGTGTTGTCATTTTGATAGCTGTCAATGTCAAACATGTCCTAACTTTTTAAAAGTTAATGACAGGTGCATTTATGGTCGGCTACCTGCGGTTTATAGTCTATTTTTTCTTACGTGTCTTAAATAGTAAACAAATATGGCGTATAGGTGACCAGAGATAATTCATAGAGATGTGCATGACGAATGAATGACTGAACTTAATGGTTTTTAATTTTTATGCAGTGAACATAAAGTATTGGGTAGAAATAATACGACAAGTTATTTTAATAATTTTATTAGTCTGATTCCGATGATAAATTACTCGACTCTTCTGATATATGTATTATAAAATTAGGGGTCGGTGTATCTGTTGCAGCATCTATTAAGCCGTCAAGCTGCAACATTTTGTCTTCTTCTTTTTTCACATGTTCAATACAATTTATCCAAGACGCCGTGCCAATTTTTCTTAATCCTTCTCTGACTAGCTCCTTGACTTCAGCCATTTTAAAACTTTTATTATTTTTTCCTACATGTGATTTTAATTGTGCCCATATTAATTATATTGGATTTAATTCACAATGATACGGCGGAAGGCGCAGAACAATTATATTTTTATGAGCGGCCATTTCATCAATAACTTTTTTATTATAATTGTCTTTATTAAATTTTAATAAAAGTTCTGCTTTTAAGATAGTTTTTTAAAGATTTTTTTGACCTTAATATAAACTCATTTTTAAAACTTTAACCTAAAAAAGCAAAAAGCGGTCGGAAGTCCCTCACTCCGTTTTAATAAACTGTGCAATAAGATACGAAATAATAATAATTACAATAACAAATAAATAATAAGTATAAATTCATTAAAAGCAATTAAAAATCTTCTATATTCTACAGAAGACATTACTATTTTTAAGCCTAATAACAATTTGAACAAAATATCGTACTTTGTAATTTAAAGATATTGTTATTTTTAATAAGTTCAGTTTTCACTCTCGATAATTCATTCTAAATGTACATCTCTATAATTCAAAGACAAAGTAGCGTATCGAAACGTCAAAATGTTGTGTTCATATTTTATCTGTGGAAGTTGGTTCTGTCAATATTTCAATTTTAGCAAAAATAATATGTTTAAATCATTAATTAACAGCTTTTATTAGTGTAATTCGTAGCGTGTGTGTTTCTGAAATAGTTATAAACGATAAAACCAAATCTAAAATGTATGATTGTCCGAAACCAAGTGATTTTCGTTCAAGGTAGTGTTTGTTTACCAATTAGGACACGTAAGAAAAAATGGACTATACTTTTTATCATATTTTTTATTATTTACTGATTCATGAGAGTGTCCAAATCAATGTGAACTAAATTTTGCAAGTTTATAAATAATACTATTATTATTATTATCAAGAGCTTCATATTAGTAGTTTTATATATTATTTATCTTGATGTTTTTAAATTTTATTTATGTAACATTTTGATTTTAGTTTAGGACTTTCGACTAATATATTAAAAAAAAACTTAAATATCAATCGTGAGTGTAATTAATCAAAGATGAACTAATACATTATCTAATAAATTGCAGTAACCATTTAATAACGCACAGATAAAATAAAATTAAACAATCGTTTTGTAACGTTACTATGCGTAATTACTTTCTGATAAGATTGATGTAAGAGTAAAATCGATTTCATTTATTATAAAATACCTGAAATTAAAAAAAAAATACAATAATTGATAAACCAAACGATAAAAAAGTGCTTTACGTTTATATATTGACGGAACAAAACGCAATCTCGCTGTAATTTAAAAAAAAAAAACATTTATTTAAATATCAAAACAAAAGTTATTTTATCATATAAACTGTTGACTGTACGTGATAAAAAATGACGTGTGCGCTGTGAATGGGGCTCGAGATGGGCTGATAAGAGGGGGGTAATGGAGGGGGCGTTATCTCTCGCAGAGATTTCACGTTCATTATCAATGTTGTCACAGATCGAGGGTTCCATTGTGGGATCGAAACTTTAAGATGCGTGTTCATGTTTGGTGATAATTTGGTGTTGCTAAAATGTCAAAATTGTAAAGCGTGTTAGATACTTGACACTGACAATAGGATGAAATTTTGCCGTTCACTTGTTTTAATGACTTACATTGAATTATGGTTATCGTTATAATGTAAGAGAAATTTTAATTTAATAAAAAGCTACTAAATTTTAGCTTTAATATGCCATTGGTTTAGATTACCTAAGCTAAATCTATATTAATCCTTACTTAATATAATCAGTTTGTGTTAATTAATAGCGTAAGCCCACGGCTTCGCCTATGTCGATTCTCATAATACAATCTATGGTAAACCGTAGATTGAATTATGAGGACCGATGTCAAAAAAGTAAGAAACGGACAGAAATAATATCTTTCACATTAATAATTAGTAAAGCAATATTAACATGAATAGTAAAATAGCTAATGAGATCATTAAGAGTTTAAGTCAAAAGGACTTAAACTCTTAATGATTCCTTTATCTTCAAGTGTATATTCTTCCTAACAAATAACTTATTAATTAGTACCAAAATTTTGTTACAATGGCAATATGTTATTTAGTTTTAGGTCCTGTAAATATGTGTGGAAGAGAGAGAGAGAAGTTATAGCTTATCTCAATCACTAAACAAATTATATTTTTTTATCTATGATTTAAGTAAATAGCCAAAATATTCTGATTATATCTTCTTAATGCTTACTAGGAAATTAAAAAAAATATAACCCAAAATCCTTCTAAAATTATGAAGACATTGTAGTTTCTAAAAACTTCTAATGGTGCTATTTCGAATTCTATTGTTCGTAAATGTTGAATTTTTCCCAAAACACGTGGTTATCTGGAGGAAACATCGCGGCGGAATCGAACGCGCTATCTCTAGTTCATATCGCCAGCGCCATGCTTTAACTTTATCATATACATCTTGTGTTTTTTGTGCGGTAAAAGATGACTGATTAGACTGTATTTTATTGTACTTCTCATAATCAAAATGTAAATAAAACGATTGTATATTTTATTATCATTTATCTATTAGTGCAATTTTATACTCATTATCCGTCGAAGCTGTAGTTTTGGTTTAAATATAATAATTAAAAACCAAGTGTTTTAAATTTTTTAATATTTTACGTATTATCTATTAGTACATTTTGCTATCTATACTTATACAAAAACCACCTATATTGAGTACATCTACTGTCAGAGAAAAATGAAATATGAAGCGATCTATGATATTTTTAGAGAAACCTTAACACATAGTGACCATGACGTAAAACGTTTAGTTTAGTAGTTAAAATTGGGTCCCCGCAACGTGCCTTCACCTCGTCGTGGTGGAGGGGCTCATTAGCGTTCGGCATTTTAATCGGGCGCGAATCCAAGAAAGGCACAGGGAGGTGGTCTACTTCGGTGGGCTGTGTACCATGCGGGTTGCTCCTGGTACTTCTTTAACGGCAAAGTGGACCGTTGGACTAATCCCATGGTTGTTATCTGGTTCGGCAGACTTGCCGTCAGGACGTCGTGGTATGCAATTTTGCGACGCCCGATTAAGACGGGGGAGGATTTGTTGGGTCTTAGTGGGTAATTCTCGCTTTTCTAGCCGGTGAGTCTCACATATACACCTGTATGTCTACAGGTGGTATGCGTAATTTCCCAACATTAAAAAAAAGTAGTTAAAATTAGATAGACATACAAAATAAATGTGAAAGGCACATTCATAATAAGTGAAGATATTATAACCTTTGATAAAATAAAAGATTGCACCAACATTCATTGTACGTCCACATCTCGTTGCTATAAATTATGCGCAGTGGGCCGGGCAGATCATGCGGTACCTAATTGATTTGCATCGAAGCGGGGCATAAAGGTCTTCGGTTCAGTGCCTGTCGTCGTCACTTTAACCACGTGGTGAAAAATTGGATTTCGAATAGAAATCAGTGTGAGTCGGATGTACAGGGTGTTTAACTTTTGTGTTTAGTATTATTTTAGGCCATGGTCTTATTTACACTTGATAAGTTTTGAGTTGACTTCAAAATCATTTAACAAGTATTGATTTTACTCTTAAAAGGGAATGATTTTGAAATTATGTATGGGATTGATCTACGTAGATATAATATGAATAATCTATCGTTAAAGAAGAATAATGAAAATCGGTACACTATTGGCTTAGACGTCTAGTAACATACACACAAATTAAATACCTCCTCTTTTTTAAGGTCGGTCAAAAAGCAAATAAATCTTTTTATTGTTACTAGTCTTCGCCCAGTGATCAAAATCCGACTTATCATTATTGAAAATTTGAAGAAAACATATTAAAAGTCCCCTTTTTTTTTATTGATAACATTCAAGCTCCTCAATTGCTATTACTAAACAAAAAATAAGAAGAAAATCGGTCGACAAACAGAGGAGAAAAAGGCACTAAACTGTTTTGTCTTTGCCTATTTATATATAGATAACTGTCATAACAGTAGCTCTTTATACTGCCATGGCTTACTAGAGCGGATAATTTGGGGTTCGCTTTCAATTATAAAAATTATTTCTAGTCGCCTTTCAGATAGAATAAGAGTGAGTTAAGTCACAAGTGACGCTATGCAATACATATTTTTCATTTCAGTGCTGCTCTATATTAAATAAAAATATTTTTTTGTCTATTTCAGTAAAAAAAAAAGTTAATAAAATTATCTTTTCGGATTTTTTCGCGAATTTATTTTGATTTTTGCTTCCCGTCATTTCAAATGCTTTACAGCAATCATGGTCACGGGAGAGACTCAGGAGAGAGTATAAATCCGCGAAAAAATCCGAAAAGATAGTTTTATTTAAAATGTTAAATATTCGCGTAAATCTAAGAAAGTATTTAAAAAAAGTAATAAAGATAATAAATAAAGTACATAAAGAAATTATTAATTTAATTTAGAATACATTACTTACTAAATAAGCATTACACACAATTATTTTTTAGTAAATTATTGTATCAATAAAGAATATTTATGCAAAGAAAATCTAGCCTGAAAACAAGTTTAATATTTTAAGAAATCAAAACCGTGATCTATGACAGGTACAACTAACAAGACAAATGTGACCACTACACATGCACAGACGATCGACAAAAAAAGCAGAAGTACAGACAGATAGATCTATATTATAAAATCATAATTTACAAACAAAAAAAAGTTATTCCTACTCTAGCGATGTCTCAAATAATAAAAACTAGTTAACTCTACACCGTGACTCGCATTTATAATTGAGTATTATTTATCTTAAAAAGTGACAATTTGTTATCAACATGTATGTAGGTATGGGAACGGGCTTAGTACTTTTAAATGTAACTTATCCTGTATGCACTGCTAATGTAGAGTATTATATTAATTTAATACATAAAACCAGTTAAATTTTAAAAAACTATATATTTAATAATATAAAGACTTATAAATAGCTATTGCGGTGTTTTTTCTTTATTTAGCATATTTTTTCTAGCAACTCTTAGACTCTTGTGGACTAAGATCCGGCTGCAAGATTGCTACGATTATAGCGTACTAGCGACTCACCCTCGCTCCGCTCGGGTTCGTCCCTACTTACGTTTTAACGTTTAGTATAGATTTTTCAGAGATGAGATATTTCCCCCTAATAAAAAGTATCCTATATGTTGACCCGGATAACCAGCTATCAACATACCAAATTTTATCAAAATATCTCCAGTGATTTTTCCGTGATGCGGTAACAGACAGACTGACAAACAGACAGACAAAAATTCTAAAAACTATAGATTCGGCCTCTGTATCAATAATAATGTCAATTTCAATAAGATGTTCCAAAAAATATTTAATGTACAGATTCGGTTTAGTTACAATTTTATTATATGTATAGATTTAATCAAAATATATTTTTTTTAATTACAATAATAAAGGGACAATATGTTTTGACCGGGGTGCTTATTAAAATGTACCCGCTAGTATGTTTAATTTAATAAATAATAATTGACTTTTGAAACAAAATCGATGCACTTGTTATTAAAATGAATTATACTCCACATCACAGAAATATACGTAGAGAACTTGAAAAGTGATAGCTGCCGTTGCCCACTTGGCCGCAACCTCTTCGCAGCCAGGTGTAAGCAGGTCATATTTTGTTACATTTATACGTTCATGGCGTATATTCATTATTTATATATCAAATTAAAGCTATTTTTTTTCTGTACGTGATAAACTACCTCTGCCTATGTAAAAGTGACCGCAAAGGAAAGAAAAGAAGGAACAAATATAATATTATTTATAATTTGTCAGACAATAACAATTGTTTGTTGCCATGGTAACCGTTTAGTCGTTTCTGAGGTTACCGCGCACAACGCACAGACAAACAGACAAAAATTCTAAAAATCATTGTTTTTTGGGTTGTATTGCGTTAATAAAGACCCCCAATAATACTTTTTCTTAAATATCTTCCATATAAAGACAGCGATAAGTTACATTTTTATCATATTATGTATAGATGAATACAAAAATGTTATAATGAGTTCGGAATATGTATACTGTATTTAATATGTTATATTTTTTATTTATAAGACAATTTTAATAAGAATTATTAATTAAATTCATTAAATAGGGTAAGATAAGGACAAAAAATATTTTTATCCCATTTTATTTCATTTATAATGTAAGTTGGGACGAATCTCTTTTATGTGCTATACTTCCAATATGTAGGTTAGGTTAATAGTTACTTCAATAAACGAAACGATAAACAAATTAAGATGAATCAAGAGACAATTTATCGGAATTTTTACTAATATATTATTATCCAATTAAGGCAGTGGTAGCCCAGTGGTAACGCACTTGCTTGGGAAACCGAATGTAGCGGGTTCAAATCCTGGGCCTTGAACCTCTGATATTTTCATGTGCGAATCATTTTCAACATGTCTACCACTTGTCTTATGGTAAAGGAAACCATCGTGAAGAAACATACATGTCTTAGAGAATTTAGCAAGTTTTTGAAAGACATGTTAAGTCCTCCCCGCACTTGGCTAAAATGGTGGACTATGATCCGATCTCCCTTTAGGGAGACCTGTGCCCAGCAGTGGGACGTTACAAAAGAACTAAACACATTACTATCCCACAATTGTTAGTTTATTTTTACTTTATCAATGGAACAACGGATGGACAAGATTTTTGGGATAAAGACAGTTAATGGGATAACGATAAAAATTACATATTATACATATATCAAAGGCTATTTTTATTCTAGTACGCTTTAAAATGTTTGTAGCGGCTTTATAATATGAAAATCAAAAATTTTACTATTACTAGTGATATTATAGGCTTTTAGACTTAACTTGTTATGGATATTACACAGGTATCATATATGTACATAACGAGTTTAAGCGACAAAAAAATCAATTTAAAAATATTAATAACGTTTATTTCAAATAACATTTTGTGCCCAAAAAACTAAATTCATCATCTAAAAATCCGATCAACGCAAAAGAGATTGTTCGAGCGATTAGAAGCAAACCATTACGTATCCTATCATATCAGGATCTCGTATCGTTCGGCGAATCACCCTACGATAAAGGCAGCCCCGTTTTCCCTCCCACGCCTTTGAATAGAACTTTTAATATACTTTTTCTTCTTTAAAGGTAGGTATGTATTTTAAATTCAATATAACATAAATGTATAACTTTTTATTTTTTTTTTATTTATTTATTTACTAATGACTCACAATCGCTTTGCTCGAGTTCGTCCCTAGATACGTTTTAATTTTTTTGAGCGAAGGCTTAATTCTTTTTTCTTTTTCTAAAATAAAAGTAGCCTAAGTTACTCCTTATAATATCAGCTATCTGCAAGTGAAAGTCCCGTTAAAATTTGTCCAGCCGTTTCGGAGATTAGCTGGAATAAACAGACAGACCAAAATTTTAAAAATTAATGTTAGAATTTAGAAATTTTGTGAAGATGCAGATAGTTGATCAATGAAACTATGGCTTGGCCCATAAATCATTATAGGATATGGTATACCATATACCATATCCTCGAATAATTTATAGAATATTCTTTATCTCAACTTGCATTTACATATGTGTAATTATAGTTTAATTAATATTAACAATACTTAAACCTTTTTTAGTTCTGAAAATATCAATCAATAGATGGGCCAAAACGTTAAGAGGTCAAAAATAGAACACTTTGGCAAACCCGCATGCAGGACGTGAAACCTAATCACAACTAGTTTGACGCTTATATATCTCGTTCTTAAAGCAAAAAAGAACCTAAAAAAATCACCTACATATGTCTTGTGAGTTTTTTCTTATTTATTATTATATCCGCTATAACTATAACATGTACTTTTTTAATTTTACCGACTCATTACACATTGTAAAAATACCTATATCCCTTTTAAGATAGAGCAGATGGAAGACATTGCAAGTTTAGTAATGTGGTCACAACCATAAATAGGTCATTAGCGAAGGTCACAGGTTCGATTTTCACAGAAATAAGAGTTATTTTTATGTTGACAAAGAAAAATTATGGATACGAATGAAATGACTCAATTATAATGTTTTCATTATATACATATATTATACTATTTTTGTTAAATATTGTAGCGTTCTAATACAATTATTAGTGTCTAGAGGCAAATGAAATGATGTAGTTCAATAGATAAAAAGCTGAAAATCGACTTTTGTTATACATAAAATTTCAACTAACCTACATAATTGAATAACTCATGTTATCTATGTTCGACATGCGGGCTGTATCGCGCGATAACTGTCTTTGCCCCCTATGTTGTAAGTTTAAATAAAATATTCATAAATATATATAATAAATTAAACGTTTTCCGCAGCTTGATCCACATTTCAAACGATCAATTTATCAATAAAGTTTTTAGTACAGAAGTAGTAAGAAATGTTAATTCCATTAAATAAATATGTTGGAACATTAACACACAGCACCATCTAGGGCTGAAATAGGGGATAAAAGTTTGTATGAAACGTTTTATTCCTTGGACATATTTGCATGAAATTTCGTATGAATTAAGTACGGCAAAAATAATAAGTTACGTATTTCAGCGTTTTCTAAAATTCATCCCCTAAAAGGGGAAAATAGGGGTTGAAAGTTTTAAATAAACGCACAGGCCAAAACCTTAGGGCTAGAAACCTAAAATTTCGCACACGGTTTTGGATGAAATTTAGTTCACCGATAGATTATAATCTCGAGAAACATAAGTTATTGTTAGTAATAAATTTTCCTAAAGGTGACATTGACTGTATTATTTAAGCACAAGGACCTTTAGAACATTATGACGTCAAGAGACACTGGAAGGTGGCTTACTTCGATGGGTTCTGTACCATGCGGGTTTCTCCTGGTACTTCTCTGATAGCAGAGTAGACCGTGGGAGCGATCCCCTGGTTGTGAGATCTGCTTCAGCAGGCCTGAAAATAAGCTAGATAGACACAAGAGCAAAACGATAACAAGTAATTAATGTTATATTTTCTTAGATTTACGCGAATATTTGACATTTTAAATAAAACTATCTTTTCGAGTTTTTTCGCGAATTTATTTTGATTTTTGGTTCCCGACGTTTCGAATGTTATGTTATTTTAAGGTAGGCTGTCTATAACAACTATATAATACCTTTAAGACATCTAACACCTTAGTCTCTCCCGTGACCATGATTGCTGTAAAGCAATCGAAACGTCGGGAACCAAAAATCAAAATAAATCCGCGAAAAAATCCGAAAAGATAGTTTTATTTAAAAAGTAATTAATGCCTTCATAATCCTCACATGACTCGATTGACATTTATCGAAACTGAACAAGATGCATTCGATCTCGGTTTCAACTTATAACACTTTACATTCAATTCATTGACTTGTTAACCACAAAATGAACCTTTAATTTTTATCACTTCAAAATGTTTTTCTAAATGTAATTAATACCTTCAAACATTCTAAACAAGCTTCTGCCAACTGATTTTCTTACGTGTATTTTTAAAATCACAAATTCTTCCTACTTTGTGTAATTTTAGTGTAGGTACTAAACATATTTGTTATCCAAGCCACTACTAGTATCAGCTTTACAGAGAACTCCCGATGATTCTAAGATAAAATCGAAATATCAAATTCAATTTCTTTATAGCAGAGTCGCTGTAGACACACTACTTTAGCATAAATTATATCCAGTTTATCTATACATATTATAAAACTTATTATAAAAAAAAAAAAAATTCAATTTTTTTGTTTCTCTGTTTGTACGGGCTAATCTCCGAACTGTTGGACCGATTTAAATGATTTTTTTTTGTGATTGTACCTTATATCCCCGGTCAACATTTTAGATACTTTTCATCCCGGAAAATTAAAGAGTTCCCATGGGATAGTTAAAAAAATATAGTAACTTATACAGCTTAGTACACAAAAACTACTGATTGGATTTTAATTAAACTTTACAGTAATATAGATCATACATCAGAACTGCCTCGGTGGTGTAGTGGCTAGCATGTACGGCTGCACACCCGGAGGTCCTGGGTTCGAGTCCCGGGTCGGGCCAAGTTTAGTTATTGAGTTTTTCTGTCTAGTAAGCCTCAGTAGCAGCCCGGAGTTGGGAAGTTGGCGATGTTTCACCCCCCTGCCTCGGAGAGCACGTAAAGCCGTCGGTCCTACGCCTTAGCTCTCACCGGTCGTGTCGAATAGTCGTCCCACCGGAGTATGAGAGTGACAGGAATAGAGAGTGCACTTGTATCTGCGCGTACATTTGTGCACTATAACATCTCCTGCGCAGTTGGCTAGTCTCAGTGAGATTGGCCGCCGTGGCCGGAATCGGTCAGGAGACATTATTATTACATCAGAATAACAAATAGATTATTTTTTATTCCGGAAAAATGTACGGTTTGTCTAGAGGCGAGCCCGAGCGAAGCGAGGGTGAGCCACTATTCAATAATAAAACTAACAATAATCAAATATTTTATTAAACACGCAAAAGCTCTTAAAGATGTTAATTTATGACGTCAATATGTTATTTGTACTGCTTTTATTGATTCATTCATTCCTTATAAATGTTGATGGTTTAAATTATTCATAGCTTGTAAAAAACTTGTGACTTTGGCGCAAGATAAAAAAAAAACTTTAATATATAAATCCTTGAAGTAATCTTTGTATGCTAAAGGAAACATTCGTATAAATACGCATTTTTTTTAACTTCTATACATATAATAAAATTGTAACTGAGTTGAATCTATACATTTAATATATTTTTTGGAAAATCTTATTGAAATCCGAAATCTTATTGGAAGCCGAATCTATAGTTTTTAAAATTTTTGTCTGTCTGTCTGGGAAAGAAAACCACTGGACAGATTTTGATGTAATTTGATATGATGATAGCTGGTTATTCGGGTCAACATATAGGATACTTTTTACTGCAGGAAAATATCTCATCTCTGAGAGATCCAGACGAAGTGAGTCGTTAGTTCTTCTATACATTTTACTACGTTTAAAATATTCATAATAAAAATATAATAGATAAATATCAATACCAAATTACATCAAGATTCATATAACTTTTCGTCTCCGCAGATTATTAGGATTCCTACAATTCAAGGCATATATTATAACGAAAACAGACATCTTTTAGGTAATAAAATATCCTAAACGTTGAATTAATTATCTTATCGATTTACATTTAATTAAATAGTTTATAAATAAAATATTGTTTAAATCAAGATGCACTATAATTCAATTAATAAAAACCGGTCACGTGCGAGTCGGAGTCGGGCACGAAGGGTTCCGTACCATTATCTATAAAAACCTAGCCTGTATATAGTATGGGAGCCTCCCTTAAATATTTGTTTTATTTTAATTATTTATTTTTAAAGTGAATAATATAACTAAATATTCTGTGAATATTTCAAGGGTCTACCTCTTGCCGTTATCAATATCAAGCAAAAACGAGCAAAAAAAATCGCGTTTGTTGTATGGGAGCCCCCTTAAATATTTATTTTATTCTGTTTTTTAGTATTTGTTGTTATAGCGGCAACAGAAATACATCATCTGTGAAAATTTCAATTGTCTAATTATCACGGTTCATGAGATACAGCTTGGTGACAGACAGACAGACGGACGGACGGACAGCGGAGTCTTAGTAATAGGGTCCCGTTTTACACTTTGGGTACGGAACCCTAAAAATGATAAATATTAAACTAACTACATATAAATTATAGGTAGTGGCATCCCAGTGGTAACGCGCTCGCTTGGGAAACTGAGTGAAGCGAGTTCAAATCCGGGTCTCGCACTTCTGATATATTCATGTGACTGCCTCGGTGGTGTAGTGGCTAGCATGTACGGCTGCACACCCAGAGGTCCTGGGTTCGAGTCCCGGGTCGGGCCAAGTTTGGTTATTGAGTCTTTCTGTATAGTAAGCCTCAATAACAGCCCGGAGTTGGGAAGTTGGCGGTGTTTCACCCCCGTGCCTCGGAGAGCACGTAAAGCCGTCGGTCCTGCGCCTTAACTCTCACTGGTCGTGTCGAGTACTCGTCCCACCGGAGTATGAGAGTGACAGAAATAGAGAGTGCACTTGTGTCTGCGCGTACATTTGTGCACTATAATATCTCCTGCGCAGTTGGCTAGTCTCAATGAGATTGGCCGCCGTGGCCGGAATCGGTCAGGAGGACATTATTATTATTATTATATTCATGTGCGAATCATTTCTAACATGATTACCACTTGCCTTACGGTGAAGGAAAATATCGTGAAGAAACCTACATGTCTGAGAGAAGCTTTTCGAAAGTTTTCGAAAGACATATTGTGTAGTCCGCCAACCCGCACTTGGCCAGCGTGGTGGACTATGGCCTGATCCCCCTCGTATTGAAGGGAGGCCCGTGCTCAGCAGTGGGACGTTAAAAAGGGCTGAATTCATACATAGATTATTGTATTTAATAAATCGTAAAATGTTAAATGTGATCGCTAATGACCTTAGATGTTAAAAAACGACCTAAAAAAATATTAAAAAATTTGAAATTATCTCTACATACTGACAGAATCTCATGGAATTTTATCTATACCTACATAGTATGGACGATAAAAATTATAGTCATTTAAATGTTAAAACGTGTACTTATAAACTTGATTTCGCCCGCGGCTTCGTTTGCGTAATTAATAAATTACCCATAAACATAAGTATTTAATATTCTTTTAAATAAATTAATAACGAACATTATAAAATCTATTAATTTAATAAAATTAAAATAAATAAGAAATATAATTTAATTCAAAAGGTTTTTGCAAGCATAATATTATTTAAATACATTGTCGTGAATTCACAGAAAAAAATATAGGGGAACACGGGGGAATTGGGGCCGCTAAAAAAAAATAGTAACTTGTATTTATAATCACATTTTGATATACTACAGATATTTACAATACTATAACTAATAAATAAACGTTCATAAAAAAGTGCATGGTTATGTAATTTATACATAGTAGAAATGAAACTTCAGAAAAGTAACCTACGCGAGAATATGATGAATATAGAGTATCAGGAATCAACAAATCTGAAAAAAAAAACCGAAACGACTTTTATCCAAAGTGGCGGAAAAACATTTAAATCTAGATACACTAATCTTTACTAATATTGAATCCTAATCTCAGGAACTACGAATCCAATTTGAAGAATTCGTTTTGCATTAGATAGCGCGTTTATAGAGGAAGGCTATATATTATCATGCTACTACCTAATGGAGCGAAGCTATAATCATAAATGTCAACAAATCCGGCAGATTTCCATACATTATTATAACACTATAATATATATTATATATACATAAAGACGAATCCAAACGAAGTGAGGGTGAGTCGCTAGTTGTTTAAATAAACACGGATTTTCAAAGTACTATTTAGAAGTCACTTAATATAACGCAGTTACATTATCACAAAAAACTATAAAGCATATCTTGATATAGTCGAGGAAGCGGCCATCGTCGCTTTATCTGCTTCCTAACTGAATACATTACGTTTAGAATATATTTAATGTCCGTTTCGTTGTCTCAATTTCAGCAAAAACATTTTATAAGTATTTGTAATAACGTATTGTTATTCTGGTATATTTTTTTTTGGATTAAGATTATTCCACATTAAATAGTAATAAATGATATTATTATTAATGAATTAAATAGAAATAAATTTGAATGTCAAAATCGAGAATATAAAATCGATTTTATACAATTTCTAAATTAAATGCAGTAGCGACATTATATATTTTATAATGTCGCTAATGCATTTGATTCATATTTGTATGGTAATGATCACATTATTTAAATCCTATTTTATTCGATTATTTGAATATTATCTACACTAATCCATGCTAATATTATAAGCTCAAAGTGAGTTTTGTCTATCTATCAGCTTAAATTTCTATAAAAATATTTTCTCAATAATATTATATTATATTAATTTATTTAATTTATTTTTTATTTAATTTAGTTAATTTTATTTAATTTATATTTGATGCGATACACCATATCACCGAATTCGTACTAATATTATAACTGAAAGTAGCTCTGTCTTTTTGTTATTTTTTTAAAGTATAAACCACAGAACTAATTTCTATGAAAATAAGCCATAACATAAATTACATTATGGGATTGGAGTCTAGACATAACCAACCTTTTTTTTTCCATAGATTAACTCGGTAATGAACTCATGGTCAAAAAGTAGTAAGAGAAATAATATTACACTTTCTTATAAAACTTTCTTAGATTTACGCGAATATTTGAAATTTTAAATATCTTTTCGGATTTTTTCGCGGATTGTTGATTATTTTGATTTTTGGTTCCCGACGTTTCGATTGCTTTACAGCAATCATGGTCACGGGAGAGATAGGTGTTAGATGTCTCAAAGGTCACATAGTTGTTACAGACACGAAATAACAAAATGAATTCACAAAACTTGAAAATTGGCACCAAAGTACCTTACAATATTTTTTCATTTTAATTTTAAAACATTTTTATAATTTTAATTACGTTTATACTTGAATATGAAATACTAGCAGAACCCGCGGCTTCTCCCGCGATTAAACTACGAAAAAAATAATTTTCGCAATACAGTATGTGTTTATTCAACGCCCAGTTTTACGCACTTAGGGGCTGAATTTAAAAAAAAATCTACAATACATGTTTGTTTAATTCTATTAAAGATCATTAATACCAGTTTCAAGTAATTCTGATCATAAACATTTTTTTCCTCATATAAACAGCATAACCCCCTTTTACCCTTTTAAGGGATGGACTTCAGAAAAAAAAGGATATTTGTATTGTTTTAGTATTCATTCTATAGGTAAATACTATTTTTCGTGCATCAATTACAGAGTTTCATACAAACTTTCATCCCCTATTTGACAGCCTTATGGGATGAATTTCAAAAAATGCTAAAATACATATTTATTTAATTGTACCTACTGAAGAGCATTAATACGAAGTTTCAAGTAAGTGTGATCATAAATAATTGTTTGCCCATATAAACTTTATCGCCCCGTTTTGCCCTTTTAAGGGATGAATTTCGAAAAAAAATTATAAATATATTTCTTATTTTTCATCTTAAAGCTAAATACCACTTTTTGTGCATTTCGCGTTAAGAATAACAGAGTTTCATACAATCTTTTATTCCCTATTTTACCCCCTTAGAGGATGAATTTAGAAAAATCCTTTCTTAGCGGATGCCTACATTGTATAAGGAATATGTCCTCCAAATTTCAGGTTTCTACGACCAGCGGTTTAGGCTGTGCGTTGATCGACAGTCAGGACAAAGCATTTTATGTATATATATAGATTATTTATATAATATTAGCTGATATTATTATAATTATTACATTTTTTTAGAAACTTTATGGATTTTTAATCTATATTTAAAAAATAATATTATTTTTACAATGACACGTCCAACTTACCACCCCAGTAATTTTACAAAACAATTTTCAATGCCATATATGAACCTGATAATGCCACCGTACCCATAAACTATCTATAAAAAACATCAATACCATTGATCCATTTCTGCGTAAAAGTAAGACAGGCTAACAAATATATCACCTGTCATTTATAAAGCTAGAGACATTAGACGACTGTAGTACTCGATGAAGGTCACAGAATCGATTCCCGCTTGGGGAAATATTTATATTTTTGCTTTGTGCGTTTAATTAGGAAAAATATTATTTTGGAAGTCCGTTATACTTTATTAATACAACTTTATTTGAGGGAATTTCTTAGTATAAACATAGCGATTAACATTTCTAAACTTTGCTTACATTAGCATATTAAATAATTTCCATATTCACATCCTAGATAATCTCCATATTCTTTTTATTAAAATGTTCTAGGTTTTGTATGTGTGAGGTATAAATTAATAGAATTTTGAAATAAAAGCCGTAAAGCTTATCCTTATAATATCACAAAAAATAAAGTTTTACTTTCTTAGAAAAACAAATTCGACATTTTATAAAAAACATATAATATAACTAGCGACTCACCCTCGCTTCGCTCGGGTTCGTCCCTAGCTTGCTTCCCAATACAAACTTTCATCCCTATTTTCACCCACATAAAGGATGATTTCCGGGATATAAAGTATCCTATGTCCTTCCCAGAGATTACCCTATACAAACTCACAAACTTTACCTCTTTATAATATTAGTTTAGACTAGCGACTCACCCTCGATTATGTTACGGTACGTTTTAATTTTTTTGAGCGAAACCCTAATTCTTTTTCTAAAATAAAAGTAGCCTTAGTTACTCCTTATAATATCGGCTATCTGCCAGTGAAAGTCCCGTTAAAATTGGTCCAGTCGTTTCGGAGATTAGTCAGAACAAACAGACAGACAGACAGACAAAAATTTTAAAAATTTTGTTATTCTTATAAGTACCGTATACATATAATTCCATATGCATTTAGTATAAAGCTGTTATTTTGACATTACAAACAGACACTTCAATTTTATTTATCCGTATAGATAAAACTTATAAAAAAATGCCCTTTTCGTATAAAACCTCGCTACATCCCATCGTTATTTTTCAGTAACTTTTTGTACATAGTAATAAATACTACGTAGTATAGTCCTAACTTACCTGTAGGCGTAGTCACGATGCGACACTAAGATCTCGTACAAGAATGGCAAATTGAAAATTTATTTTATCATTTCATTGGATTTACTGTAGAAAGATTTCTGTTGTTATATTTAATTTTTATTTTCAACCAAAATCTTTACTTTTAATTGAATGAATGTCATTTCTTGACGTTAATTTTAAAATTGCGTAGTCAAAGACAAAAAAAAACCTTTAATTTTTGTAATGGCTGTCTGTCCATTTACTACAGCCATATTACTCGGAGATCTGAGAAAAATGGTTACGAGACAACTGTTGTTAAATAAAACTATGTTTTCGGAACCAAAAATCAAAATAAATCGGCGAAAAAATCCAAAAAATTCGTTTTATTTTAAAATGTCAAATATTCGCGTTAATATTAACCGCCGCGCCGTAAAATGCTTTGAGACTTGAGTGAATGTACGAAAATAAAAAAATAACGCACTCCATATAATATGTAAAGGGGGTGAGTTAAATAAATTAATATTAAAAAATATATATTAAAACAAGCTTTTATATCATATAAATTTTGTAATAAATGAGTTTGATTAAATTTAAAATTTATTTTTTGGGTATTTATTCGTATTCTTTTCAACAAACCTTATCATTTGATATCCATATCATAGGTGTGCAAAAAAACATTGTCCACCATCTTTGAGAGTCCGCCATATTGGATTTAGAATGACGTCTCTTATCTAAACATGCATTGATATCTAATTCTAAACTAAACGTATATGCAAAATGTCAGCTCAATCGCTTGAGGATAACTGCTTTAAAATTCAGTTGCAAAATTTGCCCCAAACAAACAAACAAATATTGCAAGTTTAATAAAAGCTTGTAAAATATGAGTACATAATTAATACCGTATAAGTGTCGAAGGTATTTATGGTTAGGCCACTGTTTGTCTCAAATTTAATTTATTTTATAATTAATTCTGCTTCTGATATGATGAATAATATCCATCACTAATCAATATTTATAATTTGATTAATTACTTGCGTTTTTTTTTGCGTTTTTACCCAAATAAAATATAACATGTGATGATGACTTTTTGAGCCAGAGAGTGACGTAAGTTTCTTTTTTTAGTACATCAAGTAACGTAATAAAAAGTTACCATTACAATAATAAAAAAGGTGCACCAACATAAAAACTTTTTGTTGAAATTAGAACGTACTTTTTTTAAATAAAAACGTAATTGTTTTTGAAATAAGAATGCGTTCTTATAAATTCATTATAAAAAAAAAAAAAACAAAAGAAGTCTTTTAGTAATGGTAAAAGTTCGACTCCCGTTTAAGACAATTTAAAAACAAGCCGTATAAAAATAAAATATTAATAGGCCGGACTGCCTTTGATTAGTTGTTAAAAATAAAAGCAAAAGTTTGTTTGTCGCACATTTATGACATGTTTATATTTCAACACAAAAACAATTTAATTACATTACGTGTCGAATACATTTCAATAGCATGATTTACACCCGTGAGTATTAAGCACTTTAAAAAGTAATTTATTATATGGGTTAGTGTATTTTTTTAGTTTGTCTTCACTCTTAATACCTTAAACAATCCGTAATCTTTGACACGCACATACGGTATTTAGTTTTTAACTCGGCCGAGTTACTTTATAACTACATTGCGTGGGATAGCGAAATAATCGCATTGATTTTATGTTGATAATCAAATAATTAAAATGCCTTACTGTAAGTTACTGTAAGTGTAAAGGACTTACTGTAAGTTCAAAATGGCGGAAACTAAAAAAAATATATAAATAAATAAAAAAAAAACAATAAATTATAATATATATAGATAAATAAAGCAAGTTATATATATCATATATTTATTTTGAGGACAAAAGACTCAGCAATTTGTCACGTGTGAACAAAGCCTACATCGTCCCGATCTAAAGCGTTAACAAGCAAAGCGGGGTGCAGACAAACGCGTTGTCCGATGCCATCGGTGCCAATTTGTAAGTGTGTCCGCGGGATTTATTGGCCACGCGAGCTAAGGACAGGAATGTTAAGAGGAAAAATGTTAGAATTGCCTCATAATTTATTACAATATGTTTACGTTTCATATTTTATAGGTACCTATATGTATTAACTGATAGTTAACTCAGATTATGTCCCGTTATGGTTACAATTTTATTTGTGACTTTTGAGGTCATTCTGTAGAATTAGTGCTTTTTTTTTCTTGTTGTTGATCCCGAATTTACATAATTACCGGGATTTTTTTTTACTTGAAACCCGTTTTTGAACTATTACAAGTAATTTAAAAACAAAATTATTCAAATCGGTATAGTTCTTAAGTGGTGCGCTTACAAATGGCATGAATTTCATTCTTATTATATAGAAAACTAGCGACTCACCCTCGCTCCGCTCGGGTTCGTCCCTGCTTACATTTTAATATTTAATATAAATTTCTCGGAGATCAGATATTATCCTACAGTAAAAAGTTGTATGCATGCAAATGTATCCTATATGTTGACCCGGATAACCAGCTATTATCATACTAAATTTCATCAAAATCCCTCCAGTGGTTTTTTGTGATGCGGTCACAGACAGACAGACAGACAGAAAAATCCTAAAAACTATAGATTCGGCTTCTGCATCAATAATGTCTATTTCATTAACATTTTCCAAAAAATATTTTATTTACAGATTCAGTTTAGTTACAATTTTATTATATGTATAGATAATAATAGATTTATTAATAAAAATTGTGTTATAGTATTCATTTACGCTATCTCTTATCTCACTTCGTTTTAATAAGAGTAATTAAAATGTTAGATTTTTGGCCAGACGTATAATATATAATCATTATTTTCTGTACTTTAGCAGTTTTATCAAAACAGATATCAACTAGTTTAACAAGAAATTATCTGTACCGTGAGAATACTTAATAATTTCTTACTTCTAGGTTAATGTAAACATGCAAAAACCTTCGTTCCTTTCTCACGTAAAATTGCAAAAATTTATAATAAAAAAACATGTCCATATTTATTAATGTATTACACTTTTAAAATGATTTTTATCTGCAGTCTATAAAATTTTAGATTTCCAACACATCTTATCTAATCACTTCCTTAAATAATTATTTGGCAATTCGCTAAAAAACTCAAGCTCCGAGTCAACTTTCTAAAATCTTTAAAAAACATTGAAATCGCCTTGTGACTTGTGTCATATTATCGATACACTAGCAGAACTCGAGGCTTCGCTCGCGATCAAATTACGAAAAATACGAAATTTCATACAAATAATATGTCCAAGAAATAAAAATTTTCATACAAACTTTTATCTCCTATATCACCCCCTTGGGGGTTGAATTTTGAAAAATCCTTCCTTAGTGGATGCCTTCGTCATATGAGGAGTACGTGTGCGAAATTTCAATTTTCTAGCCTTAAGGGTTTGGCCTGTGCGTTGATATATCAGTCAATCACTTATATATATATATATATATATATATATATATATATATATATATATATATATATATATATATATAGATAGATAGATAGATAGATAGATCAAAAAGAAAATATTGGTAATTAAAGTATAATGCGAAACTTTCATCATAGTATATAGAAAAAGTACTTAGTAATCGTGTGAAAGTTAAAAAAGATAATTTTCAAATTTACTTTAACCGTAGCATTCGGCAATTGTTTAGATATCCCAATATATATATTTTCTACAGATCATGCGTATATATATACACATGTGTGGCTACGGGCACCACGTTGGTCCTACCTAACTGTACAAAAGAGGATAGAAACTACAGACGAATTGAGAACGCCCTTGTTTTTGAAGTCGGTCAAAGAATAGTCTGTCACTTTCAGATTTATGTAAAAGTCAATCTATTGCTGCATCAAAGAAAGCTTTCGAATTCATAATAATTTTTACACTATAATAATAATATAAACAATAATTATATAAAAATAGGATTCATATGTATTTCTATAAGTTGACAGTTCTGATATAAAATACTTATTTGAATTTTCTTAAGTTGTCATCTTGAGTGAAAAAAGGACGGGAAAAAAGTTTTGTTTTGTTAAATGAATTGATGCAATACGTCATTCTTTTTTGTAATATTCTTTGAGGTAAATCTCTCTCTCTCTGAATTTGTGTAAAATAATAAAATCTGTGTGCCATTACATCGAATTTTACTCGGCCTACCTGACTTTTTGAAATACTCTCGTACCAATAACAGACCGGATGAACAGACTGTCGATATATACGAGTATACTTATAGTATATAACATCTTAAGATGACATCTGTATAATTTTTAATCGATAAATTAAAAGCACAGTACGTTTCTTATCATACTTTTCTTAGTCACAGATATGGAAACTCAAGATTCTTTAAAACTTGAACTATTATAAATTTCTCACTTCTTGTGCCCATTAAGCGAATGCAACGAGTTCTGTACCTACATGAAGACTAGACTCACGTTAAAGAGAATATCAAGTTCTAAGCTCAACTGCTCGATAGCGCACGCCTGAGTTATAGTTTAGGGATGCGCTCACTAAAACTAAGCGTTATCGATTTTATTAAAAAAATTAATCGATTAATTTCTTTTTAAATAAATAACGCATTATTAAAAATGAGAGGTGATATGAATTTAAAAAAGTGCAAAAAATACGTTATAGATTCCTTACTTTCCTCGAAGAATAATGGAGATTTCAGAATAATAATTTAGAAAAATTTAGAACCTCTACGATCATTAATTAATTAAGGTACAACACTATTTATTTGAAGATATAGAAATAAATCGAGACATTGAAGCTCATCACTGAAACACAAAGTTATCATTAGCAAGCATCTCAAATATCATTATTGTCTTCGTTTAAAGCGGATAAGGGCTTTAAATGTAAATGAGACGTGCGAAAAAGTATTCGATAATATCAGTATTAGGTATAAATTAAGGGAGAGGGAATTATATTGTCACGAAGGTCCGTCGCACCTGCGCGGGGGCAATCGGGAGCTTGATCTCACGCCACAGAGCTGCCTCTTGAATCGATAGTTGATCGCCATTTTAATTTGAATATTGATTTATAATGCCCCATAATTATATGCTTTACGGTTTTATATTCAAATCTGATGCTCATTTGTTTTGGTTGGATTTTGTATTTTTTTGTGAATTCTGAATCTGACTGTGTTTTATGAGTTTTAATGTGGTTTTGAGTTTAAACTATTTTTTTTATGTTTATAGTAAAAATGTGGTGAAAAGTGGGAAAAGTAATGCGAAATACTTGAGTGATTATAGGTCCACATTAGAACGTTTGATAACCATGCAAGCAGGCACATGTTAGTGGTTAGGCATTATAGGCCGAGAAGAAGTATATATATAACAATAACAGTAGGTACGTCTCAATAAAAAAAAATGTATATCATAAGTCATTCTATTTTTTACTCTCAATAAGAAGCATTTTGTAGATTTATTTAATTTCTTTCTACCTTGGATTTACGTTTATTTGAAAGATACATTTTATATTTAAAATAAGTATTTTACTATACCCATACTATTATATATACAAAAATAGCTCACATACGATATATTAATTATAAAATAATATATATTTTTAAATTAACAACATTAGGTATCTTGCTAGAATAGGAATATTATGTACTTTAGGGATATAAATAATAATCATTATTTTCTTAAATATCGATATAGTCGCAACACTAGTAGTGTAATCGATACCGGGTGAGTATATATGGACGCTCATACTCACATATTTTATTGTTCGCCAATTAAAATTATTCCTTCCTTATTGATTGTGAGAACAACTTTGTTTATAAAGTTGCGATGATTTAAGTTAAACGCCCACTATTCATAATATAAATGTAATAAACGGTGGATTTTATTAAAATACGTAGCATTGTAAAAAGATATTATTTCATTTATTTACTAGTACAACTAATGTGTTCAGCCCTTTTTAGCGTCCCACTGCTGGGCACTGGCCTCCTTTCATTACGAGGGGGATCAAGCCATAGTTCACCACGCTGGCCAAGTGCGGGTTGGCGGACTAAGCATGTCTTTCGAAAACTTGCTAGGTTTTCTCAGACGTGCAGGTTTCCTCACAATGTTTTCCTTCACCGTAAGGCAAGCGGTAATCATGTTAGAAAATATGATTTGCACATGAAAATATCAGAGGTGCGAGACCCGGGATTTAAACTCTCTTCACTCGGTTTCCCAAGCGAGCGCGTTACCACTAGGCTACCACTGCCTAACTAGTACAACTAATATTATATGTAAATACAAAATTTTAGATAAGTTTTAGGTTTGTTACTTCTTCACTTTGTAATGATTTAACGGATTTGAGTGTAATTTATTATGGAGATAGAAAATATTCTGATGGAACAAATTAGCTAAGTTATTGGTATATCGATTGAAACCGTAGGCACAAAGTACTCGAGTATAATCTGTAAATAAAAGAAAATACTGTTTGATGGTTGCACATCACTTGAAATGTCCAGAAAATTGATAAATTTAGGAAAAACTGAAAGTTGTTTTTTCAGTAGGATGTTTAAACTCAAAGATCACAAATAACTTTATCGAAATCTGAACAGAACAACGTCTGTCAGGTCGGGTAGTTTACATTAAATTACTAGCGACTCACCCTTCCTCCGCTCGGGTTCGTCCCTAGATACGTTTTAACGGATAGTATAAATTTCTCAGAAATGAGACATTTTCCCGCCAAACCAACCAACCATCAACCAACTATCATCATACCAAATTTCATCAAAATCTGTGGTTTTCTCGTGATACATTCCCAGAGAGCAAACATTCTAAAAATCGGCCTCTGTATCGATAATAATGACTATTTCAATAATATTTTCCTAAAAATATAAGTTATTTACTCTAATTTGCATTATTATAATTTTTAAAGAAGTGAGAGCTCCAAAATTTAAACATATATTCTATTCTAATATTCATTGAAATGTTATATATTCGTGCACTGAATACTCAGAAACTCATTACAAAACAAAATATTTTTTTTCCATTCACTATAACGAACGATTCGCTACCGCAGTGCTAATGAGAGCGATAAGCGATAGTGCCCGATAACGGTTGGTTACTATGATACTTATCATTAGGTGTTACATTGGGATAGGCATTTATGCTGTACCATAGTTGTATTGAAATATTACGAAGAAATTATTATAGCCCTACAGCTAAAATCGATTTACATGTAATATCGATATTTAGGTACATTGAAAGTGTTTACATTTTGGAAACATATCAAAACTTTCTTTACAACGAGTTCTTATCAGTTTCACTTGTATATACACTTTTAATTACCTACTTCTAATTATTATCTTATTAATAATTAGAAGTAGGTAGAATAGTAGAAAACATATATATATATATATATATATATATATATATATATATATACATATATATATATATATATATATATATATATGTATACACAGGAGGAAAATACAACAATCTGATACCATCGAGGTGTTCTGATGATGGATCGACAGTAAAACTCTTTAATAGCAAGTGAAACCTTCGCTTTTAAGCTTATTAGTTTCCTTAAGTATTGACAATTTTTATACCATTACATTCGATGAAACGCGTGTTTTAAACAATAATTATATAAGTTAACTAGCGCGCACACACGCACGAAAAAACAGACAAACTAAAAATAATTGTTTTCGTTTTTCTCAAATATCTTCCATGTACAGACAACGATCCGTTACAATTTTATTATATGTATAGATACACTATGGTGTCCAATTTCATTAGATATCGTGCATGACATAATATAATGCACAAGTGTATGCGCAGACATAAGTGCACTGACTGTTCCTCCCACTCTCGCAGTCCCGCGAGGCGACAATGTGACACGATCGGTGAGAAATTAAGTGTAGGACCGACGGTTTTACGTGTTCTCTGAGGTACAAGTTTCCAAACACCATCAACTTACCATTACTCCGAACAGTTACCATGAATTACTTGATAAAAAACCCAATAATTATACGTGACCCAATAGGATTCAAGTCAAATACCTCCAGATCTACAGACCAGCCGTAGGTAGAATATGCTAGATTTTAGAGACAGACAATGTATAAGAGGCTATCTCACTGAGGTATCTAGCTAAGCTTATATCACCCCTTCAAATAGTGCACGATATGAACACATTTAATTTATCTAAAATCGTTAAGCCATGTCCACATGGATTGAAGCTTTCTTTATTTTATTCAAACACATGCAAATTACTTTTTGGAGTTATCATCTTATTAGCTTTGGAATCAAAACAGCTTTACAACATATAAATAAATGTATGATTTTTATATATAAATAATATTCCCATATACAAAATAATAATATCTATAATAAATAGAAACAAAAGAAGCTAGTAAAAAAAATATTTTATTTAATTTTATTTTTAACTAGCGACTAACGCTCGCATCGCTCGCGTTCGTCCCTAGGTACGTTTTCATGGTTAGCTATGTTTATACATGAATAGTAGCTTGCTACTCCTAAGATGTTCATTTAAATTGTACGCGTAAATCATACGCCGTACGCGGATTTTGTTCACAATTTCATTGGTTTTAATTTTTTTCGCGGAACCCTGATTCTTTTTCTAAAATAAAAGTAGCCTTAGTTACTCCTTATAACATCAGCTATCTGCCAGTGTTCCGTCAGAATCGGTCCAGCCCTTTCGGAGATTAGCCGGAACAAACAGACAGGCAGACAGTCAAAAATTTTAAAAATTGTTTTTTTTCTTATAAGTACCATATAAACTTTCACATGCATTTAGTAAAAAGCTATTATTTTGACATTACAAACAGACACTTCAATTTTATTTATCTGTATAGATGAAATCCAAACAGAAACTAATTTTAATAAAGAAAAGAGTGACATTAAAAAGGCGTACAATTAGATGCACGATTTTTATTTCTATTTAAAATCATATAGATTTAAATAATCCTTTATTGCTGCAACGGCCATATCGGGCAGTTGTAAAACGTGTATGTTAATATTAGAATTTATAATTAATAAATACCTATAATGAAATATGGAGTACCTAAAATAAAGAAAAAATAGTTTCGTTAATAAAATCAATTTATTTATTTATTTTTCTTATACTTTCTTAGATTTACTCTAATATTTCACATTTTAAAATAAAACTATCTTTTCGGATTATTTCGCGGATTTATTTTGTTTTTTGGTTCCCAACGTTTCGAATGCTTTATTTCTATGCCAATCATGGTCACGGGAGAGACTAAGGTTTTTGACATCTCAAAGGCGTTATATAGATACTTGTTACAGACAGTGCCTACCCACAATTTTACAAAAAAAATATTTTATTTATTTTTCTTATTATTTTAATAATAATAATAATTACAGAATATATAAATTTATAAATAGAATAGAAAATATGTAAGTATTTTTATAGACAATGTTTTACAATAGAGCGTGTATAGTATACGCGCGCACACAGGGGAGTCGAGATCGGTGGCGTAGAAGGGGCATGATGGCATGGCGGCGTCACGGCACCGTTTGCCGTCACACCACGAGTGTTACTGCCAAGGTGCGCCAATACATGTTTCACATAAAAAATTTAGAAATAATATATTATGATTCTATAACACAACAATTCTTAGCATTTAATTTTTTTTTTTTTATTTTCAATTATTGAAAAATTATTTATCTAAGCTCCCATAACTTAGTAATTAATTTTGGCCATGTCGAATGGATATTATAAAAACACCCTTTGCCCAATGTCCATATACATTATATCGGTTTACAATTCAAAAAGCCGACACGTACACAGTTCCGTTAGATCTGCAATCGATCAATCAATTATTAGTCATATCACGAATGTACTGCCTTTTGCATTGCCTAAGAATTGCATCATTATTCTGATGCTTCGCAAATATTTTTATGTAATACCTACCTTATTTGTACGGAACAAAGTCTATTTTTTATTGTACACAGTAAGTCACAAAAATGCATTCGATATGAATGTTTATTAGGTTGCATTTAGAATGGAATTTTCTTTGCAGCTTTGAATTTAAATGATTTAATGCAAAAGATACTTTATCAAAAGAATATAAGATTTAATTTTGAAAGTCAAATTTTGGTATACAGCTTGCGTATGCGCAGATAGCCCTGAAAGGGTGGCTAGACGGTCTACAGACGATTGGTAAAGTAATTCAAACCGGCTTCGTGTTTTACCCGTCGTTTCCTTATAGGTCTGGTTGTTATTAAATTTTGATAAAATTATTCAAAGTGTATTTATTAATTAAGCACTTCTTCATACGATTGTTATCAGTCAGAAATTTATGATAAGCGTCATTTTATAGGTATTACAGAATTCATAAATTAAAATTAAATAATGTTTTTTAAAAACAATTTTTATTATAAAAATGTGAACTGAGAAGTAAAAACATACTAGCTCAAATTCAGCTGTACTACTATATGCCAGCCATCAGGGAGTTTCAGTTCCTCCTACCGGCTCCATCATCAGATCAGCCTCACAAGATGCGATGGGGGATCAGGCCTAGTCCACCACGCTGGCCAAGTGCGAGTTAGCGGACTTCACATGTCTTTCGAAAACTTGCTAGGTTCTCTCAGACATACAGGTCTCCTCACGATATTTTCCTTTACCGTAAGACACGTGGTATTCATGTTGAAAATGATTCGCACATGAAAATATCAGAGGTGCGAGATTTGGGATTTGAATCCGCTTCATTCGGTTTCCAAGCGAGCGCGTTACCACTGCCATAACCCTGCCACTGCTACATAAGTATACCTTGGCTCTATTGAATACCAGGGATTGGTTGAAAAATGGTTTGCAAATTTTGAAACAGACAACTGATATAACCTATATGAACATAGCAAGTTAATAAAAAGCTTGAAAATCGAGTTACAGTTGCATATTACAGTCACAATATTGCAGTCTAGATAGCCATGGATACTAAAATAAATTAAATCCTTGTTGAAATCTTACCTGAGTACCATAAAGTAACATAAGAAAATTTATGGTGGTATTGAATATTTATAGAAAAATTAAAAGAAAGTGGAGAAACCATTTGTCTAATATGTGGGCGAAGCAACGACTAGCTTACATATAAAATAGAACTAAATCGATCGTAAATACTGTTATAGGTTAATTAAATGATATGTTAGAATTTCAATTTTAACTAAATTATTTTTGTCAATAAAAAATAAAAGAGAACGGATATGTTAACCGCGGCCAACAAGCTCTGGCTTTTAGTTTGACCGTTAACAAACATATTGTAACTGTACTTACTCTATATCTATATTCTATTCTATAATTTAAAGTAGTATAAAGGTTGTTCACACACTTAATGCTATACTATAATAAAATATATAAAGATATAAATAAAAGATATGAAACACAAAAATTTGTAGAAAAATATATTATTGGAGATTTTTTATAGCTATTACCTATACAGTAGGTTATAAAATTATGTTTGAATTTAAGTTCATGTTATTTTGTAATTTCTCTTCTAAACTTTTCGGTTTTATATTTTATTTTAACTAGATTTCAAATGCTTTATTTCGCATAGTTTATCTATACTAATATTATAAGCAGGAAAGATTTTTTTGTTTGTTTGTTTGTACCGAACGAGAACCGAAACTACTGAACTGATTTAGATGAAATTTGGTAAAAATATAGTTTGAGACCCTTGGAAGGATATAGGATAGTTTTTATCCCAGAAATCATCCCTTAAATGGATGAAAATGGAGAAGAAAGTGTGCATGGGGAAGCAACCTAAGGACGAACCCGAGCGCTCTATACAATTGCTTTGCTCCTACGAGTCGTAGAGATATTAGATAGCCTTCCTCAAAAGATATACATATATAGGGAAACACAAAAGCTTTTTGAAATCTGATTTTTAGTTTTAGAAATAAGAGCAAAAAAACTCTAATTCTATTTAAATAAAATGTATAATTTATTTACAAATAAACAAAAACAAAACAGTTCGGTCGGTAGCTTTTTCTCCTCTATTTGTCTGCCGATTTTCTTTTTTTTTGTTTAGTAGCTGAACTTTGGAAACAGATTTTTTTATGTAGGCAGGTACTTACCTATTCATATAGGTATGTTTTTCCTAAATTTTTAATAAATATTATTGTCGAATTTTGATCATAATGACTGTTTGTACCAAAATAATTGTCAAAAAATAATAGTATGCCTTATATATTTGTTGGTCCAGCACAAAACTAAAATAAGGAAGCAATTTATTTTTGAAGAACCAATAAACATCTTCAAACCAAATCTTGGGCGAAGACTCAATATTTCTTCATTTTCATTAACACAACCATAAATTTTGCTTTAAATTAAGAATATGGTAACAGATATATGTAAATTTTCCCCATGACGATGTTTAATTGTGACTTCATTTAAATTGTCAGCTAATAGAGTCGTTAGAGTTATTTACAATGTTACAATTTCTTGTTCTTCCACCTTATGTTAAGTGAACGATGTAGACGTATTTTAAACCTTTCCCTAATAGCATACTTTCATAACAGTTAACGTGTGCTATTAAAAAGAACTCTTCTGAAGCAAGTAGTTACTTTTTAACTGTAACTATATGTAAACCAGCTCTAACCCTTGCTTCGCTCGGGTGCGTCCATAGGTGTCTTTTGCATATATATATATATATATATATATATATATATATATATATATATATATAAAACAAAGTCGTGTTAGTTACACCATTTATAACTCAAGAACGGCTGAACCAATTTTTATGGTATTTGATTTTTTTGGATTTCTCTTAGTCCTGTATAGGATAATAAGTATTAAAACATCAGAAAAATTCTAAAAAAAAATTATATGGCTAACGCTGACAAATAACTATTTTAAATATCTATGTAAAACGTACCTAGCGACGAACCCGAGCGGAGCGAGGGGGAGCCACTAGTATTATATACAAGTAGCGACAAGCGCCATTTTTTGGCAATATTATTACTAATAGTAGCTTATATGCTACTCCTGGTTATAGTCTATCTAGGTACTAAATTTCATTCTAATTTGTTCAGCAGTTTCGGCGTAAAGGAGAAACATACACACATACAAATTTTCGCATTCATAATGGGAGTGTGATGAAAATCACATGAACACCCATAAAATACATGAACTTTTTTCTATACTTTTTAACTTATTTATAGAAATTTATGGTATGCAGTAAAGGGAAATACTTACTTCTAATTAAAACATACATATGTATTAGAGATTTGGAATCTTGAAATCTACAAAATATTTTAACTGTATCTTATATAATTTTAATTAACCTATATCGTTTGAGTCTTGTTCCAAGAAATAAAAGAATATTAACATAATTTTATTTTTAGATATAAAGATTTTATTTTTATGCTAACATTTTCGCTATTTTAGACTATAAATTTAAATTTTATTACTATTACGATATATAAATTTCTGTTCAACGTGTTGATAAAAATACAATGAATTAAAACAAAAAGATATACCCTCTAAACTCTAGGAAATTTATATAATAACTAGCGACTCACCCTCGCTCCGCTCGGGTTCGTCCCTAGGTACGTTTTAGTTTTAGTATAGATTTCTCAGAGATAAGATATTTTCCTGCAGTAAAAACAGCCCTATATGTTGATCCGGATAACCAGTTACCATCATACCAAATTTTATCAAAATCTATCCAGTGGTTTTCTCGTGATGCATTCCCAGACAGACAGACAAAAATTCTAAAAACTATAGATTCTGTATCGATAGGGGCCGAATCTATAGTTTTTTTATTTTATCATCTATATAATAATGATTATTTCAAAAAGATTTTCCATAAAATATTTAATGTCTGTCTGTCTGTCCTGTCAACATATAGGATACTTTTTATTGCGGTAAAATATCTCGTCTCTGAGAAATCTATATTAAACGTTAAAACGTAACTAGTGAGGAACCCGAGCGAAGCGAGAATGAGTCGCTAGTTTTCTTATAAAAAGCTTCTCTTCTATATCTCAATATAAGTATATACATAAGTTAGTTTTATTCCACGTACTATGTAATCGAAACCACGGCTAAGCTAATTTAAAATAACTATTATTATAACAAATAGAATAACGGTCATTAATAAAAAATATATGAACGTGTAGGAAGACAGCTATCGATACATCAATGATTCACTCGATTGACTCATCATTCGTTCTTTGTTGTTTTATGCAAGTCTAGTCACCGTAAAATTTGATTCACAATGAGAAATTTCGACATTTTTGGTATATTATTCCAGAAGGATTTCATGTACCGGGGTACTTAAAAAGCTTTTTAAGCTCTTCTACTCTCCGACGCATAAGCTTGACGGATATTTATGTATAACTAGACTTACCCTCGCTTCGCTCGAGTTCGTCCCTAGGTACGTTTAATTTTTTTTGAACGGAATCCTCATTCTTTTTCTAAAATGAAAGTAGCCTAAGTTAGCCTTAAAACAGCCAGTGAAAATCCTGTCAAGATCGGCCCAGCTGTTTCAAAGGTTACCCGAAACAAACAGACAGACAGATAGACAGACAAAAAAAACAATTAAAAATTATTTTTTCTTATATGTACCATATATACGAGTACTTTCATATACATTTAGTAAAAAGTTGTTATTTTAACACACAATTTTGTTATTATAGTGGAATTTGCACCACAAAACGATCACTAATAGGTACATATAAAAGCGAGTTCTCATTGATATATAATACATTTGATACAGTATAGTAAAGCACAGCGATGCAACAAATCAACAAACACCCACATTCATAATAAATTTCAATATATCGGATAGGAAGGGATGGGGTGAGGTCAGATATTTCAATTTAAGATCGGATATTGGTCCGTGACGCTGCATACGTCTCAGATCGTCCATGCTTATCGCTATATTAAAATCTTATGTATGGCAAACTTACGCCGCGTTTATAGGGGAGATAGGTAGTGTACGTTTTGATGGCTCTGCCTTGCTTTAAGTTGGAAAAGTTAGCTTTTTTTTTATTATTTCATTTGAATGGCTTATTAAATATTAAAAAGAATTATGATTTATATAATGCTCTTTTTTTCGATTTCAAAAAAGATCATTTCTGTTGTATGATTTTTATGTTGTTTGTTGTAAGTTACGCGAGATCAGGCAATTGGCGTTAAAACGGTCAGTTTTATATCTAGTTATTCCACCTTTAAAGTGGAATTTTTAATAAGAATTATATGAATGATACTTAAGTACGGACTATTAATTATTATCAAAAGAATCGCTTGTGAACCAATTTTCATAGTTCGTCTCCAACATTGCACCATAAATCATCGTCTGGAATAGACGCAAAGGCATTTATATATGCGAGTATGTATACATATAAATCATGGCTGTGGTAGCCCAGTGGTAACACGCCCACTAGAGAAACCGAGTGAAGCGTGTTCGAATCTCGGAACTCGCACCTCTGATATTTTCACGTGCGAATCATTTCTACCATGATTAACACTTGCCTTACGGTGAAGGAAAACATCGTGAAGAAACCTACAAGTCTGAGAGAACCTAGCAAGTTTTCGAAAGACATGTGAAGTCCGCCAACCTGCACTTGGCCAGCGTGGTGGACTAAGGCCTGATCCCCTTCGCATTGAAGGGAGGCCCGTGCTCAGCAGTGGGACCTTAAAGGAGGGTTGAACAAATCCTTTTAATACTTTTCTATTTTTGATTCAAACTTTTTTTCAACAGCTTTTTTTTTATAAATTACGTTTTTGACGGATTTTGGTAAAAAGAAAAAAGGATATGACATTAAAAAGGCATACAATATGCACGATATTTATTTCTATTTCTACTATAATAATAATAGATTGAAATAATCTTATATTTTACTTACAAATTTAATTTAGATGTAAATTACAAAAATTATATAAAATAATGATTCATCTCAACAACAAATATTTTATAACCTTCTAAAAGTTAATTAATTACTAATATTCATAAATTTTGACGGACATTATAAACTAACAACATTACAAAATATATTGTGATTAATTTAAATACATATTACATAAAAAAAATCGTGTTACTATAGAGATCTATCAAAATATATCCTAAAATTAATTATAAACAGTAAATCTGATTTTATTATCATATTTTACTCACTAATTTTATAATTCGTCGGTATGTTTTATTTTTTTTGAGCGAAACCTTAATTCTTTTTCTAAAATAAAAGTAGCCTTAGTTACTTCTTATAATATCAGCTATCTGCCAGTGAAAGTCCCATTAAAATTGGTCCAGCCGTTTCGGAGATTAGCCGGACTAAACACACAGACAGCCAGATAGATAAAAATTTTAAAAATTGTATTTTTCTTATAAGTGTTAGAATTTTATTAAAAAAAATAGCAGAAGCCGCGGTTACGCCCGCGTTGAATCTACAAAAAAAACTCTTTAGCTTTATGTTATACAGCGACTCACCCTTACTTCGCTCGAGTTCGTCGCTATGTATTTATATAATATTGTTCATACAAAATTACTAAAATCACGATTAAAAATGGAGGGTGGGGGTAGGAGGATGAAAAATACTTTTACAACCTCTTTCTTATACCTAACAAATATACAAAAAAAATCATTATAATCGGTCGGGCCGAATACCGTGACACGAGATATTTATATATTAGATAATTATATCTGTGTATACCTAACCTTTAATATTTATCTTAATTGTAAAATAATGTTGTAATACAGATATATCTATCTGTAGTAAGTTTTAGGTCAACTAATAAAAAATCTAAAATTTTATACGAATATTTATATTTTATCAGATATTATGTATTTAGTCATTTATTTCTGAACCGAAAACACCGTGACACCGTGACGGACACGATAGGAAATTGCGGGACCACGTCATGTAACCGTCACGTCGATATTAAAACATGATTGCCCCTACTTTTCCATTTTAATATAACATTCTATACTCATACTTATTTGTATACTATTTTATTCAAAAAATATATCTTTTAGAACAGTGACATTTGCAAAATTATTGACATTGGCTTTCTCTATGAACTTTTCGGAAATTTTTGAATGGTTGCGTCTTTGAATGCCTAACTGTAGCCTATGTGTTTCTAGTCATAGTCTTTCTGAGTGCTAAATTTCATGCAAATCTTCTTTTTTTTTATGTTGGGACTTTAACACACAGCACCATCTAGTTCCATGGTAAGCTACGAGGCTTGTGTTATGGATACCAGATAGTTGATACACTACACATATACATATATGCAATAAAAGTAATACATACATATTATAAATATAAACACCCATGTCTGGAGTACAAACGTTCGTACTCATTACACAAATGTATGCCCCCAGCGGGACTCGAACCCGCGACCGCTGGCACAGCAAATAGGGCAACTACAAACTGAGCCAAACGTGTCATCAAAAATCTGAATTTAAATCTGATCATCAGCTTTAATATAATAATAAATAATAAATAAATAAAAGTGTAACAGACATACAAACGTACAACTCCCATTTACAGTAGTGATGTGAAAAAAAACATTAACACCTGACTAATTTATTATCAAACTAGCAACTTCGCTCGGGTTCGTCCCTAGGTCGCTTCCGAAAACAAAATTAATTAATTAATTTAGTTTTTTCGTGGGACCGTATTTTTTTTCTAAAATAAAATTAGCCAAAGTTACTCCTTACTGCATCAGCTATCTGTCAGTGTAAGTCCCGTCAAAATCTGTCCAGCCATTTCAGAAATTAGCCGGAACAAACAGACAGACAGATAGACAGACAAAAATTTTAAAATTGCTTTTCTCTTATAAGTACCATATAAACTTTCATATACATTTAGTAAAAAGCTGTTATTTTGAAATTACAAACAGACACTTCAGTTTTATTAATTTTATTGTATAGATGAAGCATTGAAATGGAAATCATTTCTTAACATTTTATTCCTAAACAATAAACGTTAATCGCAATAATCAACTTTAGAACATACAATCTATCAACTTTTCGCTTGAAGTATTCAGTATTCAGGAACAAAGGAGCATCAGTCAAACGAACGGATGAGTGGGATAGATGTAAACAATATCTTATTTTGCAATAATCCCGTTGCTCTGCTAATTTCCTGAAAGAGATCGTAACGCCACCGTTCGTTTTAAACTTTCCAATGAATGATATTACGAAGGTGGAAGAGTGTTTATAAAATTAATGTCTCTGATACTAAAAGTGATGAAAATTTATTAAAATTTAATCATAAATTATACTATTTAAGGCCTTTTAATTTTTTTTTAAATATATAGTGTTGTTGACAGCTTTATTTAACAAGAATAATTATATTTAATAGGCCGTTTATTATTCAAGAGGTATCGTTATGTAGAGATCTACGGTATTGCAGGTTTAATCGTAGTTAAATATTAATAAAGCGAAATAGGATATCATGTATCATATAACATTATATACATATGTATGTTCGTATAGAAATAAATATTCAATTAATAAAAAGAACTGATAAGTTGATAACATTGGTCGCTGACAGTTAATACCTATACCGATGTTTGTTAGTTCGTCTCTTCAATAAGGTTAATTAATAGTGATGTTATCTCACACGAAGATATAGAACTTTGAATATTATAACAGTTCAGTACATTCTTCTCCGTTTTTTCACCGATTTTCAACTTTTTTTTTCTTTTTTTTTTTGTTTAGTGTCTATTGATGAGCTTAAGTGTGGTCAATAAGTTATAATGAAGTAATATCTGCTGGCACGTTTTGAGAAACAAACAAGAGAATTTATTTGAATTGAATAAAAAAAAATAGAAAAAGTTTATATATATATATATATATATATATATATATATATCTATAAAGTGATGAAAATTTATTAAAATTTAATCATAAATTATACTATTTAAGGTTTAAGGCCTTTTAATTTTTTTTTTAAATATATAGTGTTGTTGACAGCTTTATTTAACAAGAATAATTATATTTAATAGGCCGTTTATTATTCAAGAGGTATCGTTATGTAGAGATCTACGGTATTGCAGGTTTAATCGTAGTTAAATATTAATAAAGCGAAATAGGATATCATGTATCATATAACATTATATACATATGTATGTTCGTATAGAAATAAATATTCAATTAATAAAAAGAACTGATAAGTTGATAACATTGGTCGCTGACAGTTAATACCTATACCGATGTTTGTTAGTTCGTCTCTTCAATAAGGTTAATTAATAGTGATGTTATCTCACACGAAGATATAGAACTTTGAATATTATAACAGTTCAGTACATTCTTCTCCGTTTTTTCACCGATTTTCAACTTTTTTTTTCTTTTTTTTTTGTTTAGTGTCTATTGATGAGCTTAAGTGTGGTCAATAAGTTATAATGAAGTAATATCTGCTGGCACGTTTTGAGAAACAAACAAGAGAATTTATTTGAATTGAATAAAAAAAATAGAAAAAGTTTATATATATATATATATATATATATATATATATATATATATATATATATATATATATATATATATATATGTATATATATATAGATATATATATATATGTAGATAGGTTGAGACAGAACAGTTTAATACATTCAGGTTGAATTTAGACCACTGGGTGATCACTAAAAAAATAGATTCCAAAAAGCCGCTTCCATAGTTAGCGAACATGTTTAAATTCATAACAGGATAAGGAGACATCACTATTTATTCAATTTACGATTGAATTCACGCGGTTCATTGCGTTGTTTAGCTGAATTTATGTCATAACGGGTATGAATAGGATCTACATATTAGAAATATTAAAGGAAATATTAATTTTAAACTAAATGTTGCCATTTTAAATAAAACTATCTTTTCGGATTATTTCGTGGATTTATTTTGATTGTTGGTTCCCGACGTTTCATTTTTGTAAAATAGTAGGTAGCACTGTCTGTAACAAGTATATAACGCTTTTGAGACGTCTAAAACCTTAGTCTCTCCCGTGACCATGATTGCTGTAAAGCATTCGAAACGTCGGGAACCAAAAATCAAAATAAATGCGCGAAATAATCCGAAAACATAGTTTTATTTAAAATGTCAAATATTCGCGTAAATCTAATAAAGTATTAAATGTTGTCAGTTATTAAACTTTTTCATATTTTACCATTACGATGTTTTTGAATGTATAATATTTGTCTGTTAGTTAGTTCGTCTGTTATACTTAACCATCTACAAACAGTAAATGATTAATACTCATAGTTTTGTCTTTAAATACTTATAATATTTATTTCCATATTTGTAAAACTGTGAGTATCTTAGATGCCATTGTAGCGGAATATTTTTTCATAGAATAGCGAAATACCTCAAAGGTCTACAGATTCATTAGCTCAGTATGAAAAGCTGAAAATTATTTAAGGAACCTGGAGGCTTAGAAAAAGGGAACAGAAATGCTAATAATTGTATTAAAATAACAAAAATCATTTTGTCTTAGAATCATTATATTACATTTCCTTTTGCTTCTTTTTTAAAAAAAAACGAGCTTAATGTATAAAGACAAGTACTATCCTCCAGGAATCATCTGAGTGGTTTTCTTTATTTGTTAATTTCCGAAAAGTAAGTTTGAGTAATGAATCATATTTACTACAATGTGATTCATTACTCAAACTTACTTTTACACACAGCACCATCTAGTTCCATGGTAAGTTACGAGGCTTGTGTTATGGATACCAGATAGTTGATACACTACACATATATATTTTTAAATACATACATACGTATTATAAATATAAACACCCACGACTGGTGTACAAACATTCGTGCTCATCACACAAATAAATGCCCCTAGAGAGATTCGAACCCGCGACCGCTGGCACAGCAAGTAGGTTTACTACAAACTGAGTCAAATGTGTCGTCAAACATATAATATAATATTTCGTTTTAAATTATTTAAAAAAAATACAGCTACATTCTACACTTTTTTTAGTATACCTAACCAATGATATTAAAACCAATAGCAGATATACCACCTTATCTAAGCCCAGCTTAAAACAATCACTCGCGTGAAGTTCGAAATAATTTGTCACTGTTAATAAAGTTGCAAGAAAGCACATTGTGCGCGGTGGATTTATCGCGCGCCTCCACCGGGTCCCGCTTCATTTCCTGCGCTTGCCTCTTGTCGAACTCTTTGACTGGCCCAAGTTATAAACGATTCACTAAACAAACTCCCCACACACACTCACTTTACCTTACGACTAATTTATCTAATTCTGGTTGGATCTCACGTAGGATAAATCTATACTAATATTATAAAGATGAAAAGTTTGTTTATTTGTTTGTTTGTTTGGTTGAACGCGCTAATCTCAGAAACTATTAATCCGATTTGGAAAATTCTTTTTGCATTAGATAGCCCTTTAACTGAGGAAGGCTATTATGGGCTATATATCAGCCCGGTAAAATGTACAGTTCTCGTGGGATAGATTTGTTTTTTTCTAGGGACGAACCCGAAGCGAAGCGAGGGTGAGTCGCTAGTATATAATAATTATTATATTACAATATTGTACACTATTATTATATTATAAAAACTTAAAAAAATAATAAAAAAGAACACAATTTTATTTATTTTTATAAGCCTGCGGTGTCCTACTGCAGGGCAAATACTCTTTTTTCTACTTTTCCCTGTCATCCGCCATAAGAGACCAAACTTTTTCCCAAAGCCACTTCACCAGACCGAACTCATTTCTAAAAAAAGATGATAAAAACACAAATATTATATTTATTGCTACGCTTAATTTAATATATGTATATAATACTATTAATATTATATTTTTTTGAAATAATGGCTTAGCATAGTATAAAATCGCTTCACGTTCCACTTTAAACCGCACTCGCAATAACAGAATGCGCGGGGATAATCACATTGTTTTGTTTTTGATTCATTGCAGTTTCTATTCTCGAAGTTTGTATTTATAATATTTCTTGGTGTCTATAAATGTTTTATCGCTTATTGCATTAACATAGAGTTTTCCGATATTTTTTTTATATAAAAGCTAAGTTTACATTAATTATTTACCTCAGAAACTTATAATATCATACAAAATCAATATACTATCTATATCAGTAGTACTTTTGTCTTTACTTAATCTATACAAATATTATAAAGAGGTAAAGTTTGTGACTTTGTGTGTTTGTGAGATTGTGACGTTATAGGCGGTAATCTCTGGATCTAACGAACCGATTTAGATGAAATTTGGTAATAATATAGTTTGAGACCCTGGGAAGGACATTGAGACCCTGGAACCATTTCGGAATAAACCTCTTTCGAACAAAAAAGAACTTTGCAAATCTCGTCCGTCGTATATATAACGGAGTTATGCCGGAACATACATAAAAAAATATAAACATCCGAATTGAGTACCTCCATTTTTGAAGTCGCTTAAAAAAAAACTGCGACAAAATCCGAAAAGATATTTTCGTTTTAAAATCTTTAATTCAATAACTCAAACAAGTTGTGAATTTTGATCTGTTATGTATCAATTCCATACCTACATATACGAGTACATAAGTATGTACATTAAAATCAACTTATACATCAATAATTAATATATAATAAAAATATACATAAAATATGATATCAACACGATTTAAAACATTCAACTAAATAGTTAATACGGACAGATGTTATCATATCGAATATGTCAAAAATAAATCTAATATATAAAATTCTCGTGTCACAGTTTTCGTTGCCATACTCCTCCGAAACGGCTTGACCGATTTGGATGAAATTTTTTGTGCTTATCCGGTATCTATGAGAATCGGCCAACATCTATTTTTCATCCCCCTAAATGTTAGGGGTAGTCCACCCCTAAATTTATTTTTTTATTTTTTAGACAAAATTTTTAATTTCTATTTTTTTATGATACCTACAACATACAAAAATACATACAATCCTCAATTTTCACCCTTCTACGATTAACCCTTATTTTTTAATAGCCATTTTAGTAATTTAATCATTTTTCCTCTCCGGTCGAAAACTGATCAATCGTGATTTAATGCAAGCTAGGGACGAACCCGAGCGAAGCGAGGGTGAGTCGCTAGTTATGTAATAAACCTGTAAGATTTTTAAAAACCACGTTGTATTAATGGGCGTCTTTAAATATTTAATGAGGTGTGACTCTCTAGGATTTTATAGGTCATGAGATCAGTTAGGTATTTTATGATTGTGGATCCTGTATTATCGTTGTATATCTAAATATTAAAATTTATGTTTTTTTTTATTGTATTGAATATTAAGTACAGAACTACTGTTGCCCGCGGCTCTGTCCGTAGTTTTTTGTTTTTAGCTATTGTTAAGGGTTATAGCTTGTTGTTGCTTATAACTTCCCCAATAAATCTATACTAATATTATAAAGAGGTTAAGTTTGTAAGTTTGTGAGGTTGTAGGGGGTAATCTCTGGATCTACTGAATCGATTTAGATGAAATTTGGGTAAAAAATAGTTTGAGACCCTGTAAAGGACATAGGATACTTTTTATCCCGGAAATCATCCCTTAATTGGGAGAAAGTGGGGATGAAAGTTTGTATGGGGAATCAACCTAGAGACGAACCCGAGCAAAGCGAGGGTGAGTTCCTAGTAAGAGAGATCAAAAATATCGAATCTAATTAGTAGTTCAAACAAACAAACAAACAAACAAACAAACAAACAAACAAACAAACAAACAAACAAAAAACAAACAAACTAATTCTTTTGGTATATATACATACATATATAGAAGTAGATAAAAATGGCTGATTAAATAACTAGGTTGTATATCGCTTGAGAAGGTAGTTCAAAAATGCTTTATAATTTTCTTTTAATTATAAACAAGATAGAAATAATTTTTATGTTTTCCAAAAGTTTTCTTGCTAAATAGAAGTAGGTATTAATATTGTTTTTGCTTGTTTTCAGGTAAGTCTTTGTCAGTTATCACTTCGAGGCATTCACTAGTGTAATTCAGCTGTAAGTATTTCACATAGCCGCTTTTTTCGTTAACGTTTCTTCGTAAAATAAATCAAAAAATTCTTTTTTACTATTAGCTTTTTCGATAAACTGTGAAATATCGCTAATAACACTTATTTATTATATACTTATATTACTTTGAAACTAAAGGTTTCTCAGTGTAAAAATATTTAAATGTAATAAGGATGGGTGAAGTTCTTTTTCTTAAAGTTGCCTATATGTACTTTGATGTCTACAATCTATACTAATATTATAAAGAAAAGTTTGTGAGTTTGTGAGGTTGTAGGGGGCAATTTCTGGATCTACTGAACCAATTTAGATGAAATTTGGTAAGAAGATAGTTTGAGACCCTGGGAAGGACATAGGATACTTTTTATCCCGGAAATCATCCCTTGAGAGGGTGAAAATGGGGATGAAAGTTTGTATTGGGAAGCAAGCTATTGACGAACCCGAGTCGTTAGTGTATATATAAATAGGCAAATACAAAACAGTTCAGAACATTTTTCTTCACTGTTTCTCAAACTATTTTCTTTTATTTTATTAGTAGCTATTGACTAGCTTTAGTATCTATACTAATATTATAAAGTGGAAAGATTTTTTCGTTTGTTTCTTTCTTTGTTTGCTTGTACCGAATAAGCTCCGAAACTACTGGACCGATTTATATGAAATTTGTTAAAAATATAGTTTGAGACCCTGGGAGGGACATAGGATAGTCTTTATCCCGGAAGTCATCCCTTAAAGGGTTAGAAATAGAGATGAAAGAAAACTATATTCAAAAAACATACAAATGAACCTCTTGCTCTTTAAAGTTGGTCAAAAAGAGTATTTTATTAACGTTAGGCAAAATAAAATCTAATTATGGTATATTTTAATATAAAAGAAGCTGTTATGTATTTACATTTAAACGCATATATTTTTTAAAATATAAATGGCGACATATAAAACTAGAATCGTTATATTTATCTAACATATGTTTTAATGGCAGCTTACAACATAATATATAGATAAAGTAGAAAAAGAATGTGCCACGTATATATATTTATATATAGATTAAGAGTTTTTTTTGTTTATTTGTTTGAATGCGCTAATGACTGGATGTACCGGTTCGATTTGAAAAATAATTATAGGTTTTATCTCCTTTATAGAGGAATAAATAACTTTCTCGTTGTGGTAGTGGCTAGCATGTACGGCCGCAGATCCGAAGGTCCTGGGTTCATGTCTCGAGTCGGGACCAGTTTAGTTATGCACCTTAACTCTCACTGAACGTTATAATTTTTTCAACCGTTCCCTCTTCAGACTTAATATATATATATATATATATAATTTGACTTAATTATATAATTCGAATGGAAATCGAACCTACTGACTGTTCGTTAACATAGTCATTATTTTATTATTATGGCAATGATTTTATAAATTATTATTATTATTTACGAATTGATTTATATTCAAAACACATATTTGATAGCTACACTGTTTTTTTTTATATTTATTACTAATCGATTACTATGGAATAGTTAGTCGATCGAGATAGAGAACCGTACATTTTTCCGGGATAAAAAGTAAACTATGTGCTATCCCAGACTATAATCTATCTCTGTGCCAAATTTCATCCAGATCCGTTCAGCCGTTCTGGCGTGATTGAGTAACAAACATCCATCACGTTTTGACGGTTAGTGTAGATTTCTCAGAGATGAGATATTTTCCCGCAGTAAAAGGTATCCTATATGTTGACCCGGATAACCAGCTATTATCATACCAAATTTCATCATAATCTGTTCAGTGGTTTTCTCGTGAGGCGTTCCCAGACAGACATACAAAAATTCTAAACTATAGATCCGGACTCTGTATCGATAGTAATGATTATTTCAATAAGATTTTCCAAAAAATATTTAATGGACAGATTCGACTCAGAATTTTGTTATATGTATAGATGATATCTAAGAAGCTATCGAATATAGCCTGCTAAGTTAGAAACAAAGCTTTGTACGAGAATCGAATTTGTGAACTATGGAGAAATAATTGATACCAATTCGCACAACTGGTCAGTTCTAAAGTTCAATAAAAACAGGATATTAAATATATTTTCAGATTAAATACTTCCTTTCTGGATGCTTACATTATAAAGTTCTCTGAATCGATAATAATGACTATTTCAATAAGATTTTCCAAAAAATATTTAATGTACAGATTCGACTCAGATTTTTATATATATAAATAATAATGGTAATTTTGTTGTTAGGTAATTTTAAAGTAATTGTAATTTTTGACAAAATACAAGACACTACATATATCTTCATCTATGCAGATAAATAAAATTGGAGTGTCTGTTTGTAATATTAAAATAACCGCTTTTTACTAAATACATATGCATGTATACACGGTACATATACCAAAACAATATTTTTTACAATTTTTATATGTGTATCTGTTTGTTCTGGCTAATCTCTGAAATGGCCTAACCGATTTTGACGGGACTTTCACTGGCAGATAGCTAATGTAATAAGGAGTAACTTAGACTATTTCTATTTTAGAAAAAAAATAGGGTCCCACGAAAAAAATTAAAACTAAATTAATTAATTAATTTTGCTTTTGGAAGCAACCTAGGGACGAACCCGAGCGAAGCGGGGGTGAGTCGCTAGTTAAACTAATAAATAATCTACAATCAAAACAAAACTATGTATACATAAAGCTGTAGATTTCTGAATAACATAATGGGATTGGCGTATAACTGTCTCAAATGTCGACCCTTCAAGTGGACACTCTCATGAGTCGATAACACACGGAGCTCATTGGCTTGAAGGGGGCTTTGTAAGAGATAAAATGAAAAGGCTAACTTTAAAACGCTAAGCTTATAAGAGCTGATGATAGATTAGTATTGCATCCATTCCTTTGTGAATAAAGGTTAATTTACAGGATATTAAGACATTTAGAACCTAATTAAAATTTACATACATACATACATACATATTAATAATTATAATTATTGTATGCATATAATTTAAAAATAACAAATGTTTTATTTTTAATTTGTGTTGATTTGTTCTCACTGTCATTACATTAACATACAAACTATGTAAAAATTTTTGTGCATGCATATTATGTAGATCCGGCCGTAAAAGAAAAAAAACAAAAAGTTAAAAACAGCTAAACCGTTTTAAAGCAGAAACGTGAACTAAAATTATTAAAAACTAGCGACTCACCCTCGCTTCGCTCGGGTTCGTCCCTAGGTACGTTATGTTCTTTTTTAAGCGGAACCCTTATTCTTTTTCTAATATAAAAGTGGACTAAGTTACTCCTTATAATATCAGCTATCTACTCGTGAAAGTCCCGTCAAACTCGATCTAGCTTTTTCGGAGATTAGCCGGAACAAACACACATATATTTAGACATATATTTATAACTAGCGACTCACCCGACTCGTCCTTAGGTACGTTTTGACGGTTAGCTATGTTTATACATAATAGCTTGCTATACCTAAGATATTCATTTAAATTATATAGCGATTTACCCTCGCTTTGCTCGGGTGCGTACGCCGTACGCGGATTTTGTTCACAATTATATGGTTTTTTTTTTCGCGGAACCCTGATTCTTTTTTAACTCTGCCAGTGAAAGTCCCGTCAAAATCGCTCCAGCCGTTTCGGAGATTAGCCGGAACAAACAGACAGACAGACAAAAAATTTAAAAATTGTTTTTTTCTTTTAAGTATATGAACTTTCACATGCATTTAGTAAAAAGCTGTTATTTTGACATTACAGACACTTTAATTTTATTTATCTGTATAGATTCCATATACATTTAGTAAAAATTTACTATTTTGATATTACAAACAGGCACTTCAGTTATATTTATCTGTATAGATAATTATTATTTTCACAAGAACAGAGTACGCAACGTATAATATACAATACTTGCTAAAAAATTCAAAATATTTTTTAATTGTAACATTTTTTTCAACAGCCATACAATGTCTCACAATTCAGTATGACATAAGTGCTAGAACAAATAAATAGAAGTAGTAATTAACTAAAAAAATAACTTTAACATAAAAAAGCCTGGGAAAATTAATGTATGGGACAAAGGTATTTGACCGACTTTAAATTTTCGTCAATCACGAACCAACTTCCATGGTTTTTTTTTTTTAATAAATAGGTTAGAACCTTAAGGGTTCCATATACATAAGTTTTGAGAAAAAATTGCACCTTCATGAGTTAACTACTCATAAGTGATTTTAAAGTAGTGGGAAGACCACAAAAACGATGGGTGGACGACATAATATCGGTGGCGGAGAAAAACTGGACCGGAGCAGCGCAGGATAGGGAAAAATGGTTGAAATTGGAGGAGGCCTACACCCTATCAAGGGGTTCCTATAAACAAAGTTAACACTATTTATAAATTATTACTAACACAAACAAAGAATTACTTACTCACATTAGTTTAAAATATATACACTGTAAATATTCTACAAGGCTTATAGGAAATAAAAAGGCTTTATTATTATATTATTATTATAAGTTAATTTAAGATCGGTGGTAAAACTCTAAGCAAACTAATAATTTTGAGTTTAGTAAAAGACTTAACAAAACGACGTTTGAAAGACTTGACAAATTCAGATCATGTATTGCTTATACATCATTTGTTTTGTCAAAACCAACACTTTAATAAAAACTTTTTAAAAAAAAATAAAAACCGACTTCCAGGCACTGAAAAGTAAAAAATAACTAAACAGAGGTTTTCATTTAAAATAGATACTTAATCAGATATTTTCGAAGTCGGTGTGCTTTGATTTGTATCGGCTGGCACCGACTTCGAAAATATCTGATTAGGTATCTATTTTAAATGAAAACCTCTGTTTAGTTATTTTTTACTTTTCAGTGCCTGGAAGTCGGTTTTTATTTTTTTTTTAAAGTTTTTATTTTTCCATTTTTAGTGTAGACGTAATAAGTAAGTAATTTGTAAGAAGAAAGATTTTTAATAAAAACATAATATTCGATTAAGCCATTTATTTAAAAACCGCTTGACCGATTTCGATAAAATTTATATGGGACCACCGGGGAAGAATACTCTTTGAAACAAAAAAAAAAAATTTCCAAATCGGTTCAGCCGTCTTCGAGAAATCCGTGAACATACATAAAAAAAAAAAAGATTCCGACGAATTGAGAACCTCCTCCTTTTTGGAAGTCGGTTAAAAAGTTCCGATAGTAAATAGGTAGTAATAATAATAATAGATAATATATTCATTTTTTTTAACTCAATGTTGCGGAATAGATTAAAAAATGTCAGCTGGATAGTTAGTATACAATTCCAAGGTAGTCTAATTAAAATATATTTATATAAATATAATAAAAAAATATAAATAAAGTTTTAATGATTTTTGTTTTTTTTTTGACAACAAATTGCCTGTAAAATTATAGGTGTAAGTACAGTAGTAAAATGTAATCCCAAAATTACATATATTTTTTTACTTTGTTCCGTCAAAGTTGTCATTTTGTAGGGTTAAGACAAAAGCGCATTCTTCTCTTGCAAACTGTTTAGTTTGCTTAAAATGTGATGTAAACTTAATTTTATTTTGAATGCCTAACAGCAAAATCTGAATCTATTGGAAATATGAATTAATAAGATTTATGCTTCAATATATTTTCTAAGGCCATAAACAATAAATATTTACACGTAACTGTGTTGAGTAAAACGTGGGAATATTTTAGCATTTATATAGAACTTACGCAATGATGCTAGCGATAAATCGATCGCATATCGATTATTACTCGGTTAGGAATTATAAATAGACCTAGATTATCTGTTCTCTCCTTTCCTGTACATTACGTATTTAATCTGTGATTTATGGAGGTGATTAAATTATGGGTCGCGGTATTACAAAAGTACCTATATATTATAAGTAAGATTACATTATGGTTAATATAACTTTTTTCTATTAATGGATTTAGATATAGCAAAAAGAAAGTTAAAGATATTAATTACATTATAAATAAAAAATAAATGTCTTTTTCTCACGTTCTAAATTAACCCGGCGCTGAATATAATTAAAAAAAAAATGCAATACAATCTAAATAATTGTCCCACAATCGCACTACGGAAATGTCACGCGTCAAATGGCTAAATGGCTGTCAGGATCAACAGCACTCTAAAGCGATGGGAATTGTCGAATAAGCTACGATCGCGCGACCAAGGCAGATTAGCCGCGTCTGGCCCTTCACGATGGCCCTTCTCGATGATATCGCTGTCCTTTCCACGCCACGACGATACGAGTGCTATAAATCTGAAAAAAATGCTAATGTTTCGAAATTTAACCTTTAGTTATTGAAGGCACGTTTGGCTCAGTTTGTAGTGACCCTGCTTGCTATACCAGCGGTCGTGGGTTCTAGTCCCGCTGGGCATTCGTTTGTGTGATGAGCACGAATATTTGTACTCTAGTTATGGTGTTTATATTTATTTATAATATGTATTTATGTATTTAAAGTTATCAACTATCAGATATCCATAACACAGGCCTCGTAGCTTACCATGGAACTAGATGGTGCTGTGTGTTAATGTACCAACATATTTTATTTTTTTAATGTATTTTACATAATTATAAAATAAGTACCTACAAAACTTAAATTTTATTTTACGAGTATAATCTACTTATAGTTTTAAGTAATACAAATTATTTTACTAAAAGCGTTATCTAACTCTACAATAAAACTATACATAAAAGGAAACGCGGTAATAATATGAATATATGCGAGTATTTTACCGAAATAACATTAATTTTACGTAAGAACTCTCGCCTCGATTCCGAACTATCTTGGATGCTGCAATCTCCGTATTATCTATGCGACTGCAAGGCTACAACCAGTTGACAAAGTGCACTACGTGATATTGCAGCCATTACTCCCAGTGATTCATATCGGCACCCCCAAGCCTGGCCTCCTCTACCCCACCTTCTCAGATAAGTGCGGTCCAGATATACCTATTAAGGATGCACAACGCTAACATAAATAACGTAGACCAAAATGTTAGCACGAACAATGGGCTGGTATTGAAATAACTTAAAAATTACATAGAATTCTCTACAATTTAATTAATTTGTAATTTTTATGTTAGCTGTAGCTAAACAATGTATCACAAGCTCTGAGATTCAGTAAAAGCTCTTGATTTGAAATTAATTAAACATGAAAGATGTATAAACATCCAAATCGTATTTTTATGTTTTTTAAACTCATACAACGAGCGGTTGGATGAAAAAATTAAACGTCAAATTGGAATGACAGTTGGAAAAACGCGGGAAACTAGCACAACGATAGGAATGAGTGAAAACAATCAACAAATTCGAAAAAAAACAAATCGGACGTTTATTGTCCGCTATCACGGCGTTCCACCTCCGTTGTTTATAACAGAGACGCCCAATTTGCTCGGGAGACTCTTTATCAGTTTTTTCTTTTTTTCTACACGCCAAACAAAGAGTCGATATGACAGGTTGGTGCAGCCGGTATCTGGCGGGGCAAACGAAAAACGAATATCGAGTAATCGAGCAATCGAGTAAAAACAAGAAGCGGCGGCGAGCACCGGCCCGTGACAATTGCAACTCGAATTGCAGACGCCATGTTGGATTATAGCACCTCTATTTCGATTAAGGCTCTCGTCGAGTGTTTCAATTTATTTACAAGATAGCTTCGCTCGGTTGGCGTGGAGGTGTCTTGTGCATTAACAGTGCATTACAGGTGAGAATACAAATTATTAAAGAACATCTAGCCATTTTATTTTAGTACTCATATTAAAAATTATTAATAGGTACTTACGTAAACATATTATGTTAATTTACCTATGGTCTGTATTTGATAAATAAGTCGTATTAAACTTAAAATAAGATGTCGAAAACAGCGTTAAGAAAAAGATATTTTCTTTAAAAAATTGATTGTAAACATGTCTACAACTTTTCATATACTCAAATATCAACTTACACTTTCTCGGAAGTCCCCCACACAATAGTGTTGCGCTCAAAATATTCTTATTTTAATCGACTCTGTGTATCGAGAAAGCGAGTATCCAGCGCGTCCGTGTGGAATAAAGATAGTGACGGACGTTGGTCTCGAACGATACGCGCCAACTCAAAAATTCATTTCTAATTTAAAATATCTGCCTTACAGTTCTACTGTTGAATGTTTGAACTGTTCAATATTCATCATAGTTTCAAACCAATATATTTTATTTATTTCAATGTTTCGATGTTGTAAACATCTTTTTAAACACAATTAATTAATTGCATTTTAATATTCATCAAGTTTGAAACTAAAATATGTATATTTCAGTTTTTAGATGTTTATATCTCCTTTTAAATTAACTGCTTGTGATGAAAATAAACTTATATGATTAACATAATTATTTTATTGTTTATTTGTATTTCGGGTATATTACAAATTGAATAAAGATAATAGGTATAAAATAGAATTCAAATATTTATATATTTTAAAAAAAAACTTAAACCTGACCGATTCCGGCTACGGCGCGGCGGCCAATCTCATTGAGACTAGCCAACTGCGCTGGAGATATTATAGTGCACAAGTGTACGCGCAGACACAAGTGCACTCTCTATTCCTGTCACTCTCATACTCCGGTGGGACGACTACTCGACACGACCGGTGAGAGTTAGGCGCAGGATCGACGGCTTTAGGTGCTCTTCGACGCACGGGGGTGAAACACCGCCAACTTCCTAACTCCGGGCTATTACTGAGGCTTACTAAACAGAAAGGCTCAATAACTAAATTTGGGCTGACCCGGGACTCGAATCCAGGACCTCCGGATGTGCAGCCGTACATGCTAACCACTATACCACCGAGGCAGTTTATAAGAATTTATATTATAACGTACTTTACTCATAATATTTAGTCTCGAAAGCTAATACTCCAAATACATAAAGCTGTCAGTCACAACTTCTGAAAATATAATGGAAATATAGGAATCAATCAAGTTTCAATTTCAGACAAGCCATCCGAGCTCGCGTCAGTCATCGCCTAACTTTGGCACTTACAAAAATAAGAGGAAGCAATCAGGTTGATTTGACGTTTGCAACAAAAAGCGCGGGAAGTGACACGTCAATCTCGGGATGGATTCGAAAATTAAAATCCCGTTGGGTATGTTGGCAGCATTGACGGCTGTCGCCGTGTAGTGTTGCCAGCGCGATTTCAGGCTTGTTCTAAATATGTCAACACTTCTTTGTTATCGAGCGACGTGCGCGCGGAAATGAAAGCCCATCGAGTAGACGTTATTATCTACGCATCGCAAGTTATTTTAACGCTTTTCGATGTTAGCAATTTGACAGTCTAAATAATATAAGTTACTTTGAATATGAAATCTTTTAAACTAAATATTTTAAAAAATATTTTTGTTTTTTATTCGTTTTTATTGCTAATTAGTTTGATTAAAACAAAAATATTCTACTATCTCATAAAAATACGTAAGTTTATGAGATTATCAAAGAATAATATAATATAATCTAAAACAAAACTGACACTAAAAATCATAACATTTGAAAACACAGCCCTATTATAAAAACGTGCCAGTTATTGACAAAAACGCCATTTCAATTTCAACTCCTCGCGATATTTCTCTTGAAACTTACGTATGAGTGACGTATCTGAGGTTGGCAGGCTGATACATACACATTCACCCGACTGTCGCTCACTCATCACCGCTAAGCCGTTTTATTCTGCGTAGTTAAAAAGTTTTCGACTGCGAAGCGTGATAGTGATGCCATTTGAACTTTACTCGAGCTTTATGCTGGAAAAACTGACAACGTTCACCATTCGACAATTTATGTGGGAAAAGTAAAGAGTTTAGGTTTTTGCATGGATCTGTCCTTGTCTATGGTTTTGCACGCTTTTTATGATTCTGTTTTATCTGTCTATGTCTAGTTATAGACAATTATAAACTTTTTTATATGGTATTTTTAACAAGTACTATAGTAATTCTTATTTATTGCCATTTTTGTATATTTTTTTTAATTATAATTTTGTAAGTAGCCACTGTAACAACTATACCTTTGAAGCGTCTGAAACCTTAGTCTCTCCCGTGACCAAGATTGCTGTTAAACATTCGAAACGTTAGGAACCAAAAAAAAAAAAAAAAACGAAAAGATAGTTTTATTTAAAAGTAAAAGCTACTTAAAAAATTTTTCATATCCAACTTAATAGATAAATTTTTGATATATGATAGTATAATGTGTATACTGTATAGTGTATACCGTATTACGTATTGACAGCTTGCGATGTATCGTCACGTCACCTGCCCGCGGCTAGATCGGACAGATCCGTCGTATTATATTTGTGTAATCGTCAAAAATTCTTTTGTCCGTTTAGATAAGTCTCGCGCCATTGCGTTCCGTGTAACATGACATTTAGTTATAAATATTTTATGTGTTTATCTTTTCACTAACTTTCATCCGCGACTCCACTCGCATAGTTTGACGACACGTTTGGCACAGTTTGTAGTGACCCTGCTTCCTGTACCAGCGGTCGCGGCTTCGAGTTCCGCTGGGGGCATTCATTTGTGTGATGAGCACGAATGTTTGTTCCAGTCATGGGTGTTTATATTTATAATATGTAAGTATTTAAAGTTATATATGTGTAATGTATCGACTATGTGGTATCCATAACACAAGCCTCGTAGCTTACCATGGAAGTAGATGGCGCTGTGTATTAATGTCCCAACATATTTATTTATTTATATTTATGTATAACTAGCGATTTACCCTGGTTCATTTCAGGTAGGTGCCTAACAGTAGCCTATGTGCTACTCTAGGTCATAATCTGTCTGTGTACTAAATTTCATCTAAATCCGTCCAGCCGTTTCGTGTGAGTAATGATAACATACAAACTTTCGCTTTTATTATAGTCGTAGTATTCCGATGATGAATTTAGTCTATGATACTACCTAGGAATTCTAGATTTTAACGCATTCAAATAAAGTAACAAGCAAACTCTTTTTAGTATTAGCACAGATATAGATAAGTGTCGTTCTTTATGTCCTTGACCGATTGAGGTTATACATTTGTAGCAGAAACGTAGCTTAAAACTTTGGTAGGATCCGATAGATGGCACTATTGTCATGTCCTTGATAAAATTTATTCAATCTTATGAATAGTAATTAGTTTAGAAATATAGGGGTTCCTTTTTTTACCTTTTGAGGTACGGAACCCTAAAAAGTACAATCTAGATGTAGGTGGCGTTGAGGTCGAATTGTAATCTTTTGTATAGCGAAAAATCTACTGCGGCACCTAGCTAATATATTTTTAACCTTTATTTTTTAGGGCTGACTTGAATTTTTATAATATTAACTAGTATTGCCCGCGGCTCCGCCCGCGTTCAGATGACCAGAAGCAAATTCTTAGATTTTACATATAGTAGGTATGCTCTTACATTGCAGTTTTTGTATTTTTTCTCAGAAGTAAGATATTTTCGGTTTCGAATACGGTAAAAGTATCCTATATGTTGACCCGGATAGCCAGCTATCACCATACCAAATTTCATCAAAATCTGTCCAGTAGTTTGCTCGTGATGCGGTAACAAATAGACAGACAAAAATTCTAAAAACTATAGATTCGGCCTCTGTATCGATAATAATGACTATATGAATAAGAATTTCCAAAAAACATTTAATGTACAGATTCGACTCAGTTAGAATTTTATTATATGTATATATGACATTTTGTTCAATTCAATTCAATTTTCTTGTTTATGGCTTCAAAGCGTGTCAGTTGAGTATTTTGTGATTGTAGCTACAGTTTGTTTTCTGACATAAATATTACTATGACATAAAGATGGTTTGTGACAAGTAAAGTTTAAGCAAAACGAATTGATTTTAAATTATTATTATTATCTCTTTTTGACGTTTGACTCTTTTTTTTTTACTTCTTTCTGTAAACCCATCTCAACTTTTAAAATCACTTTAAAAGTATCTCACGAATGGATTTTCCTCCTAAAATTAATATTAAACTACTCCTCATAAAAACACCATGCATTTGTATGTAAGTCAGTCAAGAACCATGGAGATAATACTTTCTTAGATTTACGCGAATATGTGACATTTAAATAAAACTATCTTTTCGGATTTTTTCGCGGATTTATTTTGATTTTTGGTTCCCGACGTTTCGATGAAATAAATCCGCGAAAAAATCCGAAAAAATAGTTTTATTTAAAAAATCATAGAGATATTTCCGACACTAAAACATACGACAAGATAGCTCAAGTACCTACCGTGTACAAGTTTCAACAGAACCTTGTTCTATTCAACAAGAACATCGATTAGCTATCATATATTAGTACAAATAACTTCTGGAAAATCAAAAAGTGCAGATAAGCTTCAATAAACTGCTGTAGTAATATCCGATTGTTATCGTGGGTAATCCGGCGTGTCGATTGATAACGTCATGTCGTAAAATCGCATTGATTATACGCTATACGATACTTTATCAGTTTCAAACAGTAAGTGAACAGTGTTAGCGTGTTTTGTGTTATTTTAACATATTTGGTGAAGGATTTTGGATGTTTCTGTGGCTAGTGACTTAGTGGTAGCAGTGCGGGTTAGCAAAACTCTGTTATAGGCACCTAGGTTTGAGCGAAATGTAGTGTATGTTAACAGGTAAGATTAGAATTTTGATTCGTTTTCTAACTATCGCTGTGTAAGTTAAATTGAATATTTTTAGTCCTAGTTTATCAAGATACTACAAATATTTTTATTTCAAAATGTATAGGGATCGAATTCCTGACGTGTACAATTTTAGATACATTACGTACATAACTACATACCAACTGAGGGTCTTAAGTTTGATGCATGATAAAAATACCTTGGGTATTCTTACTAAAAATAAATTTGAACGATAATTTTTAAGCCTTTTCCATTTTTTCTATAGCCATTCGTGAGAGAAACAGTCGAAATTGACACATGACGCTGTTTATTAATGAAATCCTAGAAAAAATTATACGCGATACTTTGCATATTGCATATTACATACACCTCAGTAACTCTCTATTGTCACCTAGAGTAAGTTTTCCAACCTAGGTCTAGAAACCTTAACAAGATGACGTTGTACAATCATCATATCTGGCCCTATCAACATGTGTAAGCTTAAGAAAACACCATTTTCAAATTATTATTTTTTGTATGTGTATGTATGTATTCAGCCCTTTTTAACATTCTACTGCTGGGCACAGGCTTCCGTTCAATACGAGATGGATTAGGTCATAATCCACCACGCTGGCCAAGTGCTGGTTGGTACATGTCTTTCAAAAACTTGCTAGGGTCTCACAGATTTCTCACGATATTTTTCTTCTTTACCGTAAAGCAAAGTGGTAATCATATTAGAAATGATTCGCACATAACAATATCAAAGGTGCGAGACCCGGGATTTGAACCCGCTTCACTCGATTTCTCAAGTGAGCGCGTTACCACTGGGCTACCATTGCCTATTATTTTTTAAATTTTCTATTATTAGCCACATTTACAGATAACAGATATCAACTTGTCTTAGAGATGCATCACAGAATACATACTATATTTTATCAGTGAAATTCAAAAAAATCTTTAAAAACATGGATATTAAATGCATATTTAATTAAATATTATATGAAAATCTTATTTAAACTTTAGCGTCTACATAAATCATATGCCAGTACATTTTCTGATTTTCGCTCAGTTGATAAGGATTTATCGCGTTTATCGGCCACGGTTTGTTTTCAATCGTAACGATGCTATAACTGCGCGTAACGTTGCGTGTAGTAACGCTGTGTACCTATGGTTTTTTCAAAAATATCCTTTAGTTGTATTCTAGTAGGATATAGTGGGATTGATTTCCAGTTAGAGTTAATATTTCTAACGTCTGAATCTCTAATTAAAAATAAATTAATAGCCTCCACACATTTTTGATGACATCGAGATACCTGTAACAAAGAATGTTCGTGTAGGAATTGTATTCGCGACTCTATCTCGGCGCATGCCACACTCGTCATTACAACATATGTATACATGTTGAAATTTAGATAAAAACTTTTCCATACATTTACATGCATATTTACAAGACAAACATGACTTTAAAAACTAAATTTATATCTGATTTTACATACGACTTTAACCATTCAACTCGAAAGTGACGATCAAATTAACTGATTTAATGATAAAAATGTTTTTAAATTAGTTTTATTACTAGCCAACCGTTAACTAAAGTATCTATACGTGTATAACATATGTTTCCTGGTAAGGAAAAATGTTATTGATATTTTTAAATATATATCTAGATCCATTTTGATAAAGTTTAAAATCTAACACATCTGTTAACATTATCTTTCATGTCGATCACAATTTTTATTATAAATACACAAGTAGTAATCGAATCCGCTACAATTAGTAGCTTGTAATGTATCGATAAGATATTTGTGTAAGATATGATATTTACAAGAAATGATAAAAATATTGCATGTTATCTAACTTATGATAATATAACTATCTCATGCCATTGTTTATATAAAAATTTTGAAAATTTTATATGTTACATAACTTTTCTATAAAAATATTAAGTGTTTTATGACTTTTATGTAATTATATAAATTTTTAATCTTAAAATCTATATCTACATTATAATAAAATTTTGAGTCGAATCTGTACATTAAATATTTTTTGGAAAATCTTATTGAAATAGTCACTATTATCGATACAGAGACCGTATCTGTCTGTCTGTTTGTCTGAGAACGCATCACGAGAAAACCACTGGACAGAATTTTGATGAAATTTGGTATAATGATAGCTGGTTCAACATGAGTCAACATATAGGAAACTTTTTACTGCGGGAAATGATCTGATCTTTGAGAAATCTATACTAAAGGTTAAAACGTAACTAGAGACGAACCCGAGCGAAGCGAGAGTCAGCCTCTAGTTAAAATATAAAAGACTACATGGATTACTTTGCTCGCTTCATAGCTTTGACTCCTTACTTCAGCTGCTACATGTTTCTTTTCTTTTAATTAGTATGGATGAAATGTCAGTAATTTTTATTACTATTAAAAATTACAAATGTTTATGAATATCATCGGCATCTTAAAATCCTTAACTTAGAAGGCTTAACGGCATAGGCTATGGCACATATGTATTTCATAAAAAAATCATAAAAGAAAAATTAGAATTCCTATCATTCAACGTGAATGCTTATCGCGCCTACAAATAATGTGTAAACAAAATTATTGACTGACAATTTTATATAACGTATGCATATGAAGCAATTCAAAGTTTGTAAACTAAAACTGAAATGTTTTACCACCTATGTATATGAAATCTTATATTCAAATTACATATAAAGTTTATCGTTAAATTCGTATCAAGAAATTAGGTGTCAGTGATAAAATCTTGCCAGTCTATTACCATTTTATGGCGCGACATTCTACAGACGTAGGTATTAAATTTCCTAACATTTAACATATATTATATGTTGAATAGTAATTCACCAATCGTGACTTCGTAAATTAAATTATATGGTTAAATATGTGAAAAACCAGTTAAGATAAGTTGGTTTAAAAATATAATCGAGATAACGAACCGCCTTTACTTATGCGTTATGATGTGCGGATAATTTCATAAAGTTATCAAGAATTGATTTTTTTTTAATTACTTAACGTCACTAAGTTAACTGTATTAAATCATGAAAATCGATTTTAACCTACAATCGCATTGATATCGATAACAGGTTGCAATGATCGCATCACTACAATTAAATTAATAAAACTACTTCATATTTATGTGTCTCTCCCGTAAATGGTTACGCATTTACGTATTACTGTAAAGCATTCGAAACGTCGAGAACCAAAACTCAAAATAAATCCTCGAAAAAAAAAACAGGAAACATAGTTTTATTTAAAATATTTTAATACTTCGAAGCTCATCTGATGATGGAGCCAGAAGGTGGATAAAGAAGACACTATATCCACACAATTGATCGTTTTATTCGTTTTGACAATTACATACTCATAAGTTACAGCAGACCAAAAGCAATTTCAACGTCGGGAACCAAATATCAAAATAAATCCGCGAAGAAATCCGAAAAGATAGTTTTATTTAAAATGTCAAATATTCGTGTAAATCTAATAAAAAAATATTTTTTCTTAGTATTTCAAAACTACTGTTACGCGCCGCTAGTTCAGTCGAAGATATCAAGCGTAGAACCTCTGTGGTGTTCGTCTACGCAGGTGCCAGGCAGGCAGGAAAAGTACCTATGATGACGAATATATTTGACGTTTGGGCGGGACGTATGATTTTCTGTTGTGTATATAAATTTTATTAATTACTGACAATATAACTATTAAAACAGGAAAAGTGTTTCACTGTTTTACACTACATATGTTATTTAATAATCATAAACGTTATTCGTAGGATACATCATACAATATATGTATATCTATACATATAATAAAATTATAACTGATCGCTGTCTGTACATGGAAGATACTTGAGAAAAACTATTATTGGGGATCTTTATTAACGCAATAGAACCCAAAACAATGATTTTTAGTTTTTTTGTCTGTCTGTCGGTTTGTCTGTTTGTCTGTGCGTTTGTGCGCGCTAATCTTAGAAACGGCTTAACCGATTTGGTTGCGGTTTTCACTAATGTATTGTGCTAAGCTTCACTTAACATTAAGTATTTGTTTTATTTCAATCAGTTCCTAAATAAAAAAGTTGTGTCAATTTAAAGAATCATCTAGGGACGAACCCGAGGTGAGCCGCTAGTACATAATAAAAACAAATGAATTTTTACTGTGAACACAATAATTTGTTCCACTTTTATATATATTCAGTGAGGTTTATTCGATATATTACTTTTATTTGATGATTGAAATTAGCTTTAAATAACAATAACATATATGTTTAGTTCTTGACACACATAAAAGGTTTCCAAATTATTATTTACTAGCGATTTATCCTCACTTCGCTCGGGTTTGTCCCTAGTCAAAAGCAAAAACAAATCTACCCCACGGGAATCATTACATTTTCCGGGATGAGAACCTATGTGCTATTCCAGACTTTATCTATCTCTGTGCCAAATTTCATCCAGATCCATTCAACCGTTCTGGCGTGAAAGAGTAACAAACATCCATCCATCCATACTCACAAACTTTCACGTTTATAATATTAGGATGGATATGGATTAATGGGATTATCTACAAAATAAATAGTAACACAAAACTGAAATAAAATATTAAATAATTCAAATCGACTAAAATAAGTTCAGAAAATACGACTCGTAATAACTACATGCATACGAAATATTTCGACCCGGACATGATTGAACAAAATTTCCTCATACATTTTCTACTGATTTAAAAAAAAAGAATGTAGGTATTTACTCAATTAGTATGCTGTTATGTGTGTAAGTAACACAATATCTTGACATGCAATTTATACATGATTATTTTATCAAATCTGTGAAACTGGACCTGAATTTAGAAATACATATTAATGATCATTAAAAAATATTTCTAACAATAATTACTTTTAAAGTAATTTTCAACAAGTACCTTGTATATCAAAAATGTTTAGTAAAAATGCAGTAAAAGAAGTACGAGATATACAGTTGATTTACTGCATTTTTAATTAGTGATTGTGTAAACTTTTGAAACACTTACCTGATTGAGACATACACACAGTATGTTTATCGTATGTTTTGTCAAGATTATTATTAACAAATATAACTTAATTAACCAAACTATTAAAACACAAAGTTTTATGCTATAATTAATTATGTAAACATATTAAAAAATCGTTAGTTTGTACTACCTTGTGTATACAACACTAATACTTTAACACAAACACAAAAATAAATATTATTAAGTAATTTTATCATTCTATCATCTTTAAAATGCTGTAGGTATGCATACGCTTTCTAATACCGATCGTTTTGTTGTTGCCGCCGCGTACGCATAATTCAATTGTAATCGATTTACAAATCGATTCGAATTCAACATTTTAGGGTTCTTTAGACAAAATTCCTCATTTTTAATAAACGTCGAATACGTAAAATAAAATTTACACAGATTATCAATAAATTATATTTCTACAGATTAAAATAATAATAAAATGATGCAAAAATACGTTTTTTTTAATTTAAATATGATATATTACCTCAAAAACCACAATCGACCCAACTCGCTCTTGACTAATTTTTAGAATATTTGAGTTATCTAACCAATCTACTCTTGTTCAATGTTATTTTAATTGTTTTAAAAGCCGCCACCATAATTCACACATAGATAAAGCTTATGAAATGCTTTGATTGTTATTAAAAAAAAATAACACATACTGTAATACATTATCATTTTTTGTGTTGATAATATCTTTTATAGCTGTAATTGTTAGTCGTACTAATTAATTTTTTTTATCTGTATCGATCTTCTGTCATATAAAAATACTAGCGGCTCTAGAAAAACAAAAACAAACCTATCCCACGGGAACCGTACATTTTTCCAGGATAAAAAGTATGTGCCTATGTGCTATTCCAGACTACAATCTATTTCTATGTCAAATTTTATTTAGATCCGTCCAGCCATTCTGGCGTGATTGAGTAACAAACATCCATCCAAACTTTCGCATTTATAATATTAATAGGATTTAATATTATTACATAATCAAATAGATCTATCTATATATATAAAAGGCAAAAGTATTTGACTGAAGTATCAACGCACAGGCCAAACCCTTAAGGCTAGAAAATTGAAATTTCGCGCACATATTCCTCATATGACGAAGGCATCCACTAAGGAAGGATTTTTCAAAATTCAACCCCCATGTGGGTGAAATAGGGGATAAAAGCTTGTATGAAACTTTTTATTCTTTGCACATATTTGCATAAAATATCGTATTTTTCGTAGTTTGATCGCGAGCGAAGCCGCGAGTTCTGCTAGTATTTACTATACGTATTATCTTATTTAAATAAGAAGAATAATATGTTATATACAAAATAAAATTTGTATGATTGTAAATAATATTCTACTTTGTCGTCGATGGTGGCCAGGAACTATCAAGAGTCGACGCGTGCACACTCTACATAAGTGTCGTTAAAGCAAAGTATGTCCGGGACATTGTACCGACACGTGAGCATAGAAAAAAGTAGCCAAAAATATTTTATCTAAAACACAGAACTTCATCATAAAATGTACATACACATTTTTATCTCACGGTTTCTATTTTAGCCATAATATTCTTTCAAATATTGAACTTAAAATGGCTTTTAAACACGTTCGTATACCATTTTTGTTTTCTAGTCAAATTATTTTAATACTATTTTCAAATCCCGGGTCTCGTATTTTAATAGGATTTTCCAAAAAATATTTAGTCTACAGATTCAGTCGAATCAGTTAGAATTTTATTATATGTATATAAAACTTGTTTAAAGCTATGTCTTTTAAATAAAGGAAAAAATCTCTACTGTGAAGTACAACAAATATTGGTAGTTTAAACAAATAAACACTAAGGGGACGATTTTTCTACACGTATTCTAAATAAAGCCTACTTATTCACACGTAATGGAAATCAAATGAGCTTAGATAGCTATATTTTATGAATAATTCTATAGAAATATTAAAATATTTGTATTAATAATATTTATTTCTTTGCAGGTAAGTGCCAATATGTTATACTTATCTTCGCAAAAGTAAGTAATGTGTTACGCCATTAGCAATCGGTCCATAGTGAATTAAGGGTACATTAACTCACATGTTACAGAAGGGTGGATTCAAAAGAATTTCAAATGTTGAAATAAACCTGTAGAGCTATAAATATTTAATTTCCCGATTTTGGTATTATACTGTTGAATGTTTTGTTATACAAAACTGCGTTTAATCGTTCAACATCATATACTATATGTAACTATACATGACTTTCATATTAATTTAACTCATTAATGTAACTATTTATGTATAAACTAGTGACTCACCCTCGTTTCGCTTCGGGTTCGTCCCTAGACAAAAACAAATCTATCCCACGGAAACCGTACATTTTCTGAGATATATATATCATCCCGGAGCTTTGGCTATAGCCAATGCAAAAAGAATTTTTCAAATCGGATTAGTAGTTCCTGAGATTAGCGCGTTCAACCAAACAAACATACAAACTCTTCAGCTTTATAATATTAGTATAGATTAGGGTCTAAATGACAATAATTTTCATAGAAATAAAAATCATGAAAGAACTAGATGATGATAATACAAGCAGACCAGGAACAAGCTGCTACTTATTATAAATGAGAAATTTTTCATGCCTACTTTAAACTGATACCGCCCGAAGGTACAACTCCTCTTAAACTCTAGTTAATGTATTAACCTCGTTTACCTCTAACTTATCGTCCCACAATTTATCAGGGCAAGTAAAAAGTTTGAATTCATCTCGCCGCCAGACATATGGAGTGGAATGTAGATTAGGTGCAGTCTAACCTAGTTTTAGGGTATAATTTTCCTTATATTACGATTGTGTCTTCTTCGTGGAAATATATAAATCAGTTGAGATATCTCTTGAACAAAAAGGTGTGGGTTTGGCTCTAGATCATGGTAAATTAAACATGGTGCGTGTTGTAGTCAGAGTTATTATGTATGGATTTTTAATATGGGATAGAGAGTGGGTGTGACAGCTACAAAATTTCAACATTTTCATGTTGCAAATTACTCATTATTTTTATTATAAATGTAGATATTTAATGGTAGATTAAAAATATGAAATTGATAAAAAATCGAAGAAAAAAGCGGTATTTAGCTTTAGAATTGTCTAATAATTTGATATACAGGCACCGATTTAACATTATACATGCCAAAAACGTTGAACACATTAAAAGTTGAGCTGACTTCGGGGCTTATCTACAATATTAACTTGGCAAAATCATCCCAGAGAGCAATTACCGAAGTTCTCGCATCACTGTGACAAATATCTAGTCAAGTTTAACAAATACGTCCTGATTTTTTCGCCCGACGCTTTATCGCAAGCCGCAGGGCGGGCGACCCTTGGTACACAATTTTTCAACATGATATACCCAACTGTGCCAACTTCAGTCTTTAAAAAGTTTATCGGGGAAGTTCGCACACCTCGCCGTCGCAAATGATATATCGGCGGCATTAATCTTCGTTAAACGTTAGTTAACGTGTTGGTGGGACACGCCCCTTTTTGAGTGAGATTAAATTTTTGGAATCAAAACTAACATAAATTATCCAAATTTTTAATCATCATTGGTTAATCAGATTGTAATATATATAAATACAAATAATTTTAAGTATTGTATTTAGAAAACAAACGTACACTTAATAATTAGAATACGAGTTGTGTTATTTAAATTGAGTAAGTAAACATCCGCTAAGTGAGTTTATATAGGTACTAGCTCTGACAAATTTTTGCAGTTTTAACAAGAAATATAGAAATGCTTAGAAAGCGCTAAGCAATCTTAACAATTATCTGCCATGATATACACATTATGTAGGTAAATTTAGATGCATTACGTACATAAATCTATATTCTATACATATAATAAAATTTTGAGTCGAATCTGTATATTAAATATTTTTGGAAAATCTTAATGAAATAGTCATTATTATCGATATAAAGGCCGAATCTATAGTTTTTTAAATTTTTGTCTGCCTGTTTGTCTGTAACCACATCACGAGAAAACCACTGAACATATTTTGATTAAATTTGGTATGATGATAGCCAGTTATCAGAGTCAACATATAAGATAATTTTTACTGCGGGAAAATATCTCATCTATGAAAAATCTATACTAAACGTAACTAGGTACCGACCCGAGCGGAACGAGGGTGAGTCGCTAGTTTTATATAAATATTCAATAACAGTAATACAGTCTGATCCGTTAAAACATAATTAAAATTTGTAAAATATGTAATAAAATCAAGAAAATAGTCTTTGAAAATCGCCGGAAATGAGTATTTTATTCACGATGTTAGTTACCTATAAACAACAGACTAGGGTAAGCATTCATCCGTGGCCCCTAGTGATGTGGCGATGATAAATTTACAATTTCCGGTTCAAATTTTATCGCAGATCTCATTGTGTTCTCCCATCGATGTGCATTATAACTCAGTGGTACTGTATCTGGGTGGCCTCCGCTACGGTAACGAGTTCAAAATTATCGAATCTTCGAAAACTTCTGAAAGTATCTGTTTAATAGCAGTCGTTTTCAACGCAATCTGATAAAAAATACTCATTGTCACATTTCCACCCAGAAAGATCACTAAGCGTCAGTCTAATTTACGGTTGCTACTGCAAATCAATATATGTATATTTAAAAACAAAGTCTTGTTAGTTACACCATTTATAACTCAAGAACGGCTGGATCAATTTTTATGACATTAGATTTTTTGGATTTCTCTTAGTCCGGAATAGGATAATAAGTATTAAAACATCAGAAAAATAAAAAAAATATATTAAAATTAATATACATATATAAATATATAAATATATACATATATAAATATATACATGTACAAATATCTATGTAAAACGTACCTAGCGAAGAACCCGAGCGAAGCGATAGTGAGCCGCTAGTAGTATAAAAGTTTAATTTTGATTCTATTATTAGAACAAAGAAAAAAACAAAAGAACAATTACACTGTATACATACGTGTCTAATATAAGAAACTGGCAGCTCACCTTGACGAAGTTATCATAGACTGACGAGTCATAAAAACTAATATTAGTAGAAATATCATAAATAAATAAATATAAATAAATATGTTAGGACATTAACACACAGCACCATCTAGTTCCATGGTAAGCTACGAGGCTTGTGTTATGGATACCAGATAGTTGATACACTACACATATATAACTTTAAATATAAACACCCATGACTGGAGTACAAACATTCGTGCTCGTCACACAAACGAATGCCCCCAGCGGGACTCGAACCCGCGACCGCTGGCACAGCAAGTAGCACTACAAACTGAGCCAAACGTATCGTCAAATATAAAGAGTAATATTATAGCGTTTTATTTTTAAAGCATCATGCAATTTATCAATGACCAATATCTCATACTTTAACGGGACTATCGCATGCGATATGAGATGTGGGTGTATGTTAATAAATCGTATATCGCAACATCTCATGATAGAGTTATCTATAGATTCGCTTTATTTATACGACGCTAGATATCGAGACGTAATAAATAAAAACTGAGATCGTTCGTATCTTAACCGAAATTAGATATGCTTCATATAAGTTGCTGTTGTTAGTTAGTATTACCTATACATATAATAAAATTATGAGTCGAATCTGTACATTAAATATTTTATGGAAAATCTTATTGAAATAGCCATTATTATCGATACAGAGGCCGAATCTATAGTTTCAGAATTTTCGTCTATCTGTCTGCCTGTCTGGGAACGCATCATAAGAAAACCACTGGACAGATTTTAATAAAATTTGGTATGATGATAGCTGGTTGTCCGGGTCAATATATAGAGAACTCTTTACTGTAGGAAAATATCTCATCTCTGAGAAATCTATACAAATAATTAAAAACCGAGCGAAGCGAGGGTAAATTGCTAGTGTACTTATAACTTTCATCAAATCCATACAGTTACTTTATCATTTTGTTTCTGTAGTCTTCATATTTGCAATTAGATTTTTTTTTTTTTTATACTTGTGTCTCTTATGTGATTTTTCTTAAAAAAAACCTAAATTCTTCGTAAGAAATGCTATTAGCTCTAAAAACTATTTCTATAAGAGTGTCACATATATCCGTTGCCCCATTACCTACTATACAAAACGTACATATCTACTAACAATTAAACAACAAACATACCTTCGCACTTTATAGTATTATCTGAAAAATTTCTACTTTCCCGTTTGAAGGAACTTAGATGATTGAGACTAATGATATATCAATTTCTTTAAAAATAATGAAATAATTAATTAATTAATATAACATTGATATTTAATATTATTCGAATCAACAAACATTAAATGGAGATTGTTTTTTTTTAGTGATTAGATTTAATTAGATTTAATTTAAAACTAAACTTTTTTTTTATTTATTTTTTTATTTTATCTATTATTGTGCATTTTGTGTTTGTCTATAAGTAGAGAAGCATTTAATCAATGTACAAATAGCAAATTTTATATTATCATGTAATAATGTATTTTCTGTTGACGATCCTAAATAAATAAATAATTTATTTGCTTGTACGCTGGAGGTAACACAGAAATCAACCGTTTCTGACAATGTATATATAATGCCATTTTGTATGTTTTTATTGTATGTATACATTACGTTGTAAAAAACTACTTATTAACATATAAAAATCAAAACATTTCATTAACTCAAATGACCGGTCCAAAGAAGCAAAAGGTGTCATTAAAATTTCCCTTCTGTCGTTCAAGAAAATTTAATGTAAACAGCATTAAGTTTTCTTGTATAAACCATTAAAGCACTAAAAATGGAGTTACACGTTTTTAAAATGTACTCAAGGTAGTTAATTAACGTTATTTTAAACATCAAGAAAGAAAAATTTGAATATTATAGCATGTCCATCACAACCATCGCAAGATTTCGCCAACATCAAACGTCAATAAAAATACTTTTAAAAGGCAACTACAAAAAAAGCGTATTTTGCGAATGACCTACACCAACCTGCATAATGACGTTCCTGTTATCTCGAATTCGGCGAGCGACAAGAAAGTATCAAATATTAGCCCTCGAACACACCTGAAGGCACACGTGTGTGCGAGTGACACTAAAGAAAAGGCCTATAACAGACCAGCGATTGCCTTCTTCCACTTCTATATTCCAAAGCATTTAAGACTTCAAATCGAATAATTTAAATGAAAACATGCATAATTTAAGTTGCAACAGTCGAAGATAACATCTTTCGTAGTCACAAGAAACACATTTCAAGAGAAACATGGTCGGTGCTTGGTCCGAGCCGAAACAAAGCGTTGTGACATTGAGATAAAGATCGATTGGCTCGCGAAACGTCGCACCAAAACAGGCTTAACAAATTATCGATTCATAAAAACATCGATTTTAAAATATTACCGCGCAGCTCGCGCGTCATTGTTGCATTTTTGATAGGGTGGCCAGAAATGTTGCTGAAAAAACCTTTGGTGTGACGACCCGAAGAATTCATGGCGGATCGTGAATAGATCCACACCACGTTTTAAGATAATAATTGGATATTATAAATATTTATGGGTGTTTTTTTTTTTTTTTTGTTTTTTGTTGTTGTTGTGTTAGCGTCTGTCTGTGATGTGGTAGTTATGTCATGGTGTGACAGTGTTGCTAAGTCTCACATGGTATTTTCGTATGCGACATTGTGCCTGTATTTTATATCAATTCACTTGACAAAATATTGTTTATAAGAAGCGATATAATAATATCTGAAAATGAAATGGAAGGAACACACTGAAAACGATTCGCGTAAAAACTGTGTTTGTCAAAGCTAATTATTTTTTATATTTACATATAGATACGTAAAATCTCAAGTAATCGATCAAAGCACTATAAATATCTTTCAAAAAAGAATGTTCATATATTAATATCAACTTATCTATACATATAATAAAAGTGTATCTGATCGCTGTCTGTACATGGAAGATATTTGAGAAAATCTATTATTGGGGGCCTTTATTAACGCAATAGAACCTAAAACAATGATTTTTAGAATTTCAATCTGTTTGTCTGTGCGTTCAGTCTCAGAAACGGCTTAACCGATTTGGGTGCTGTTTTCATTAATGTATTGTAGTAAGCTCCACTTAACATTTAGTATTTGTTTTATATCAATCAGTTCATAAATAAAAAAGTAATTTCAATTTAAAGAATCACCTAGAGACGAACCCGAGCGAATCTAGGGTGAGTCGCTAGTATGAAAAATATAATAAAAAAAGAAATCTGCAAACAAAGTCAGCAAACATAACTAGTGTAACATTGAATTCCTAAGCCGTGGCCACACTCGTCGCGACCCTATCATGCGCTCATATGTCATACGATATCGCGCGATCGTCGCGTCGTCGCACATGCCGAGATTTCGTCGAGATTCCGAACCTATAGTAATTCATTACCTGGATTTATATCATTATATTATAAAACCTTTAAAAGTTCGTCCAAAGTCTTCACAAATAAATATATTCACAATCAAAAAGTTCATAAAATACAAAAATTATGGTAGAAAGAGTAGATATTGTATTTCATTGCATTTAATTACTTTTAAGTGTTGTATTTCTCATGATCTAATCTATATAAATGTCTGATCGAGCTATAGATAAGGCAAAGTATACACTAGTAAAGTTAGAGATATCAGTTTCATGAAAATGTATAAAGGCCTAATAGTGAAAACATGATTTGTCTCTTTCTTACAAGCACTAATATCAAATGATAGATAAAGACAAACAGTTTAATTAATGAATTTTAGTTCAGACAGATAAAATATGATTATAATATGTAGGCAGTACGTATAAACGTCAGAAAAAAAATGTGTTAAATGTTATTATAGACGTAATTTTTTTTTATTTAGGTATAAAAAAAAACAAGAATATTTTTTTTAATGTCTTAGACAAAGGAAGCAAAGCTACGGGACATAGCTACAATATTATTGTTGTCATATTCAAACAAACTAACCATTCTTCACTATCCGACATCTGAATTTACTTATTTTTAATATTTATAATGTAAATGCGTGCGCAAGAAATGTTGTGATTATCTAAACACAATATCTTGAATACTTGTCTTCACTTTAGCCATTGCAGAAAGTATAAATCAAATATGAAAAATAAACTTTCTCTGGCAGAAATTTCTTTTAATGTAGGCTCAGTGGTGTGTCTACTGTCAATGTCAAATATAACAGATGGCTGAGGTTCGATTTTCGTAAAAAGTTAAAATATAAAAATATTAAGAAGTAGAGAACGGAGCGTACACTTCCTTTTCAATTTTCTAAAACAATACACCAGGCTTCATTCGGTATCTAAGTCTACACACACGTAATTTCGTCACTCATCTTTGTTTACATATTATGGTATCGTGCTGTCGTTAAGATATTACCCAGATCTTTTAACATAATAGCTATAAACGTTAAGCAACATGCTCAGAACACATCATTTACATACAAATTTACGTATTTAGTTGTCTATCGGCGATATCGTTTGTAGAAATCAATGAAGCAAATAAAAACGAAAGAGCTAAGGATGATTCATATAAAAACTTTATTTTGTTGAAATATCAAGCTTCCAATTGCGAAAGTCTATGACGATGGCTACCACCAGACCACCCAGTTTTCGATGGTTAGCGATATTTTGCGGTGACGCATGTCTCACGTCGTGCACATTGTGTCGTGACTGCGATGTTTCACATACCGGCCATCGGGATATGACCCACATATTAATTAACTTTGTTTAAGCGGTTACTGAATAATTTACTACGTTTACGTCAATTACCATAACTATCCAAAGCAATCTTGCTTTTCATAGTTAAGTGGCTTAACCGATTTCAATAAAGTTTAGTATGTATGTTACAGTCAGAACTCTTTCGTGGTCAAAACTACTTTTGACAGACAAAAATAGTTAAAAGTAATTTTGAGTGCAGGCCTTGGTCAATAGTAGTTTTTACTGGCATATCGGTCAAAATTCTTAAAATAACGCTGTGGTCACTGTTCTAACCTAACCTAACCTAACCTAGACACAAAGAAAAGGTTTTTCCGAGTAACCTTCAACCTACTTACCCCCATAACTTTTTAAGAGTTTTGACCGATATGTCAATCAAAACTGCTATTGACCAAAGCCTGCAGTCAAAATTACTTTTGACCAACCTCTTTAGTCAAGAGTAATTTTGACTAAAAAATAGTTTTGACTGTAACATGTATAAGGCTAAAATCTTTTATTATACAAAAAATACGCCTCTATTTGAAGAGAATTCAGAAAGATGTTTATGTTCTTAATGATACACTTATTATTCTTAAAATAAATTGATTTGTTATGTTGGGAAATTATATATTGGGACATTAACACACAGCGCCATCTAGTTCCATGGTAAGTTACGAGGCTTGTGTTAAGGATACCAGATAGTTGATACACTACACATATATAACTTTAAATACATACATATTATAAATATAAACACCTACGACTGGAGTACAAATATTCGTGCTAATCACACAAACGAATGCCCCCAGCGGGACTCGAACCCGCGACCGCTGGCACAACAAGTAAGTCACTACAAACTGAACCAAACGTGTCGTATAATATTCCATTCGCTTCATAAAAAAATACCTACGAACATTTAAAAATATTTTTATTGCATCACTTAAAAAAACGTTATTAATTAAAAAGATAATAATAATAGACTGTTTATTTTAAGCGATCTATAAAGTCAATCTACTTAAATTATATAGGAAGTCGATCAATGACGCAACAAAGCGGGGCGATAGCAAGTGCATCCGGGTGTAGCGATACGTCCCATTAGACTAGAATATACCGTTTAGAATAAACTAAACATTATACCGACATTTAATATCGATTTTAATATATTACTAGCGATTTACTCTCGCTTCACTAGGGTGCGTCCCTAGCTAAGTTTTAGCCAGTGAAAGTCCCGTCAAAATCAGTCCAGCCGCTTTGGAGATTAGCCGGAACAAACAGACATACAAAAAATTCAAAAATTGTGTTTTTCTTATAAGTTCCGTATATAATTTCATATGCATTTAATAAAAAGAGAATATATCAAGTTTTCGAAAGATATGTGAAGTCCGCCCCGTAGTTGGCCAGCGTAGTGGATTATGGCCTAAACCTCGTAGAGGGAAGCCCTTGCCCAGCAGTAGAACGTACCAACATACATATATACCATAAATACTGGTAAATATTAGAATTTATATATAAAACACAGGTTCTTAAGACGTCATAGCTTAAACCATGGTAGCCAGAGGTGGCGAGGGGGTTAGTCAACAGGGCGCTATCGCGGGCGGGAGATATAGGCGTGCGCGCCTCTGATAACACTCGCTTCTATATTTAACTACGCATTCTCGTGTGCTCCGTGTTACGAGATGGGATGCTAAAAATCATTTTTCTAACTTACTTTTGTAAACTAAACTTGTTATTTAAGGCCGATTTAACTTAATTTTAAGTTTTATATCGATTTGATATAATATAAGAATCTATACTTCATATTATAAAGCTGAAGAGTTTGTGTATTTGTTTGTTTGGTTGGACGCGCTAATCTCAGGAATTACTAATCCGATTTGAAACATTCTTTTTGCATTAGATAGCCCGTTAACTGAGGAAGGTTATAGGCTATATATCATCCCGAAAAAATGTAAGGTTCCTGTGGGATTGATTAGCTTTTGTCTAGGGACGAACCCCAAAGCGAAGCGATTTGACAATGATTTCTTACTATCTAGCTGATTTCATGGTAGAGTTAGAAAGTGGATTTTGAAACTTCTAAGGTTACTAATAAAACCTTTAAGATTTTTTTTAATAAAACGTTTTTTTGTAGATATTTATTTACTTAGTTTTGTCTTAATACAATTTAGTGTTATATTAGAAAAAAAAATTGTTATATAAATAGGCAAAGACAAAACAGTTCACTAACATTTTCTCCACATTAATTACCTTCTTGTAATATTCTTTACTTTAATCACAGAAAAACAAGGCAATTACCAAACAAATCGATTCCAATATATAAAAACTTTCAATTAAATCCATCTTGTTCGTTGACTCTTCAATAAATAACAACCGAGTACACTAGAAATAACAATAACGTATCAATATACCACTCGATTCATTTTACAGCGTTTTATCTCAGTGAATCAGACTGCAAGCGAGCCTTATCATGCCGCAGCAGCCGCCTATCGCCTCCCAACACCATTTACGGGCTTTGAACAAATACACCGATATTAGGTTCGTAAGGACACTTGAAAGCTTTTAAAAGATATCTCTATATTATGAAATTAGTTTTGATTTATTATCAATTTCAATAGAAATTTCAGTAAATCCATATTAATATTATAAATATGAAAGTTTGTGAGTATGTATGGATGTTTGTTACTCTTTCACGCCAGAACGGCTGAACGGATCTGGATAAAATTTGGCACAAAGATAGATTACAGTCTAGATTAACACTTGGAATACTTTTGATCCCGGAAAAGTGTACGGTTCCCGCGGGATAGGTTTGTTTTTGTTTTCCTAGAGGTGAACCAGAGCGAAGCAAGGGTGAGCCGCTAGTTATAAATAAAATGACGATTTGAAGTAAATATGGCTGGAAAAGATATTAGTTATATGATCCGTATGATTTTTTAATAATAATTTTGTTTTGTATTTATTACCTGTAAAAATAAAAGGTGACATCAGTAAGAGAGCATATTTTTAGGAGACCTTTATCATAAGAGACTAACTTGAGTGATAGTTATACGGGGTAGAATATTTTTGTAGGTTTTTAAAATGGGTTTTCTAATATTGGTAATTGAAACGGTAAATGATATTGGATATAACTAAAAATTAATCAAAAAAATATGAATAATGGGATGACTTCACATATTTACTCCATAGTCTCCTTAATAGACCACCAACACATTTTCAAAATTTAAAATATTCTAAATATATTTATCTTTTCGGATATTTCCGCGCATTTATTTTAATTTTTGGTTTTCGATGTTTCGAATGCTTTATAGCAATCTTTGTCACGAGAGCGACTAAGGTTTTCAAAAAAAAAGACGTCTAAATCGTCGCGAACTAAAAATCAAAATATATCTGCGAAAAAAAACCGAACAGACAGTTTTATTTAAATTTCCAAATGTTTACATAAATCTAAAAAAGTATATAAAATATTTTTTAGGTAAAGTTTCGAATAAAATATATTATATTCTATCATACACACATATAGTTTCTGTAGAGTATCGCACGCTCGACGCCCACACACTGTCTTTGTTGCACTATCGCAGCAAGTTTTGTTTTGGCGCTGTTTGCTAAAATATCTCTTTTTTCCCCGCAATCCGCTTTGTATGCGCCTATCTATTTCATCTTGTTGTTTTTTTGATATTTAAACTCGTCTCTCTTATTTGAGTTTTGCTTTAACAGACGCTCATGTCTTGTAGTAATTGATTTGTAGATCTAGTAGTATTTGGTTATTCCGTGCCTTTTGAAATATATTATCATGCATAAGGAGCAGGCAGGCAGTGGTAGCCCAGTGGTAACGCGTTCACTTGGGAAACCGAGTGAAGCGGGTTCAAATCCCGGGTCTCACACCTCTGATATTTTCATGTGCGAATCATTTCTAACATGATTACCACTTGCCTTACGATGAAGGAAAACATCGTGAGGAAACCTGCATGTCTGAGAGAACCTAACAAGTTTTCTTAAGAGGTTTAAAGTCCGCCAACCCGCACTTGGCCAGCGTGGTAGACTATGGCCTGATTCCCCTCGTATTGAAGGGAGGCCCGTGCCCAGCAGTGGGACGTTAAAAATGGCTGAATACATACATCATGCATATTATTTGGTGTACAGGGATAAAGTCCATAAACCTAAAATATAGCTTTTTTTGAATATATAAATCTAAATTTTCTAAAACAATCTAAATTGCAATAACTCGCTAAATATCATAATAAATAGATTCAATTGTTCTTCTAATCAAAATCTTAATTTTAATGCAATATATCACTCACTGACTGACTGATTATTCAAACAATCTCAAAAACTATCAAAGCTAAGTAAGATTAAATTTGGTCTGATAATTTAAACGTTTGTGTAATTTAATGGAAGCTAAAAAAGATTTTTGGAACTAATTTTAGTAACTTTACTTGGATTTCAAAGTCACAGGTAAAGGTAGTAACACGATATGAATATAAATGCGAAATTTTAATTATATTTGTTGCTTCTTCACTCTTAAATGGTTAGATGGATTTGAATAAGTGCACAAAACCTATGACCTATGATGATACATGGTGTAGGTAACATAGGCTACCGTTAATAATAAAATGCCAAAAGGTAGCGTTATCTATATCTATACATATTATAAAATTGTAACTAAGCCGAATCTGTACATTAAATATTTTTTGGAAAATCTTATTGAAATAGACTTTATTATCGATACAGAAGCCAAATCTATAGTTTTTAGAATTTTTGTCTGTCTGTCTGTCTGTCTGTCTGTCTGTCTGTCTGTCTGTTACCGCATCACGGGAAAACCACTGGACAGATTTTGACGAAATTTGGTATGATGATAGCTGGTTATCCAGGTCAACATATAGGATACTTTTTAATGCGGCAAAATATCTCATCTCTGAGCTAAACGTAAGAACGTAGGTAACTAGGGACGAACCCGAGCGGAGCGAGGGTGAGTTGCTAGTCTGTATATAATATTATAAATACTCAAGGCACAAGTGAAGCAAGGCCAAAGCGAAAGTAAATATAAAAAAATTAAAATCTCGTACACAAAAATATTTATATTCACCTAAACACAAAAGTTCACAACACGTTGTTCCGTAAAAGACGCTTATCGACCGCCGGGAGATTCGGCGGGGCGCGATAGGCGAGTGTTCGCGCGAGATAAGACCCCGTCCGCGTCGTTGCAGCCCGCTATCACGGCAGCGCAGCATCACATCACTATCACACTGAGGATTTGATTTATGCACTTTATGCTGTTTTAAACTGTTTTTCTTCTAATTCTAGCTTTATTTTGCATTTCTAGTGTTATGAGGCAAATTTTGAAGAGTTTTCATTTAAAATTTAATAAATAGGTAGTTAGTAGCTAATCAATGCTTATATTATAAAGAAGAAAGACTTTTTTGTTTATTTGTTTGTTTGTACTAAATAAGCTTCGTAATTACTGGAACGATTTTAACGATTTTTTTCATCAATAGAAAGCTAAATTATCAGGAAGTTACATAGGCTATAATTTTTCAAAAAAAATAGAGATCCTTAAGAAAATTGCAATAATATAACCCAAAGTAGCAAAGTTTTGCTTATAAAATTCATTATTTGACGTGCGCTGAGAAAACTATTGATGATACATAACAATATATAGTGTATCTATTCCATACTAAGCGTTAAAACGTACCTAAGGACGAACCCGAGCGAAGCAAGGGTGAGCCACTAGTTTATAATAATATAATATCTAAGATGCTACCAAATGTATTCTGCTAAGTTAGAAACACAGCTTTGCACGAGAATCGAATTTGTGAACAATGGAAAAATATTTGATACCAATTCGCACAGCTGGTTAGTTCTAAAGGTCAATAAAAACAAGATATTAAATATATTTTCAGATTAAGCACTTCCCTTCTAGACGCCTACATTATAGAGTTCAAGTAAAACGAAAAACCGGACTTAGATCACCGATGGAGCAAAGTCATGAAATGCTTATTATGACCGCGCCAGGAATCTACGCTTACATCTCAATTGTAAAACAATGTTATCTGTCCGAATGAAACTTACTCTCCATAAAGTTATTCTAAAAACAACTTTAACTAAACTAAATTAAGTTTAAGTTCGATCGCAACAATTGTTGCATCGTACCTACATAGAGTGTTCAAAAAATCGCAATCTCCTCTTTTAAACTATTAATATACAGCTTTATTACTTAGATGATAGAGTATAAAATAGTGTGGATTGGTTTGAAGAGGTTATTTATTAGGTTAAGGGTGGTATAACGCCTCCACGGGCCCGTAGGTCTGAATGCCTGGATACCATCGATACCGAGCTAACTAAATACGTGCAAACTCGCGCTGGCATTGTGTGGCCGAAGTTCGCACTAATATTGCTTATGATCGATGAGCTTTAAGGCGAAATAAAATGAACAAGAGAGATAAAATTCAAGATATCTTTTGTATTAAATTATAATATATGGATCTGATTTTTACGTGAACGGTTTTATTTTTGTATTTAGTAGCGATACATATCGGTTAAATCGTGGATACGAGTTAAATGTAAGTGTTTGCTTCTCATCTACACTAATATTATAAAATGGAAAGATTTGTTTTTTTGTATGTTTGTAACGAATAAACTCAAAAACTACTGGACCGATTTAGATGAGATTTGGTAAGAAGATAGCTTGAGATCCTGGGAAGGACATAGGATATTTTTTTATTTAAGAAATCATCAATCATATTAATCACTTTGAATAGTAAGACTGCCATTCTAATTTAACAGTACTGCATCAAACGTTGCCAATATTTGCCTATTACAGTATTCAAACGTGTGACCTCTAGCAAAGCTGGTGTCACCAATATATTCGCTATAGCAAAAAAAGGGATAACCTTTAGAGATAGCTGTGAATGAAAAAATCTAATAATTACATTCTTCATTAAGATATAACAAAAGACAATACTGTAATATTATAATTATATAAGCATATTAGCGCTTCTTTTCCAGTCTAAAGTATAAGAGGAATCCAGACAAAACCGCCCACTAAATTAATAGTACAGTAAAATTTACATATTTTTATCTTAGCAAAGTAAAACAAAAGGCTCACGCGCATTTCCTAGATCTTTAGCATCCCGCGGGTACATTGATGCTGCAAAACAATTGCTGGCTGAGATAAGAAAACTAGCAGTTACAGGAGATGCAGTTAGTTTGGAGATAGCGTTTGAGCTGTTTTTAAAATACAAACACAATACTTAAATTATGGAATAGATTAAAAAATAAATTAGATACGTTTTATGATTAAATATTTATTTGTTTTCGTAATGATTTGTTTTTATGTCCTATATGGGAAATATTCAACTTTATATCCTACTAGCGACTCACCCTCGCTCCGCTCGGGTTCGTCCCTACTTACGTTTTAACGTTTAGTATAGATTTCTCAGAAATGACATATTTTCCCGCAGTTAAAAGTATCCTATATGTTGACCCGGATAACCAGCTATCATTATATCCAGTAGTTTTCCCGTGATGCGGTAACAGACAGACAGACAGACAAAAATTCTAAAAACTATACAATCGGCCTTTGTATCGATAATAATGTCTATTCCAATAAGATTGCCCAAAATATATTTAATGTACAGATTCGGCTAGTTAATCGCTAGTATTTTATATACTTTGATTTAATTAATTAATTTTTTCATTAATGTCATTAAAATTACTTATATATAATAAAAACATTTAATAGCCAATATAATACATCATATCTTGATTGGTGTTGCATTAATTTTGCGATATCCTAACGTCAAAAAGTAAGTTATAATTTTAAATGACATATTTATTTATCAAATAAATTGACGCCATTTAACGTAGTCTTTGTTATCACAATTGCTTCATACACCCATTTAGTACCACGAGAATCGCTGATAATAATTCTTTGTATTAGTTTGTTCGGCTGCCACAGCTTTAGGCGACGCGACTATAAGGCTCACTAGAAGCGATCACACTACTACATACTATATGTATGTATATAGTAATAATAATTACTCTATTATTATTACTATGTTTATATTATGTATGTGTGTATGTATGTATGTATACTAAACAACATATACTTATTTTTTAACAAAAAAGATATACTGACTTCACTTTAAAATTACTTAAAATTAAAACTTTAAATTATACACAAAGAAATTAAGTACCTCCGCTTATAAAGAGTCGGTGAAATACCGAAAATTATTAAATTTCTTTAAATATATTTTTGAAGGTTTATCGATATTAAAACAGAATCGATATCTGCAACCCATAAAGAATAAAAATTAAAAAGATAACAGATAATGAAGAAATAATAATAAAAAATAGTAAATAAATAATTTAAATTAAAAAGAAAAAAATTATAAAAACATAATTAAAATGAAATAAAAGATAATAAGTAAATATTTAAAAGGAAAAGAAAAGAAATAATAAATAAACAATTAAAATAAAAAAAAATAAAAAAATCTATTATATTTACAGCCAGATCAGCTATACCTTCAATATTGTGCTCAATTACCACTAAGCATTTAAAAGGAACTCCTTATAAAAATAAAACCACGCATATGCCACATCCAGAGCGCCCACATCTCAGTTTACGTGCCGTATCTCGCGCTCCGCTCACGCGGTGCTAACGATTTATTTAGCCACTGTGTAACGACGTTTACTCGACCAACGCCACACGTCAACGGTAGTTGCGTTTTTATCACTCCGATAACGTCCGATGTTATCATACCATATAATCGCTTATATGTTGTATTACTAGCGATTTAACCTTACTTTGCTCGGGTGTGTTCCTTTGGTGTTTTTTTGCATTTATAACATTATATATGGTAGCAGGGCAGTGGTAGCCCAATGGTAACACGCTTGCTTGGGAACTAAGTGAAGCGAGTTCAAATCCCGGGTCTCGCACCTCTGATATTTTTAAGTCTGAGAGAACTTAGTAAGTTTTCGTAAGACATGCGAAATCCGCCAACCCGCAGTTAGCCAGCGTGGTGGACTATGGCCTGATCCGTCTCGTATTGAAGGGAGGCCCGTGTCCGGTACTGGGACGTTAAAAAAGGGCTAGCTATAACTATATAGAATATGTGCAAAATCTATGATTAACACGGGATTTATAAGCGAGATAGCTTTCCGAGTTTTACAGCGTGAAGAAATAACAAACACACCCACAAACTGTCACGTTTATAATAGGTATTATTTAATCAAACCTCACGAAGAGTAAAAATGTATTTATGTATGTATGACCCAGTATAAAATAATTTCATTTCACATACTACAAACTATTATATCTATTTTATTTTTTGATTGTTTATCTATATGCTGATACAAATAAAAGTTAGTTACAATTATAAGCCTTAGCAATTTTATAGTTTATTGAAATCACTATTGAATTTAATATTAGATTTATATTATATGAGCACTATACGTCGTAAATAGTTAATAACTTCTTCATAAACGCCGTTTAAATCCAAGATTATAGTTTATATAATACGTAATATAATATTTTCTTACGTCTTTAGTCTTTACGTATAGTTTAGAAACGTTTATTTATTTATTTATTCATTCATTCAATCATTCATTCATTCATTCATTCTTCATTAATTTATTTTCATATTCAGGTAATATTACAAATTTATTTTTATTTAAAATCAAATTTCAATACGTTATATGTTCAATTACAAACTACAAACATTTTTATCGAAATGGGAAATCAAGTTTTCCTTATACTCTTTAATTTTGTTACTAAATATGTCCAGATCTGGTATTTGAGTGTTATGGTTGATCAGCTTCAGAGCTTGATTATTTGGAGAATTAGCAGAATGAAGAGTTCCTATCGTCGGCTGTTCGGCAAAAATGTGGTGAAATTGCCTCTAATTAGAATTTGTACCTAATATTAATATTATCATTAAATTAATTTGTCCAAAAATTCTTTTACTTTGGTATGCAGTAACAGGTGAAATTTTTTCTTGTTTTTAAAAGTGGTTTACGGTTATGGGATTAATTTCAACCACTATTAACAGTGGAAGTTCAGTGGTTACATAATTTTTGTTTTGGTTGCAATAAGTTCCAACAAAAAGTGTTTAATAAATTAAAAAAATAGGTAAACTTTAAAATGCCTATTTATTATCATTTGTATACTAGTGAACCAAATTCGTTTCGCTTGATGACTTGATTAAAAAATATCGGATTTTCTTTACTTTATATAAATCAGCCGGTAACAGCTTGTCTTTTGGCATACGCCTCCAATAGCTTCAGGGGACTAGGGGGATAACTAAGACATCAGTCGTAGAATTTTTTTGGGAAATCCCATGTCTAACAACAAACTTTTCTCTCCTGTTATAACGATGATTGAACTTTCAATATAAACCAGAAGAAATTCTCTAAATGATATTTAAGACAACATTAAAACCCGTCGAATGGTTAAGAAGAACTACATACACAAACAAAAAGACAGACAGTGTGTTTTATACTATTTACATTAATATAACAAAGCCCTTACACCTTCGAGCTATCTCTTTAACCCCCCAAGAAATAATCCCCTTACAGTGTATAAAGCATTTAACAGGACCAACTATCCGATGCTATCGCGCCTAATTGAATACGGCATCGAAGGTAGACTCGCCCGCTAATGGACTAGCGTTTATCTGGAAAATTTATAATTTTACATAGAAAATTTATAATTTTGAACAATAATGTTAACATGTTTGGATTTAAATAGATATGCTTTTCGTATTGTTATCCACGGTAATTATTTTATAGCTTAACAGACGATTTAGAATTTAGATTATATGTATGTAATAATGATAGTTATATTTAATTTCTAACTAGTACAATGGTGTATTTACTAAATTATAGGTCATACGTTCGATTCCTGCAAAGCGTTTAGGTTTTATGACGTTATATAATTTAACTTAACTAGTAATGAATTCAAAACGAACTTGAATGAGATGTGAATATGATAATTGCTCTACTTACTAAAGTTAGTGCCTGGAAAATTATACATAATATAAAAAAATGACGCTTTTAATTCTTACTCCTTATGTGTTACTAAAATTTAATATAAAGCAAAATTTAAAAATGTACACTAAATAACTCACTGCAGGCTAACCTGACCAAACTTATCTAACTTACTCGCTTCCCAATAAATGAACAACAGATTTACGATCGGCCACCGATCTTAACTATCACAAAAGCGAGGAAGCGGCCGCGTCTAACGGCGTCGTTACGGCCGCTAACGCCGGCTAACGGCGGCTAACGGTTGTTAACGCTATCAGCGATATAGGGCGGGCGGAAGGCCACCTGCCGCCCGACTTAATGCATCCGCACTTATTTATTCCTGAGTTAGGAGATAGGCTTCCTGATGCTTATCGTATGGGACATGTTCAAAAAACAGGTTAACTTCCGTCGTTTCATTGAACGTTTTCAGTTAATGGTTATGAAACATTATTTTTAATAATATTAAGTATGTAATATTCCATTTTCTTTTCCGGTCTTTTTTATATGTTCATAAAGAAAATCATATAGATTAACCCAAAACAATATACGTTTTATAAAACCTTTTATACAAATAAATTACATTAAGCAAATATCTAAAATTAACATTTTGTTTCAGCAAACTCTAGGCATTGTAACAAAACTAATTTGAAATAAGATCAAGAAATGATAAGGGACAGTAATTGCTACATGCGTAACCATTTTTAATACGAAACACTGTATAAAAAACGTCTGCACACATACTTTATCTCCTAAACGCAATAACTATAAATATTTTTATGACGACACGTTTGGCTCAGTTTATAGTGACCCTACTTGCTGTGCCAGCGGTCGCGGGTTCGAGTGCCGCTGGGGGCATTCATTTGTGTGATGAGCACAAATATTTGTACTCCAGTCATGGGTGTTTATATTTATAATATGTACGTATTTAGAGTTATATATGTGTAGTATATAAACTTATCTGGTATCCATAACATAAGTCTCGTTGCTTACCGTAGAACTAGATGGTGTTGTGTGTTAATGTCCTAACATATTTATTTATTATTTATTTTTAAAGAAAGTTTTTTGACTATAAAATATGGACCCATTAATCTTACATAATACACCATAACCAATTTATGACGTACCTATGTATATAAAGTGCAGAATTAAATATTATTTCTAAATTCAAAACGATGGAATAATTTAGAACAACAAAATCTTAAAAAAATCCAAACGGAATAATCTCCTCCTTATTATGCCAGTATGTAATATTGCTAAATGAATTAAGTAATCTATACATATAATAAAATTCTAACTAATCCGAATCTGTACATTAAATATTTTTTGGAAAATCTTATTGAAATAGACTTTATTATCGACACAGAAGCCAAATCTATAGTTTTTAGAATTTTTGTCTGTCTGTCTGTCTGTCTGTCTGTCTGTTACCGCATCACGGGAAAACCACTGGACAGATTTTGATGAAATGTGGTATGATGATAGCTAGTTATCCGGGTCAACATATAGGATACTTTTTACTGCGGGAAAATATCTCATCTCTGAGCTAAACGTTAAAACGGAACTAGTGACGAACCCGAGCGGAGCGAGGGTGAGTTGCTAGTGAAAATATATAAAATGCGGTTAGAGGCCTGAATAAAGCAGGAAAAACTTACTAGTATATTCGTATAAGTGTCCTAATTTTTTTTATATAAGTACTAGCGACTCACCCTAGCTTCGCTTCGGGTTCGTCTCTAGACAAAAACAAATCTATCCCACGTAATCGTACATTTTTCCGGGATGATATATAGCCTATAGTCTTCCTCAGTTAACGGGCTCTCTAATGCAAAAAGATTTTTTCAAATCAGATTAGTAGTTCCTGAGATTAGCGCGTTCAACCAAACAAACAAACAACCTCTTCAGCTTTATAATGTTAGTATAGATAAATAGAAAAATATTTTGATAATTTTAAGACAGTCGCACATGTATGCATGCCCTTAGGGACCGACAGCGTAAAACAAATTGTTCTAACAAATCATAGTAATGGATACTTGTGGTGAATTTGTTGAAGTTTACGATGTAAGCGATTATATCATTTTTTTCTAGTTATGGCTAACATATTTTACTTTCTATTTGTAATCTTAATTAAATCAATTCATTTGTCAAAAAAAAACATGAATTTGCTCTTTTTGACAATAATTCATGGAAATAGGATAAGTATTAATGTCTTAATTATAATTAACATACCTACAGTATATTATTTAGTTTCATTATTTTAAGATTTCCATTTACTTATTTACTTATATACTTACATATAAAAGGGAGGCTATGTATAGTATTTACAAATAATTATATCAATGTACCCTTAAAATGCGTAACTAAAATGTTATCAAGCTAAAACCTTGCTAATATTATAAACGTGAAAGTTTAGATGTTTGGATGTTTGTTTCTCAATCACTCCAGAGCGGCTGAACGGATCTGGATGAAATTTGGCACATAGACATTATAGTCTGGAATAGCACATAGACTACTGTTTATCCCGGAAAATTGTACGGTTCCAGTGGGATAGATTTGTTTTTGTTTTAGAAGTGAACCCGAGCAAAGCAAGTATGAGCCGCTAGTTATCTTATAAATAAGAAAAAACTTAAATACGTCAAGAAATTTGCTGACCTAGAGCCGCCAGGTATCACACGTTACCATTTTGTCTTTGATGAAGCTTTTTCTATGGTAAAAGAGGTCATGACCTTATGTCAATTTCAGAACTGCTTATTTAATATCGACAGTAGAAAAGTTTTTCCATTTTCGTTGCAAATATTTGGTAGGCCTCTACAAGACGCGGGGCGCTGCTATAAACATTATATACTTGACTTTGTGCCCAATTGAAAAGTTAAAAATATCTCACCAAATTTCCCGCTAGATAGATGAAAGATAAGCTACTTTTTCTATTTTTGTTTTCTTGTTATACTTTATCTTTTTTTTTTCTTGTATGTAACTTTGGCATAAACGTTTTAAACAGTGATGTGAGTTATCTATTTTATTTGTATAAAAGTTTCTCTACGTTGTACTTATCGAAGTGTAGAAGTCTGTTGATATTAGAAATATTTATTTGGAGCTTGCGTGAAAATTCAAGAATAGACCCCATTTATAGCGAAAATTATTTGTTTTTCTTCAAATAAAAGTATATATATAACAAAAATGTTTATCATTTTATAGTTTTAGTTTAAAATTTCGCCAACGATACGGTATCTCAAAGTTTTACTTTGTTCAGTTCCAAGATACGCCGTGATATATTCCGACCAGATAGCCACGAGTAGTTCGGAACTCTCTATCTGAATTGTTTGAACGCTTTAAATAAATATGTAAGTTTGAGATATACTGGTATAAGATAGATGACGTCCATTTTAAACCAAAATAGTAATTCAAAGTAGGTAAAGGTGAAAAAAAGGCAATTAATCTTATTTATTTATATGTATTAGCAATCAATTTCGTAGTTTCTATATATTCGTTTTGATCATATAAATAAATAAAATTAATGTGTCTATTTGTAATGTCAAAATAACAGCTTTCTTACTAAATACATATGAAAGTATGTACGGTGTTTATAAGAAAAATACAATTTTTAAAATTTCTATCCGTCTGTCTGTTTATTCCAGCTAATCTCCGAAACAGCTAGATTGATTTTGATAGGACTATCACTGGCAGGTAGCTGATGTTACAGAATAACTTAGCCCTCTTTCATTTTAGATAAAGAATTAAGAGTTTTGCGCAAAAATATTAAAACCCATGAAATTGTGAACAAAATCCGCGTATCTAGGGACGTACCCGAGCGAAGCGAGAGTAAGTCTCTCGTTCAACATACATACATTATATGTTACAAAAATCTCATAAATATTTTTTTTTTATCATCTTCACTAACAAATGGGTTTCGCAAGTTAATATCACAATTTATATAACTTATTGGGAGGAGTCAATATCAACTAGTTATCTATAATATATTCCGACATTAGATAGTTTATTAATTATCAAAATTTATTAGTTTGATTTCTATTTAACATGAATTATGGTGCTTAGATAAAAACGACTGTTTTAGTATGAGTTCACATTTTCCCATAAAATATCTATATACGGATATTTATGCATATGTTATTATATACACAGTGCTATATGTTATTGGAAAAACATAACTTGAACATACACTTTTTATTTTAACACTAGCGACTCAACCTCGCTTCGCTTCGGATTCGTCCCTAGACAAAAACAATCTATCCCACGGGAACCGTACATTTTTCCGGGATGATATATAGCCTATAGCATTCCTTAGTTAACGGGCTATCTAATGCAAAAAGAATTTTTCAAATCGTATTAGTAGTTCCTGAGATTAATGCGTTCAACCAAACAAATAAACAAACTCTCCAGCTTTATAATATTAGTATAGATAGTATAGATTAAGCTTATCTACCTCTAGTTAAAGCTATATACTGACCATTCTCGTTACGTTTTGACCCTTGAGGTGTAAAGTGTAGAAACTATCGGCTATAAAAATCATGAAAATTGATGAACAATTGACGGAGATATTTCGTAACATACAGACAAAGAGATCTTTATATATAGAAAGAAGGTGAGATAAAATCTGCTCGTAGTGTTTTTGACCAAGAATAAATGAATTTCTGCAAAATTAATATTTAATAAAGCATTTTGAATTTAAATGTAACTAAATCTATAGACGCACATTTTTGCACTAGATATAATCTAGGTCCACCAGCGGAGGAAAACGGGCTGATAATAATGATTAATATGGTGATAAAAGTTTGTCATTTGAAGAAAGAAATGTGGTAGTTAATGAATTTGAGCTCATATTTCGATTTCCCATTAAACTCAATGCTTATAAAAAAATGTATTATACTTTCATTTAAGCTAAGCGTTTTTGATGGAGATAGCTCCATTGTGAAACACGCTGTGAAAAAATCATACATTACTTCTTTACTGACTTACATTTCCTCTGACATGGCATCTTGGTTTTTTTTTATTATTTGTTGTTATAGCGGCAATATAAATACACACTCTGTGAAAATTTCAACTCTCTACCTATTACGGTTCATGGGATACAGCCCTCTGACGGACGGACGGACAGCGGAGGCTTAGTAGGGTTTCGTTGGCACCTTCGGATACGGAACCCTAAAAAAAATTCAAACACCAAACTACTGACGCAGTAATATTATTGGAGGTATTATAATAATATTTATCATCTAATATCCTAATACAGTTACACATTAAACACAATGTTGCGACTTCTACATACTACAAGTACGTGCTCAAAGACGTAGATACGTGGCGATACCAACTTTGGATCTCCAATACGACGCTAGCCAAACTTATTCTAGTACCGTTTGGTGCAAGTTTAGAGAATTTAATTTGTCTTGTTAAACAAAACAGTAGTATAGAAGAGAATAGGTGAGAAATAGATGTAAGTCCTTGATAATAACTAATAATCCTCATAACTGGGTACAGTTAGTACACAATTGGTTAAGTTTTATTGAGATTATGTACATTTTTTTAAAAAAATCATAACTTAACCTTTAGAGGTGCAATAATTTATTTGGAATTTACGTATCTATAAGGTAATAACCTAATAATTAAAAAACACATAAATATATATTGGGTGACATATAGCGCAACATATATCGAATTGAGTAACGAAGTCCAGAATGAATTAGTTTTTATAAATCATTGAAAGCGTCTCACTTAATTTTCATATTCCATAAAAGACCCTTTAAACGAATGAAATGAAATTAAAAAGTAATTTAAATTTTTCTCAACGTTTCTCAACGTTTTGAATGCTTTACTGCAATCATGGTCACGGGAGAGACTGAATTCTAGATAGATAGATTAAGTAATTTAATCATAATAATAAAATATACACTCAAAAAGAAAAACGAACACATAGCGGTTGAAAAATATTCAAGAGGGCCTTATCGAGAAGAGCGATTTCATCCAGGTAACGTTTATAGCGTATTAATTGGGTCATACACCAAACATTGCAACTAATACGCTTTAGATGTTCTTCTAATTAAACTGTTATGTTAGTTGCACGTCTAATGTCGCGGCAGTGTCGCGAATGTTGTAAGTTGTGATAAGATTGCACTTTGGTATTCGTGGAAGCCACTCTTAATGTTTTTGATAACAGCAGTGTGAAATATTTAGTTTTATATTCCACATACATTCCTCCATATGATATAGTGGTTAGGTGACTTCATATTACTAAAACGTTGGTTCTACTTTAAATATGTAAGTCTTATTCGTACTTATGAAGCCAATCTATACAGATAAATAAAATTGGAGTGTCTGTTTGTAATATTAAAATAACCGCTTTTTACTAAATGCATATTATATTATTATACATACCAAAACAACATTTTCTACAATTTTTGTCTGTCTGTCTGTCCGTCTGTTTGTTCCAGCTAATCTCTGAAATGGCTGGACCGACTTTGACGGGACTTTCACTGGCAGATAGCTGATGTAATAAGGAGTAACTTAGGCTAGTTTTATTTTAGAAAAAAAAAATAGGGTCCCACGAAAAAAAATTAAAACCAAATTAATTAATTAATTGGGAAGCAACCTTGGATTGGCTACTATATAATACGAAACCATGACATTTGCGTTTTCTAAAATCAGTTTTTGAATAATATAATCTATTCATTGGAACTACTTTACACAAAATTAAATATTATGTAGCCTAAATCTCACTTCAGATATATCAGTTATGGATACCAGATAGTTGATACACTACACATATATAACTTTATATACATACATATTATAAACACCCATGACTGGAGTATAAACATTCGTGCTCATCACACAAATGAATGCCCCCAGCGGGACTCGAACCCGCGACCGCTGGCACAGCAAGCTGGCACTACAACCTGAGCCAAACGTGTCGTCGAATAAATCTCACTTCAGCGCATAAACTATTACCTAAACGAAACGAAAATGATATAATATACGGATTGTATTAATTGTACAGACCATATCCATTAATACAATAGTTGATTAGTATTCAAAAACGCAACACCCTTCTTCACCTTTCAATTCACCTTCACATTATTTTTGTATGGGTTAGATAAAGCAATGAATCAGGTGGTTTTACTTAGGTGATTTTACTTAATCATATCTAGATAACCAATATTATCAATGCAATAGTTTACCCTGTCTGGGAATCGAACCAGTAACCTTCATCGTATTATAATATCCTTCTGACCAAATTTTGCTCAAAATAGCTAGTTTTTCTGATTCTGCGAGGGATAATGTATTACACAATTTAATGAAATGTTTTCAATCACTCTCATACGTCTGATGAATCGCAGACTTTCCAACTTTGGTCTACTAACATTTTTAAGCTGAAAACCCAATAACTCTATTAACCAAGAATCGAATCCACAACCTTAAAATACTATAAACTCACTACCAACTAATAAGGCAGTAGCAATAAGAATCCGACATGACACCACGACGTTTGTAACCTAATTTTACATTACCAAGCTAAAATTTACTTTGCACTTACATTATATCGATAATAAGCATATTCGTTATTAATTATTATCAACGCAGGGACATTCCCGTATAGCACCTAATGGTATCTGCTATCTGGCGATTGCAGTTAACAGAGAAACATCCATTCCAGCTATCGCGGGATAAGCTTAAAACATTCGGATAACCGTGAGACAAATGAATCACTTCGCCATTACGTTAAGGACGGCTGTGCACGGTGCGACATTAATTCATATTAATGTTTTTTACCAATGAAAAAATGATCTCATGCTACGTGTATTTTTTCTTTATATTTAATCTAGCAACTTAGCCTGGCTTCACTCGGGTGCGGCTTCCGATTTCTCACCTACGTGTTAGTTTTTGTTGTTTAGTTTAGTATATGTGTACTTAATAATGATCCGAATCCGTACAAAAATACAAACGTAAATATATAATTGATAGTAGTCTGATTGATTATTGCGGCAGGTATTGCAGGTATTGCAGCACATAGGTTACTTCCTATCTTGGAAAACGTACAGTTCCCGTGGGATAGATACGTTCCTGTTTTTCTAGAGGCGAACCCGAGGGAAGCTAGGGTGAACCGCTAGTATTGCATAAATCATTCGCAAGTAAGTTCATTTAGACCACTTACAGAAATTTAAAGATATTTGACTTCTCTTAGGATGATGATTGTAAAAATATCACAAATTTAAAATGTAAAAATTTATACAATTTATTAACATATAGCATACATGGCTTTAATGGTCTATTTAATTATTTTTTATGTTAATATCTAACCTTTATTTCTATCAATCTAATTATACAATAAGTTTGAGTTCGCAATAACATTTGTAATTTAGTTTGTATAAAGTTTAATTATATATTACTTTATATTCGACTCGCTATCGAGAGATAAAACGATCAGATAGAATAGAGACAAATAAATCACTTGCCCATTACTGTAAGGATAGTTGTACACGTTGTTGCTTGACGATTAACTTTAAATATATTATATTAATATTAATTAAATGAGCTGTTTTATTATGTTAACTCAAATTAATTATACTACTCAAAATATTTACATAAATTTATAAAATTATAATATTTATAGCATAGATAGAAAATGCCATAAAGATAATATGTGATACTTTTCTAATAATATTTACTCAAAATAACATAAATAAGATAATAAACTTTCACAATATTATCCAAAACGTAGTGTCAATTAGTACATATTGAGTAATCACCGTATGCGGGCGACCTTAGTTCAGATTACGTCGCGCATATAAAGGGGAGTGCTCTGTGAGATAAGTCGAGACAAAATCGGCGTATGACTCAAATTGCAAGCTCTTTATCTCGTGTCAGCCATGTTTTGAGAAAATTAAACTGCATATCTTGCTATCGATGTAAATATTGCGATTTGTAATGTTCCTTTAGTGTTTACACATCCGTATCTGTAAGAGGTTTTGGCTTTATAATGTTAGCGGCTTAAGTTTTTAAGTACCTATGTCCTACCTATATATGTACGTATATTATTTTTTTTGGTATTTTCTGTAATTTTAGGCATTTTCTTAGAATCATTTTATAAAAAAATTATGTAAAAAATATTATGTAAATAAATTATATAAAAAAAATTGTAAAAAATAATTTTCATGTTATTTTTTTTTTCTATAGGTACATATAATAAAATTGTAACTAAGCCGAATCTGCACATTAAATATTTTTTGGAAAATCTTATTGAATTTCATTATTATTGATACAGAGGCCGAATCTATAGTTTTTAGAATTTCTGTCTGTCTGTCTGTGACCGCATCACGGAAAAACCACTGGAGGTATTTTGATGAAATTTAGTATGAAATTTATACTAATCGTTAAAACGTAAGTAGGGACAAACCCGAGCGGAGCAAGGATGAGGCGTTAGTATTGAAATATTTCTTTATAATTATGTTCTGAAAACCGAAAACTAAAATATTAATTTAAGTATATACATATGTTTCCAAAAAGTTTTTAATAAATAATCATTGTTATCTGTTCAACAGTCATCCGTCAATTGAATCCAGAGATACGTACAGTGCAGAATGACATTCTAGTGTTAGTCAAAGCCTCAAAGGTCGTATCTGGGCGCATCGCTATCGCACCGCCGCACGCTGCACGTTTTCACCACCTTCATTCTAGGCGGCCTTTTAGCTATATTGTTTTTATTAAACTGCCACTATGAGATATAAGTTCAAAAGTTTAAGTTGGATTTTAAGTTTAGAGTTTCGATTTTATTTCTAACTCACGGATTTTACTTTTAAATTGACTAATTAATTGATTCTGTAAATAAATTCGTATGTTATTTACCAATTATAGTATGATATTTTTTATTTATTTTATAATTATTATTTTAGGTTTCAGAAATCTGATTTAAAATCTTTAAAGTAATATACTATGTCTGTAACCACTGAACCAAACGGTTGGTATTTTATCTCAACTTTACACCGGTTTCTCTTATATTTCGGCAACTATATGCATTATCATCGCAGCATCCATCAGGACGTTATCGCGTAGCCAGCACACCGCGTGCCAGTTTTATTTCGAGCTCAATACCAGTCGCGGTTAAACGTTAGTATATTTTATAACTGTGAACTACTAAATTTAGAATAGACAGATGAACATAACAATTTTTGTTATATATATATATATATATATATATATATATACATTTCATTTTTAAGTTTGGTAACAAATTGACTGTGATTAATAGGATTGGTGAGGCAGAAGGACAAAATTTCATTATCTTTGAAAATCATCTAGGTATGTTTTAGTATCCGGCCCTTTTTAACGTCCCATTTCTGGACAGGAGCCTTCAACTTTAGGGAGATCAAGCCATAGTTTCAAATTAACCATATTAAGTTTTTTCTTATAAAAATACTTACTTAGAGCATTATTTTTGGTAAAAACTTTAACTCAACTTAGACTAGAGAACATTAAAGATAGAAGCTTCACCTCATACATAATATGATATACCGAAAAGAGAAAATATTAGAAGCCAGTGTAATCGAGTACGTAGTGTTTACCTTTTGGTAGCGTAAGTCAAAGGCGTTATCGGCGCGGCGCATCCATCAGGCGGGCGCTATCGCCGCCGCACACCGCACTGCGTTTTATTTTACCAGTATAAACCCAGCTTTAGCGCTTAGTTTGCACGATAAAAACTGCATATTATATTTTATGATAGCATTATTAAATTGTATTAAGAATCAAAACTCCGTTTATGGAGTAAGTAATTGAAAATTCTTTTTTTTTTAATTTTCTTGGAAAAACTGTACATATAAAGATTATGATTTTTATATAAAGTAATAGTAAAACTGATTTTTTTCTTAACCACAAAAGTTGTGGTTTCGTCAAAATCAAAAGAGTTATCAGCAAGGTGCATACATCAGAGTGGTCCTATCGCGCACACCGCACTGCATTTTACTTTACTAGTAGGCCCTTAAGCACTAAGTTTGCACAATTTTTCATATTTATTTTATACTATATTTTTTCTATTATTACTAGTATTTATCATATAAAACCTTACCCTATTTATAAAAATCCTAAAGTGTATTTGTTTGTTTGCTTTTTTCACACCATTACTAATCGATTATGTTTTTTTCTCATCTTTAGAATATCAAGCGAAGTGGGACATATACCTATTAATATTAAAAAAAAAATATTTAAAAAATATTAATAGATAATTATAAATAATAAGCATGTGATATTTTTTTATTATTATTATAAAATAAATAATAAAAAAAGCTTATTATTACTTATTTAATATTAAAAGAAAACACACACACGTATTACACATTCACATATGTAATACCATCCAGTAAAGTACGCAATATTTGCCATTTGATTTCATAAGAGCTTATCGGTAAGATTTATTCATTAGACAGATAACGTCTCACCGAATTGCGCGTTTTATTTCGCAAGTATAGAACTAGCTTAATCACAGTGTGCACGATGAAGCATGGTTGCCACTATTTATTTAGGATTTATGATGTACCTAATCTTCTTTCTAAAATACTTTTTTAATTTATAATAGATGTTATGTTTTTTATGCTTGTAAATCTTTTGATGACTATTATGCTACTAGCTTTTAGCTCGTGACATTGCAACTTATTAAATAAATTTATTAGTGTATTTAAAATAATCTTACACTGTTAAAGAAAAAAAAAACTTTTTTTTATATATACATACATACATATATATATATATATATATATATATATATATATATATATATATATATATCTAATATATAAAATTCTCGTGTCACAGTTTTCGTTGCCATACTCCTCCGAAACGGCTTGACCGATTTTGATGAAATTTTTTGTGCTTATCCGGTATCTATGAGAATCGGCCAACATCTATTTTTCATCCCCCTAAATGTTAGGGGTAGTCCACCCCTAAATTTTTTTTTTTATTTTTTAGACAAAATTTTTAATTTCTATTTTTTTATGATACAACATACAAAAATACATACAATCCTCAATTTTCACCCTTCTACGATCAACCCTTATTTTTTAATAGCCATTTTAGTAATAGGAAATTATTTATATGGCAAAACAACGTTTGCCGGGTCAGCTAGTATATATATACATATACATACATACATATATATATATATATATATATATATATATATGTCTGTCTATCTGTCTGGAAACGTATCCCGAGAATACCACTGAACAGATTTTATTGAAATTTGGTATGATGATAGCTGGTTATCCGGGTCAACATATAGGATACTTCTTACTGCGGACGAACCCGAGCGGAGCGAAGGTGAATCGCTGGTAAATAAATAAATTTAAAAAAAGTAAAGGTTACCTGATATTTACATAAAATATAGAAAAAAAAAACAATATCTTTCTAGAAATCAACGATTTATATAATGCCTCTAAGTGATATCTCTCAAATGATAAAATGATTGGATTCTCTCACCGCACACTTGGAAAAAAGATAATGCCACATATCGATGCTTTGTAAGAGACGAGTTTATATCAGTGCTATTAGCGTTCAAGCTGAATTTTATCACAGCAATAAAGGATAAAGGTTCGGACTTGATTTATAAATAATAAATGGCTAATATTAAAAATAAATGCGTTTGTTTACATACAAAATTTTATCTGTCGTGATTCTGCTATGTTTCAGGTGGATATCTACTTTTTAACTGAATAGGCACATCGATTTTGAAATCGATTTACATGTAATTATTACACTTATTTCTTTTAATTGATATTGCCTTAGACAACCAATTTATAAAGAAATTGTTAATACTTTCTTAGATTTACGTGAATATTTGCCATCTATACAGATAAATAAAATTGAAGTGTCTGTTTGTAATGTCAAAATAACAGCTTTATCCTAAATGCATATTATGGTATTATATACGGTACTTATAAGAAAAACTCGATTTTTAAAATGTTTGTCTCTCTGTCTGTCTGTTTGTTCCGGCTAATCTCCGAAACGGCTGGACGAATTTTAACGGGACTTTCACTGGCAGATAGCTGATGTTATAAGGAATAACTTAGGCTACTTTTATTTTAGAAAAAGAATTATGGTTTCGCTCAAAAAAATTAAAACGTACCTAGGGACGAACCCGATTTTAATTAAGAATATGTTTTGAGACCACTATTGAGACGCTAATTGTGCATCTTGAGTTTTTGTATATAATTGTTCGCAACAGATGTTTATGTTAATTCAGTACCATAGAGCTAAATTGGTAACCGCCACCCAATACGCAATATTCTTAAATATACCTACGTAATAATTTTTCAACAAACTGGTTCGATTTTATAACTCTTCAACAATTATGATTATAATATAAATGAATATGATAAAGTAAATGAAAGAAGGTAGTTAAGTGGAGCAAAATTGCAGTTAGTACTAATTTCCATTTATAATAATATGAAGATATGGTTGTGCTTATGTTGATACGTTTCCCTTTTTAACCGATTTCGAAAAAGAGGTTTTTGGGGTTTTTGGGTTTATGTCTATCCCTTAGTGTGATATAATTATTTTAAAATGATTTTGTTTTTTTTTTCTTAAAAAAGGTATACCAACATCTGTTATGAAGAAAAAAAATCGATGCCTTAAAAATGCTCATTTTTTTATGACAATAGACAAAACAACATTACAATTACAGTTATAAAATTTTCTTTACAAAATTAAATAAGCTAATTTTTATATCCCTTTTTAAATAAATATAAGTGTAAAGAACATACATACATAGTTACTCTAAATCAGAAATAGAAACTATTTAGCACTGCGTTTTTTCTTATCCATCATCCATGGTCTTATGAATATGTCGACAATTACAAGCAACAAAATTATAACTCGATAATAAAATAATTTAAAAATATAAATTAATTTCTCATGTATTATATATATATATATATATATATATATATATATATATATATACCAACATCGAAAATTACTACATCACTGAGTTATAATGTTGTTCTTTGCTGGTGTCGATATTATTCTACAATCACTATCTCTAATAACAATTTAAAAAATGTATAATTTAACCTTTTTAAGCGCTAAGACGTTAAGACGATCTCTTTAACCGCTAACGCGTGGTCAGACTTTAATTCTCATAATGTGATTTTTATTTTCTATTAGATATATCGCTTCTAGATAGTCAACCATCTGAGGACATTGGTACATTTTAATCTAAAAACATGACGTCTTCATCAATGATCGCGGGTTCGATTCCACTCGCAGAAAATGTATTGCTCATTCGGATATTTCTTCTTCACTAAGAAAAAGCTTCCTAAAATAACAAAAATCTTCCACAAACTTTTACATTTATATATTAATAAGATACTGTTTATAAAATAAATTCTTCTCCCACAACCAAAACAAAGTAATCAACCACAGAAACGATAAGACGCTTTCAATTTTATATTTACCACGATATCCGAGCGAATCGATTAGCCTCACATTAGCGATACGGTGTCCGTCTGTTTATCTGTAAGTGGTTATATATATGACTATCATAGCTTTGAGCTCGAAATATGCCTCGTTAGACAAGGTGTGTGGTATCCAGTCCAAAATAAAAAATCATATGGCCTATTTTATATCTATATATTAATGATTTGATTTGATTTGACCTTCATCAATATTATACGAGAAATTACATAATATAAATATGAAAAGTTTGTTTGTCTGTACACCTGTAAAATTCTTATGGTTTTTATATGCTATCTGTATAGTTTAGAAAAACCAACCTCAATATCGATTAATCTAAATGAATTATGGTTGATTTTCAACCACGCGGCGATCACTAGTTATAAATTAATAAGTTAATTTATAGATTCCAAGAGTTAATAATTTCCAAAACGTTACTCCTCGTCTTTTCTTTAGTTTACTTGAGATACTTATATTTATCAAAATACTAATATAATGTATTTTTTTATTTGTGTAAACGGCTACACATATTTGGATATAATTTAGTGTTCAGATAGACTATGTAACATGTAGGCTATTGTTAGGCACCTAGGGGCGCACCGAAGCAAAGCGGACGTGAGTCGCTAGCATTTTCATAATCTTACTGTATTCTTCTGGTGTGCTGAGTGTGTACTTTTAGCTTTCTTACATTATGCATTCTTACCAACTTTAAGTTGTCCATTACGTGTATTTCGTAAATAAACATCCATACTAATATTATAAATGTGAAAGTGTGTTTGTTTGTTTGATTATCCTCCTTTCACGTCAAAACAGTGACAGATTGGCGTGATTTTTTGTGTGGAGATAGTTTGAGGGTTTGAGAGTTACATTGGCTACTTTTTACCACTGGAGATTATCCAATTCCCATGGAAAAACACGTTATAATACAACCCAAAAAAATATTTATGATCAAAATTACTTAAAACTTGGTATTAATGCTCTTCAATACAATTAAATAAATACGTATTTTAAATACATTTTTCGAAATCCCATAAGAGGGCAAAATAGGGGATGAAAATTTGTATGAAACCTACCTTTTTAGAGTTTTTTGTAGTTTTGGCGCGAACAAAGGCACGGGTTCTGCTAGTACATATATAATATAGTAAGTTAACATTAATTTTAGCATCCAAATGAATGCACATAAAATCAAATAACCACTCGTCACTATATAATTTGAGTGACAAGTTTGCGGTTTCAGTTGACCCTAGAGCCCTCAATCATACGAGATACGTAGGCATTGTACTCCCACTCACCAGATAGAATAGTGGTAGATATCGCGCCACTCAACGGAGATGAATGGATAGGGCCCACGCAGATTATTTACACACATTTTCAATTCTGGCCTTACCTTTTGACCTTGCAATCATATCAAGATGTAAGACCTCCTACGTAAAACTATAGTGATGCGTCTATTAAAATTACGTATCAATTAAAATTGGCAGATGATTGTGTCCCTATGTATCTTTATGAAATACTTGCCCTCGCTTCGCTCGGGTGCGTCCCTAGGTATGTTTTAATTTTTATGAGCGAAACCCTAATTCTTTTTTTAAAATAGAAGTAGCCTAAGTTACTCCTTATAATATCAGCTATCTGCCAGTTAAAGTCCCGTTAAAATTGGTCCAGCCATTTCGGAGATTAGCCGGAACAAACAGACAGACAGGCAAAAATTTTAAAAATTGTGTTTATATATATATATATATATATATATATATATATATATATATATATATATATAGTAAAGTATACTGTATAGATAAAGATGAACTGGCAAAAGCTTTTATTAAATGCTTATAAGTTGGCAATATTTTATTTTTATTGCATGTTAAATGCGATGTAACTTAATATGAACAAGTTCTTTTGAATTAGTTTTATTTAATTAGCCTCGAGACACAAGTGATATTTATCCGAGTATCCAATGCTACTCATTAATATTTTTTCATTTTCGTTCTATTAATGATATTTTTTATTACTATAATATGTAGTCTGTTGTTTTCCATAATGATTGCTTATTCTCTGCTTCCTATTATGAAATTTATATAGAAACTAGTGACTCAGCCTCGCTCCGCTCGGGTTCGTCCCTACTTACGTTTTAAGGTTTAGTATAGATTTCTCAGAGATGAGATATTTTCCCGCAGTAAAAAGTATCCTATATATTGACCCGGATAACCAGCTATCGTCATACCAAATTTCATCAAAATTTCTCTAGTGGTTTTTCCGTGCTGCGGTAACAGACAAACATAAAAATTCTAAAAACTATAGGTAGATTCGGCCTCAGTATCCATAATAATGTCTATTTCAATACGATTTTCCAAAAAATATTTAATGTACAGATTCGGCTTTGTTATAATTTTATTATACATAGTATATGTATAGAATAAATGTATGTACTTACGAATATCATTTATTAAATTGTCTACTTATACTCGTAATTTATGCATTTGTAAGTTGCGATTGCGATAAAACTTTGGGAAATGTTTTGGTAAATGCGTATACGCAAATATTTTTACATATAAAACCAGTAAGTAATACTATATACCGCTGCCCTTTTCTTCATGAAAAAATCATTTCCAATATGATTATCACTTGTCTTACGGTGAAGGAAAACATCGTGATGAAACCTGTATGTCTGGAGAACTTAGCAAGTTTTCGAAAGACATGTGAAGTCCGCCAATCCGCACTTGGCCAGCGTGGTGGGCTATGGTCCGATCCCCCTCGTATTGAAGGGAGACCCGTGCCCAGCAGTGGGACGTTGAAAAAGACTGAATACAAATAATATAATATTACTATTTGCTTGCCAAAATAAAACCAATTAATTAATTTGTTTTTTTTTTTCGTAGACCCTAGTTTTTTTTTCTAAAATAAAAGTGGCCTAAGTTACTTCTTATTACATCAGCTATCTGCCAGTGAAAGTCCCATCAAAATCAGTCCATCCATTTCAGAGATTAGCCGGAACAAACAGACAGACAGACAGACAAAAATTGTAAAAAATGTTGTTTTGGTATATGTACCGTGTATAAATCCATATGCATTTAGTAAAAAACGCTTATTTTAATATTACAAACAGACACTCGAATTTTATTTATCTGTATAGATTTACAACTTTTATATAAACCCTAGTCTCTAGTGAATTTCAAAAACATTCCTTTATAAGAATTAAAGTAAATGTTAAAACGGGTGTAACATTCCTGCATCTATATGTGAGCACGTCCGCGTACTTGTAGAACTAAAAGCATCGTATCTGGACTATCTGGGCATCTGGTTACATGTGTTGAGATAACGCCTCGCCGGGAACTGGAATGGGATTGAGTTAGTTTTTTTTTTTTTTATTTTATATATTTATCTAGTTTAGTTGTTTAACAGTAATTTTAATATACAGTAGTTATTAATGTTATAAAAAAACTAGCGACTCACCCTCGCTTCGCTCGGGCTCGTCCCTAGCTTGCATTAAATGACGATTGATCAGTTTTCGACCGGAGAGGAAAAATGATTAAATTACTAAAATGGCTATTAAAAAATAAGGGTTGATCGTAGAAGGGTGAAAATTGAGGATTGTATGTATTTTTGTATGTTCTATCATTAAAAAATAGAAATTAAAAATTTTGTCTAAAAAATAAAATAAAAAATTTAGGGGTGGACTACCCCTAACATTTAGGGGGATGAAAAATAGATGTTGGCCGATTCTCATAGATACCGGATAAGCACAAAAAATTTCATCAAAATCGGTCAAGCCGTTTCGGAGGAGTATGGCAACGAAAACTGTGACACGAGAATTTTATATATTAGATGATTTTAATAATATTCTATACCTATTTTGATAAATTGATTATTATCTATAAGAATGTTAAAGAAAAAGAAGAATATTTAGAGAAGGGAAAAAATTAATATCTATACTAATATTATAAAGAGGTAGAGTTTGTTTGTTTGTTTAAACGCTCTAATCTCAGGAACTACTAAACCGATTTGAAAAATTCTTTTTGTGTTAGATAACCCGTTTATTGAGGAAGGCTATAGCTATATATCATCATGCTACTACCCAAGAGAGCGGAGCAATAATATAATATATTATAATCTGTCTATTCCATACTAACCGATAAAACGGACTTAGGGATGAACCCGAGCGAAGCGAGGGTTAGCCACTAGTTTAATAATAAATTACTTAAAAACATGAATTAAGTAGGTGATAAATAGTAATATTGTTTTAAAATCACACTATCTATGTATATATAAAAACTGTTCAGTAGTCAGTACGGTTTTCTTCTGTGTTTGTCAACCAATTTTTTTTTGCCATGTAACTTTAATGTCATCGATAATATTTTTCGGGAACAGTTTTTTTTAATATTATTTTTAATTATGATTAAATTAATAAATACGAAAATGTATGAATTTACACAGTATTCACACTGTTCAACACTTATGAATGACTAGCGACTCGCTTCGCTTCGGGTTCGTCCCTACACAAAAACAAATCTATCCCACGGAAACCGTACATTTTTCTAGGATGATATATAGCCTATAGCCTTCCTCAGTTGACAGTCTGTCTAATGCAAAAAGAATCTTTCAAATCGGATTAGTAGTTCCTGTAATTAACGCGTTCAACCAAACAAACAAACAAACAAACCCTTCCGCTTTATAATATTAATATAGACAAGATATCATTCTATAGACAGGATAGAAAATCATGAAATATTATCATTTTAGAATATTATAATATGTTATACCAATTTTTATTAGATTTCTATTATTCATCACACAACGGACAATCTAGTTTTCGAGTAATATAAAAAAAAAATCCTAAACTTTGGATCTTTTTACAAAAAAGTTGAAACTTTTGTTTTTAAATGTGGTTTTTATTAATTTTTGTATGTACATATTCTTTTTATAATTTTGCTGGTGGAGAACGTTAGTAATTGCGACAGTCTATCAACGTCTACAATAATATAGTTTTCATTTGTTATTGGTATTATGTAATGAATTTTTAATAAATCTTTTATCTTTAACTAGCGACTAGGTTAGTATAGATATCTGAAGAGAAATATTTTCCCGCAGTAAAAAGTATCTTATATGTTGACCAGGATAACCACCTATCACCATATCAAATTTCATCAAAATCCAGTAGCTTTCTCGTGATAAGTCCAGACAGACAAACAGACAGACAGGCAAAAATTCTAAAAACTATAGATTCAACTAATTAAATAAGATTTTCCAAAAAAATTTAATGTACAGATTCGACTCAGAATTTTATTATATGTAATACATATTTTAGTCAAGTTCCTGTAACGTATGTGACCGCAGCCTTAGCAGTAAATTAAGACGAGCGCAGATAGCGTTCATAAATCCTCTATCGCTCAGTGGCCGATCGCATCGACTCTATATATCCCGATACCGTTGTATTACAAGATCTAATTGGGATAACAAATATATAGTGAAAGGGTAATTTGCTTTAGGATAAAATGTAAAAATTTTATCACACAATTCAAATTTAACATTTAACTAAATGATTTTAACGATACTAAGCTTAATTTAGAATGTTTCGATGGGAAATTGAAAGCTAAGAAGTATTATAAAAAGATAATAAGTAACTTAAAACGAAATATTTAAATTAATTATTCGATTTCGATTCGACTAGTCCGATTCCTGTCCGATACAATATTTCCATAAACCATACAATGTAAAATATAGTATAGAAAAATATGACTAGGTACCGAAAACCGACATCCATAACGCGCTTGATATTTGCTAAAATATAGCTAAATGTAGAGTCACTCCATGTCGAGATATGACATCTTTATATATAGTCCTTAATCAGAATAGAATTTACAATAGAGCTAAAAGTCAAAACATTCACTCTATTTACACCTAAAGGAATACCTTGATCTATGCCATGTGCAATAGTTTTACCAATAATACCTATTCAATTTAACTGTATGTCTATTTGCGTGTCTTTATGTTACCAACTAAATATTTAATTGTAGACCAATTTTCATAAATAAAATGTTCAAAAACTGGTTCCATGAACAAAAAATGACCCCTTTAAACGGAACAATTTTTTTGTAACTCATTATATATATATATATATATATATATATATATATATATATATATATATATATATATATATATAGGTATATATTTTACCATATAAAACCAAATCAAACAAATTCAATCTAAGATCAAAACACATAGAACTTTACCGGACCTGTCACTGAATGTAGGGCTTACATCACTTAACAATACCACCCACATCTACCACGATTATTGCACAATACATGACAAAATCTCTTAATGGCCAATAAATTGAAAATTTTGTGCAATTAGCATATAATTGGCCTTTTAAATTTAATAATTTTATCATGTACTTTCTAACAAAACGGCTAAGATTGTTATTATTCCATACGGTGCTATCTTTAGAAATTAGTATAAAAATGACATAGAGTTTGAATATACACTAAAATTTAATTCAAAAGTAGAGACTAGAGAGCTACACCACTAATTACTTCACATAGAGAGTACTCTATGTTTTAAAAAATTAAAAAAATCTTTAAAAAGATAGCGATAAATCTAAAATAAACAAGTCGCTGGTTTGATACGAAATCTATCACCGAATACGACAGACTCAGGCATGTTGACAATGCCTAGATGAATATCAGACGTCCACGTAGTGTAGAATGCTCAGCTATTTGCATTGTAGGGGGTATTGACGTCAATATATCTTATGGTGTTAAATATGTTATATGTAACTAAATTAGAAACCTTGGCTTTGAGAGTGGTTTAGCCATTATAGTCCAGTCAATTAAGCAAAAATAAGGAATCCTAAATCGTGTCCTAATCGTAACAGTGAGTATTGTTGAGCGCTGCGGACTCTCTGCCCTTTTTCTCAGAAACAGTTGGGCGTATGAAAAATTTTTTGATACAAAATTTGTCGCCAAATTTATTCTCTGCAATTTTTATTATAAATGTTAACATCGTTGGAGCTATAGAAACCGAGATAATCGCGAAAAACAGTTTTTTTCTGACCTTTGACCTTGAATAACTTACGACGCGGACACGAGATTTTATGAGACTTTTGAGACAACTTTAAGAACACCAAAATAAAGGTATATACGAGTTTACAGCTTATTATCTGTCATTCCGAGGTGAAGCCCTTAATATGACTGGACTATTAATATTAACAAAAATCCGACAGAAGACTAGGCGCTACAAAATAACTCAATAGCTATACTTGGCCCGACCCAGTAATCAAACCGAAAGACATCTAGCTTTAGATTAGAGACATAAGCAATACACCGTCAAGGTAGTCAATATTATGTTATTTTATATGGAATCTCGGGCAGCAATCGATCAACGCGTAACTTCCACCGTACTCTTAGTTCAAATAGATTTTCCATGCGACCACTCACTGATAGTTTCGATCTTAACTTTTAAGATCAAATTCCTTTTAAATGTATTATAGAATACCATAATATACTTTAATTAATTTTCTTATTAATTTTTATACATTTCATTGTTTTTAGTTTATGTCATTAGAGTTTCAATCTATACAGATAAATAAAATTGGAATGTCTGTTTGCAATATTAAAATAACCGCTTTTTACTAAATGCATATGGATGTATACACGGTACATATACCAAAACAATATTTTTTACAATTTTTGTCTGTCTGTCTGTCTGTCTGTTTGTTCTGGCTAATCTCTGAAATGACTGAACCGATTTTGACGGGATTTTCACTGGCAAATAGCTGATTTTAAGGAGTAACTTAGGCTACTTTTATTTTAGAAAAAAAAATAGTGTTCCACGAAAAAAAAATTAAACCAAATTAATTTTGTTTTGGGAAGCAACCTAAGGACGAACCCGAACGAAGCAAGGGTGAGTCGCTAGTTAAAAATAAATCCATTAATTATCTTCAAGTTCTAAGAAAATAATCATAATTTAAAACTGCCATATAAAAATATGAGAGCTAATGTATCACATAAAACATACTAGGTATGTGTAATTAAGCGAGCAATCACACTATCTCCTCACGACATATCTGGGCGAGTCCAGGGTGTGGGTCGGTCAGTAGGATCTATGACGTCATTGTAACTAATTATAAAAACCTTCATATCATGGTGTCAGATAGAAATTCATAGAAATAAATTACAGAGATAATACGAGTTGATTAATATTAGCTTTAAACAGCTTCATTTCTTCTCCGTTAAAAGCATCACAAAAAAATGACCCGATACCTTCTTAGATTTTTACAAATATTTGACATCTATCTATATATATAAAAATCAATTGCCGTTCGTTAGTCCCGCTAAAACTCAAAAATGGCTGGACCGATTTGAATTATTCTTTATTTGTTTTATTGGAGATGTGTCAGGGGTGGTTCAAGAATTAAAGAAATAGGGAAAACCATCAAAATATAATTGGAAAATCGAAAAGTTTAGAACTGTTTATTTTGTACCTATGTATATATAATTAATATATAGTGATCTATTTCATACTAACCGTTAAAACGTACCTAGGGATGAACCCGAGCAAAGCGAGGATGAGTCGCTAGTTACATAATAATTTCTTTGAAAAGAACAATGGTACCGAAGTACCTTTTCATTTAAAAAAATAATAATAAAAAATATATACGTACTTTGTCTTGTCCTTTTAACCATTTCCAACATATTTAGATAAACAGTCTAAAGATCAAATATTTAAAAACAGGTCATCAAGTGCATATATATTATTTAACGTATGTATGTATTTTTTAACAGTTTACGTCATATTAGCGTGACAGTGGCCGTTATCAGTGCGTGACACGCCATCATGGCGTGTTTGTACGCACTTGCACGGCACCTTTGAATTTCGAATAGATACAATGTGTATCTGCCCTTATATTATAAATTCTTTCGACATACTTATAATGTTTTGACAAAGTTTTTTACTCATTTCCAGTTAATATAAAAAAAAGCTCTAAGTTAGTGGTAATATTTGCTTGAGGTCGTGAATTCGAGTCCCGGTCGGAACTAATTCTATATAAAAACATAATATAAGCCTTTATTATACAGTATTCGTTACGATCTGGTATATTATGTGTACTCTGTGAATTTTACGAAAAAAAAAAGAAACTAGTGGAGACGATAAATGTACCATCATAATAATCGTAACATTTCAACTCGTAAAATTTCATTCCAATAAAACATTAGCACCATATAGGTAATTTAATAAAACAAAAAAAAATATTTGAATGGCGCATTATTTATGCTAATCCTAGTAATACTTTGTTGTCAAAATATAACGGAATAGGGAAGTGAATAGATGCGTGATGAACTAAAAGTATGTGACCTATTAGCATAAGTAGTCGGTTTCAGGCGCGTTTTGACGTCGATAACGCAGGATATATGATGGCGTGGATTTGGATGACTTATGTCGACTTGACGATAAGTAAATGATTTACTGCAAAAATAGTTCATATTTTCCTTCTCTAAATAGTCTTATGCTTAGTCGTCGTACTGGGTAAATAAATATTCAGCGCTTTTGACTTTGTGTAAGTGTGTTCAGCACTTATTAACGTCCCACTGCTGGGTACGGGCCTCCCTTCAATACGAGGGGGATCAGGCCATAGTCCACCACGCTGGCCAAGTGCGGATTGGCGGACTACACATGTCTTTCGAAAACTTAGTAAGCTCTCTCAGACATGCAGATTTCCTCACGATATTTTCCTTTACCGTAAGGCAAGTGGTAATTATGTTGGAAATGATTTTTGAATGCGTAAGGCGTGCACATAATTATTAAGTACATATATAATAAAGATTCTACGCCAAATGTTGCTTAAATCTAACACGCGAGTGCAAACATACTTCGAATAGTTTTTCGCTACGACCTCTCAGCAGTGGTGTTGCAACCAATGCGGTTGCATGGGGCCCTTGATTTAAGGAGGACCCATCAGGCCACAAACAACTTCTCGTTCAACGCTCGGAAGTCCATATTAGTTTTCATAATAGGCAAAGGGGGCCCCGTGGGCCCCAAAAGGCTAATTACGGTAGTGATACCTCTCTAAGATTATTTTTTGTTAAATGTGCGCGTTCTATAATAGGTATACTTCAATAATGTTTTTCTTATTCATTTCATTGTTTTTAATTTTGGTACATCATTAGAGTGTCAATTAAAAATGATTTTCAGGCTTTATATAAGGCATGTACTTATTAAATATACATTCTACGCCAAATGTTACTTAAAACTGTTAAATAATATATGCATTTTTTGTATTAAATTTTAGATATAGGATAATACTTTCTTAGATTTACGCGAAATTTTTTATTTAAATATATGTATATATTTTAAAACTCATTCTTGCACCATCTTATTATTATTATTTTCTTTATTTTGTTTATATCAATTAATTAAATAGAAACATGAAGAAAAAAAATCGAATAAGATTTCTTTTTTTTTAATTAAAGTGATAACACAAAATGACACATGCTCTTTGGCTAAAAAGCCACAGCAAACTTTATCTATTCGTTATATTCTTTTGCATTTACAACATTAGCTATCCTAGCTTTGAAACGTTACACAAAATATATTATACTAGGGACTCACCCTGGCTCCGCTCCAGTTCAATAGGTACGTTTTAACGGTTAGTATGGACTAGATAGACCATTTATTACATGATATATAACGTATAACCCTTAATAAATGGGCTATCTAATGCAAAAAGAATGTTTCAAATCGGATTAGTAATTACTCATTTTAAAGAGGAAGAACTCTCTTTATAATATTTGTTTTAAGATGAAGGAACAACGTTATTTTCACATTAAATCACTTAAAAAGTGTTACTCAGTATATATAAAACAAGAAGTAGTAGCGTCAAGTGGCATTTATGTAGTCGATATAAAAAATTCCCGTCTCGTGGGCCGGGCGTCGACGGGCGGTGTGGTATCGTGACAGATATAGATCTTGCATACTTAAAACTAGGATATATGCGATATGTCTTACTGGTTTTGCTATTGAAGTTATAGTGATTGATTTATATCAAGTGAATACTGTTTATGAATTATTTTATTGTATTTAATTTAGTGTTTTCTTTGTAAAAAAAACTGTATTTTTGTCAGCTGTTTCGTTAGTGAGGCTCATTGAATTATCTACTGAGGATTTTTCGAATAAAGTTGTTTTCTTTACATAGAAATAAAAAAATATATAATTATGTATTATTTTGGGTTAGTAATAAAAATATAATAAAAAAGCAGTCATGAGGACTGCCGACAGAAGTGAAAACTTAAAACTATAAACAGAAAGTTGTTATTTTTGGATATTCAAATTAATTGTTTGATCTTAAATAAAAATTTGTAAATTAAAACTCTTTACATCTATCTGGTTTTGACATCTATCGACACTAAGTGTTAGCGTTAACACGTCACGCGACCATATCGATGACGACTTACATGAATTTACTCCACATCCAAACCTACCTATAGAAGTTTTGACTTCAATAACTTTATAATATTGTAAAACAATATGATGTTCAATACGCTATGCAACTATATATATCTATATAATTCATATACCTAGAGAAAAATGCTACATCCCCTCTGTCTATTTCGACACTAATGTAGTAAAAATTTAATTAATGTTTACTTCACAGGTTGATTGATTGATATAACTTATTTATATTAACATCAAATATTAATATAAATTAATTTCTTTATTACGTGTTATCAAAATTTCGAGACCTATAATCGAAGCTTACCTACGATTTAGATAAAATCGGACAACATAATATGATTGATTGACATTTAATATATGCAACTGTGTATACTTTATACTATTTAAAATTATTCTAAGTAAAACATTTTTCATTTCAGGTAAGTGTCCAGCCATGAATCTCGAGGGACGAGGTATATTATGCAAAGAGAGCATCCGGAACACCCTAACGACTGCAAAACGCGTTTTAAATTCCCAATAACCTCTGAATGCGCCATTATAGCACAAAGCGAGCCGGCGACACGGTATTAAGCATAACACAAAATACATAAAAACAACAACCGAAATAAATATCGATTCATAACAATACAATCTGTAATCGAGTAAAAAGTAAGGGTGGCCACACATTGGTATCTCCGGCGACATCGGTGCCCTGTCCGGTTATTGTCGTCCTATCGCGCGGCCGATCACCAATTCGCGTCGAACTCGAAGACAGCTCGTACTACAGAAATGCCCGTCACATTTATCTGCTGGCATGATACGTCCGCGAATTCTAGGTTATAATTTTTAGGCGTTTTCGTTTTTGACACACGGTGTGTTTTGAAAGTTTTGAATTTCATTTTTATTGTTTTTGGAAATGGGAAATGGATTCGTGTTCTTATTTGATTTAAATTCTTTAGGATGTGAATATTATACGTGCTCATATATTATAACTGCCTCGGTGTAGTGGCTAGCAAGTACGGCTACACATCGAGAGGTCCTGGGTTCGAGTCCCGGGTCGGGCCAAGTTTAGTCATTGAGTCTTTCAGTTTAGTAAGTAACAGTAACAGCCCCGACTTGGAAAGTTGGCGGTGTTTCACCCCCGTGTTTTGGAGAGGACGTAAAGCCGTCGGTCCTGCGCCTTTACTCTCACCGGTCGTGTCCAGTAGTCGTCTCACCGGAGGATGAGAGTGACAGGAATAGAGAGTGCACTTGTGTCTGCGCGTACTCTTGTGCACTATAATATCTCCTGCGCAGATGGCTAGTCTCAATGAGACTGGCCGCCGTGGCCGAAGTCGGTCGGGAGGTCATTATTATTTATTATTTAACGTGCTCTTTTTAGCCTTTGATAAATATTAGATACTAGCGGCTCACACCTGTTTCGCTCGAGTTCGCCTCTAGAAAAAGAGAAACTAATCTATCCCGCGGGAGCCGTACATTTTTACGGGATAAAAAGTAGCCTATGTGCTATTCCAGATTATACTTTACCCTGTGCCAAATTTTATCCAGATTCTTTCAGCCGTTCTGGCGTAATTGAGTAACAAACATCCATCCAAACATCTAAACTTTCACATTTATAATGTAAAAATTAGTCTTAATTTTTTAAAGATCTAGGAAGCTTCTATCTGTAGCCAAATTATTGAGTAAAAAAATGTCTAAATGCTATACATATTGTTATTTAACAAAAAACCTATTTAAATAACAATAAATAATAATAATAGTAATTAATTAAATATCATTTATCAACAGTGCTGTAACAAGGGGTGTCCATTATACGTTCTCGTTTTCTCGCATTTAGACTTATTGTTTATCTATACTAATATTATAAAGAGGTAAAGTTTGTGAGTTTGTGACGTTGTAGGGGGTAATCTCTGGATCTACTAAACCGATTTAGATGAAATTTGGTGTGAAGACAGTTTGAGACCCTAGTAAAGACATAGAATACTTTTTATCCCGGAAATCATCCCTTAAGGGGGTGAAAATGGGGATGAAACTTTATATGGGGAATCACGCTAGGGGCGATCCTATAACCTGTGCTATAATCTAAAATCATACATATAATAAATAACACATTACTTTATTTCTTAATGAGGAACCTTTACCTGAATAACACAATATATTTTGTTGGCGTACTTGGATAAAAAATTTGTATACTTTTTGTTTTACACTCGTATGATTCTGTAGAACGACAATTCGATACAACTGTTGAGACTTCAAGACGCCGAACCACCTTAACGTGTATTCTGGGCACGTGTTTTTAATACCACCAACTTAATAAATAAATATGTTGGGATATTAAATACACAGCACCATCTAGTTTCATGTTAAGCTACGAGGCCTGTGTTATGGATACCAGATAGTTGATACACTACACATATATAACTTTTTAAATACATACATATTATAAATATAAATATATTACCTTCTAGACCATTGAGCTGAAAACTCAATTACTTTATAAAAACTAAAGCTATAACCTAACCTCTAATAGGATCAAACCAATCTAAGACCTAAGTAACCTATATTGATATAACAATGTATAAATATCGTCCCACAACAATGTAAACGTACTCAGAACGGCCAATACTTCAAGTTTATTTACAAGAACGTCGACGCGTGAGATTTACACGAAAGCCCAGTTGTATAGATTTGTTAGCGATTTGTAAACTCTAGTCAGGTTTGCCTCTTTAATGGACTATTTAATCGTACCGCGTTATCTTGAAGCACCCACTTAATGCTGCATATATTTCTCTACACACAAACAAACGTTTTTGGAATACTTTTGGAAAACTTAACATATAATTTGTTTTAATCTTTCTCGTAACGTACTCTTTTCAGAACAACCTATTTGATAAGAATTTTTAAATGACAATAATCTCTCAAAAAAAAATATTTTCATTCAGTGAAACATATTTTCCGGACATATAAAAAAAATTGCATTTACTGGAAATGGTCGATGTAACCAAAATGCATTTACTGGAAATGGTCGATGTAACCAAAATATATGAACCGACGACTACTGCGGACTGATGAAGATCATCCCACAGAACCAAACGGTTAAAATATATTCATCCATTACACTTGCAAGTCTGATTGATTTATCTGGTCTCAAATAGAAGTAAATTGTATTAGTGTTAATATTATGTATCGCTTGAGTGCTAACATATCTGTGAGTCAGCCACTACAGGGTCGCCATGTGATAAATTTAACAAGTTCAGGCTTCAGTGACGAGACATGGATCTTGTATTGACTTTGAAATATATTCTGCTCGGTCTGAATGAGCTGTTTGTTTCGTAGTAGTGCAAGTTCGATTTTTGTTACAAATTCTTAATAATATTGGAAAGAAATTAAGTTTTATGGTTGCCTTTTTTAACAAGCTTTTATTTAACTTTCAATGTTGGTATGTTTGTTCCGGTCAAATCTTGCAACTGAATTTTACTCTCTTTTTAAAAAAAAACTCTCTTTTTTATATTTAACTGATTTAGCTGAAATTTTGCATACACGTTTAGTTTGGATGACAATGCATGATTAACATACGTCATTCTAAATCCAATATGGCGGACTATGTTTTTTTGCCCCCAAGTGATATGAATATCATATAAAATGGTTTGCTGAGAAGAATACGAACAATTAGTAAAACATAAAAAAAAATAAACTAAATTAAATCAAACCAATCAATTACATTTCATAATGTATTTATATAATATAAAAACTTAATTTTAAAAATGTTTCTTTAATATTATTTTTTTAGTTCATATATTACTGAGCCTCCACTGTCCGTCCGTCCGCCTGTCAGAGGGCAGTATCTCATGAACCGTAATAGGTAGCGAGTTGAAATTTTCACATAGTATGTATTTCATTGCCGCTATTACAAAAAAATAATAAAAATAAAAATACAAGAAACATTTATTAAACGTTCGTAATCGATCATCGAATTAATATACTACATACATGGACATAGTCATATTAAAAAAAAAGTACAAGTACGATGGTACGGAACCCTTCGTGAGCGAATTCGACTCGCACTTGACCGATTTTTATTTAATTTGATGTTATTGTATCCTCTAGGTTAAGAATTTTTAATCAATATAAAAATTAAAAATAAAGGAATAATTTAACAGGTAACTTATGGATAACCACTCTGCATCTCCAAGGGCATAAAGACGTGACTGTCTCTGAAATTAATAAATCTAGATTGGATATTGTCAAAAAACTTGGTAACATCATATTTTTTTTAATTATTTTTTGCTATCCATACGTTTTTAGTATAAAAATATATTATACGTTTTTAGTATAATAATATATAATACGTTGATTTGAAAGAACCAAAAATGTGTTATTTCACATTAAAAATATATATTTAGCAATGATAACAGGAATTTCCATTGTTGGAACCTCGTTGTGCTTCAAATTCAGCTCTGATACTAAACATAATTTACTTTTAAGTAATGTTTGAAAAAAATATTTTTGAAGTTATACTTCTTTTGGCACGTTTGGAAAAAAATATGTGAGTAAAATTTTTACGATGCACGCGCACACCGACAGCCAGAAAGCAACATGATGAAGTTAGCTGAAAGTGACATGATGAAGTTAACTGCATTCCTTTTACAGAGAATTGTGACATACGGGATGAAATCTTTAACTATTTTTGTTCTGTTACGCCAAAGAAGTATAACTTCTTACGTGCGTACATAAGTACACACACACGTTTTTTTTCTTTAATACGAACGTATTCCTTATGTTTTTCTATACTTTATTTTATTATTTTCAATTTTATTTTTACATATTTTTGTCATTTAATCTATACTAATATTATAAAGCTTAAGAGTTTGTTTGTTTGTTTGTTTGTTTGGTTGAACGCGCTAATCTCAGGAACTACTAATCCGATTTGAAAAATTCTTTTTACATTAGATATCCCATTAACTGAGGAAGGCTATAGGTTATATATCATCCCGGAAAAATGTACGATTCCCGCGGGATAGATTTCTTTTTGTCTAGGGACGAACCCGAAGTGAAGCGAGGGTGAGTCGCTAGTACATAATAGTACGAATTTCACTCTAGTAAATTAGAGCTAACTTAAGCAAACAGCTCGCAAATAAGCAATGACTAATCACCATCTTAATTATACCATATTAAATAAAGTTTGAGTCAATTATCTTTGAACATATTACTAATATCGGATAATAGATAAAAAATAAACAAAGTTCTCTCCCACGATTCCTTTGTTTCCAAACAAATGGCCAATTACGCGAAAACAGTATGAGGCCGAAGTTTATCGATTACAAATTACTCGCATTTATCGATACTTGCAAAATTGCAAAATCTAATCCAATCTGAAGTCATATAATATAGCACACATGCTAGAAAAGCAGTGTAATAAAAATTATTTTTTTCTTATAATTATAATATTATAATACTTAATTAAAACTTTACCTTGATGAATGGGTATTCGCAACTTGCGAGAAATATACACTTGTATACAAATAAATAAAATTAAAGTGTCTGTTGGTAATGTCAAAATAACAACCTTTTACTAAGTGCATATAAAATTATTTACGGTGCCTATAATAAAAACACAACTTTTAAAATGTTTGTCTGTCTGTCTGTTTGTTTGTTTCGGCTAATCTCCGAAACGGCTGGAATGATTTTGACAGGACTTTCACTGGCAGATAGCTGATGTTATAAGGAGTAACTTAGGCTAGCTTTATTTTAGAAAAAGAATTAGGGTTCCATTCAAAAAAATTAAAACGTACCTAGGGACGAATACGAGCGAAGCGAGGGTAAGTATACATTAAAGGAGAAGATCTACTGTTATTATTTAAACGTGGTACTGATATTCGATTTGTACATTATTACATTATAATATAAGTATATGTACGATACTCGTATGTATTCTATTATTTATTATAAAATTTAAATGACTTCTTAAACTCTACATATTAAAACCTTTTTTCGTTCAGTTACAGAGTGAAAGGGAAAACAAACAAAAATACTTTCTCATTTATAAAATACTAGCGACTTGCCCTTTACTCGGGTTCGTCCCTGGGTACGTTTTATATAGATAAAAATAGTTATTCTGAGTGTATCTTAGGAGATAGACACATGCTATCACGGACTTTTCAGTAGGCCTTTTTAAGCTTACACTATTTTAGTACATTGTTTTGCCAGTTTTAACTGCATCTGTGATATAGTGGCTAGTATGTACTGCTGGATCTCCAGAGGTCCTGAGTTCGAGTCCCGGGTCGAGCCAAGTATAGTTATTGAGTCTTTCTGTTTAATAAGTCGCAGTACAGCCCCGAGTTGGGAAGTTGGTGGTGTTTCACCTCCGTGCTTCGGAGAGCACGTAAAGCCGTCGGTCCTGCGCCTTAACTCTCACTGGTCGTGTCTCGTGACGTCCCACCGGAGTATAAGAGTGACAGGAATAGAGTGCACTTGTTTCTGCGCGTACACTTGTGCATTATAATATCTCCCGCGAAGATGGCTAGTCTCAATGAGAGTGGCCGCCGTGGCCGAAATTGGTCGGGAAGTCATTACATTGTTGTGACGTATCTCTTAAGGTTTAGTCAGCTTTAATTAGCCTTGTAAGCGTACAACAGCGTTTTTGATGAAACATCATCATAATTCAGCTATTTTGTATAAAAATATTTATAAATTATATACACAAACATTCCTCGTTTATCGCTCTTTCTATTGAAAATTATATCAAAATTCGTTGCGTGGTTTAGAAGAAGTGAACGGAGAAACAGACAGACGCAGACAGCGACTTTGTTTTATACTGTGTATAGATAATAAATATAGATATACTCGTATTACTGACGACTGTTCATTATAGAACATTGTCGATTAGGCAATGATAAAGTCTTTTTGTATTCAAGAATAAATAAAAATGAACTTTGTATACTTAGGTGTCACCTTTACTAATAGACTACATGTTAAGTATATGTTACTACAAGGTATAATAGTCATTAGTCATGGTTCAAAAATTCGGCATAACTCGACTGTTATCGCAATGTTTAAAGATTTATTAGAAGGCGCTTATAATATATCAGCTTTTCAAAAGATATAAATAGTAATAAAACGTAAATCGCCATAATGAAGTTACAAAAATTCCACCACCATAGGATTTATTTATATATAGATATACTTATAGAGTAGATAAGATGGTAAAAAATACATTTTTTAACATAAAAGTTATATACCTATGAATAGAAAACGCAAATCATGTCACTATCTTTAAATGACAATATAATTTACTAGTGATCCCCGCGTGGTTAAAAATTAACCATAATTCATTTATTGTCTTGCGTATATTACACGTTTTAACGTTTAGCTCAAAGATGAGATATTTTCCCGCAGTAAAAACTATCCTATATGTTCACCCGGATAACCAGCTATCATCATACCAAATTTCATCAAAATCTATCAAGTAGTTTTCCCGCGATGCGGTAACAGACAGACAGACAGACAAAAATTCTAAAAACTGTAGATACGGCCTCTGTATCAATAATAAAGTCTATTTCAATAAGATTTTCCAAAAAATATTCAATGTACAGATTCGACTCACTTAGAATTTTATTATATGTATAGATAGCTAGCCTCTAAAATTAACAAATATATCGGAGTGTGGACTTGTCAATGTTGGCGGAATAAGTGTTTATTGCTAATACATATTTACAAAAATATTTGAATAATATTTTGGTCGAGCAGAACTTTTTTTGATTTTTCTATACGCATATCAATGACATTTTGTACTATATAAACACTTGTATCTTATGAGTTTTAAGGTAATCTACAATTAAATGTAATAGTATAAGAAAGATCAAAATGTTTTTGGTTAGAGATATAAAGATATGCTTATAACTTTCAAATCTAATATATCTGAAAAACACATCTATCCCACAGGAACCGTACATTTTTCCGGGATAAAAAGTAGCCTATGTGCTATTTCAGACTATAATCTATTACTTTACCAAATTTCATCCAGATCCGTTCAGCCGTTCTGGTGTGATTGAGTAACAAACATCCATCCGTCAAAAAAATCGCATTAAGTAAGATAGTAAGAAAAAAGTAAGATTAAATTTTAGAGGTTAAATAATACCTTTCGAAACTCATTAGCATTTTATTTTACAATTTCAAGCGTATAAATAATTTCAATGCTTAAAAGCCGTTAAAGATATCAAAAATAATTAAAATACTCGGTTAATTACAAAACAATATTGTAACGAAATGTCTAACCCACTGTTACATGTACTCTGTGGCGTATCGCTAGCTAATGAGAGCGTGGACCACTACCATTGTTTACAGATGCGATCAGCATTATCTCCTTATTTTTGCTCCATGTTTTCACTTATCTCACTCGTAGTAGGGCCAATTGTTTTGGTTTTCGTCATCTTATTATTGTTTGATTTCGATGTCGATGTGATCAAGAGATACTGTGCAATTGTTTAAAGTCGGTATTGTTCGATTAATTTCACTTTCAAAAGTTGTTAAATGGTAAATTAAAGTTAAATGTTATGTTGAAATTGTTTATCTAATCTTTTGAATGGAGTAGCAGTGTCGCTTTGTTGTTACAAAATTACAACTTCAAATTTTTTTAAGTAATAAAATACTTCAAGTAAATTAAACAAAAAAAAATGTAGCTTACTCTATACATTCGAGAAAACTTGTAGATCTGAAAAAACCTAGGCAGTTTTCGAAACCCTTCACGGACTTCACATAAGTCCACCAACCTGCACTCGACAGTGTGGTGGATTGTAATTTGATTCACCTGGCATTGTAGAAAGGCTCTTGCCCAGCTGTGGGCTTAATGAGATAAAAGAGATGTGAATAATTCAGTATGTGCTTGTAAAAAAAAAACATTAACGATGCACTGGAAGTCTTCATTGTTTTTATTAGATTGTTAGACTAACAAAAGGCAGAATTAAAAGATGCAATGCGATCAGCTGTCAGTGCAGCGCGTCCGGACGTCAACTTAACGAACAGCATTGTATGCTAAGTTCAATCTTCCTTAGATCTTTGTTGTTGATGTTTTTTTTTTTTTTTTTAATATTTTGAAGGCAGAAACGTGAATTTAGCAGAAAGATTTGTTAAAATCTTTTATTTTAACTATTTAACAATAAAATAATCAATAAACATTTATACAAACGCTAATGTAAAAGGCGGTATGAAAGCGACATTTTTATTATACATAATTTAAAGCTCCATATAAAGCCTTAAAGTGATCTGCTTAACCATAGACAAAGGATACTTCATAAACCACTGCGCTACCATACACGGTGAATAGTCACTAAAATTGCTTTATAAATTGAATAACCCAACGATTTGCGTACAATTTTTTTGTCGCATCTACGATCGCCTATTATAAGTTCCATTGTAAGCGATAGTCTGCCCTGGCTCAGTCTGATCCATTGACTACGACCGCATAATATTTTGGACTTTATCTTACAAACATAAAGTTTATAATCGAGTGCCCGTGGTTAAGTTATATGACATTCTGTCACAGGATAAATATATCTGCTAGATCGTAAGCGCCTAACATTGCCAAGGGATTTAGGGTTTTGTTTATGCTGTTCTTAAGTGTAATTTTCTTTATAAGGGTAGGGGGTTCAGATCCGCGCAGGCAGTGGCGCTATCGGAATCACCTTAATGATGCCTCGATGGTGGATAGCCATTGTGTTGGATGTAAATTTGTAGCCGTCGGCGCGGGTAATGATGTGAGAACAAGCCGCGATGCCGATAGGTCGGCTGTGCTAAACTTCGAATGCCTTCTTTTGAACGTTCTACAACATTCTTCATCATCTGTGCATTTTAAAATCGCAAAGTTTATCAAAAATAATTCAAACATTTATTTTTATTTTCAACTAGCGACTCACCCTCGCTTCGCTCGGGTTCGTCCCTAGGTTGCTTCCCAAAACAAAATTAATTAATTTGTTTTTTTTTTTCGTGGGACCCTATTTTTTTTTTTGTTTCTAAAATAAAAGTAGCCTAAGGTACTCCTTATTACGTCAGCTATCTGCCAGTGAAAGTCCCGTCAAAATCCAGCCATTTCAGAGATTAGCCGGAACAAACAGACAGCCAGACAGACAAACAAAAAATTGTAAAAAATGTTGTTTTGGTATATGTGTATACATCCATATGCATTTAGTAAAAAGCGGTTATCTTAATATTACAAACAGACACTTCAATTTTATTTATCTGTATAGATAAATAAGTATTAAATAATAAATTATTATTTATTTTATGAAGATCCAAATAAAAAAAGATACATAATAATATAACAAGCTTAATGAAAATGGGAGCAGGTCAGTTGTTTTGCTTTACATAATATAAAATAAAAATTAGTCAACACTGATATCTTCAACGTAAAGAAATAAAAACTTAAATAATAATCTCGTTAATAGCTCAAACCCTTTTATCTCGACAATTAACAATCAGAACATAACAATAAAATTTGTATTGTTGAGTAAGGAACTGATATTAATATTTTATTGTAGCGTTATTATTGAATATCGGAGATCGGGGTACTCTATATTTTTCAAAAAAACGGTTTACTTATTGTTTAATCTCAATAAATAAAAATAATTAATAAATATGTTGGGACATTAACCCTGTGGGTTAATGTCCCAACCATCTAGTTCCATCAGTTCGTCAAAGCTTGGCAGATGGTTTATTATTTCTTGCATTATTTTCGTGTCTGTCACTGTTTCTTAAGTAACAATGGATGTTTTGTCGGAAAGATATGTAAAAATCAGAAAGGTATAGGTATATGCATATTAATATTTCAATCTATTTAAAGACACGTTCGGCTCAGTTTGTAGTGAGCCTACTTGCTGTGCCAGCGCTCGGGGGTTAGAGTCCCGCTGGGAGCATTCATGTGTGTGATGAGCACGAATGTTTGTACTCCAGTCATTTTTTATTAATTTAAATGCATTGAAGACAACCTAATGCTAATAAATGCAAAGTAAACCAGTAAAAAAGAAAATAACGAATTAAGTGCATACATTTATTATCTACAATTACTTGTTAATAGGCAAAAATCTTACCAATATGTGCTACATTAGCCCCAAACCCGCATTATACAAGGCTAAACAAAACGTTACATTTTCAAAACGACGTTTAAACGGCGACCGCGATCATTAGCGGCAGCTATCACACTATTCTGCAGAATAGACAAAATTTTCAGTCTTTCAGCATGTCATAATGAATAACATAAAGGATATTTAGAGGGAAACATGATAAATAAAGCTGTACTGAACGAGCTTGATGAAAAACGACGTGCGATGCGGGCTCTTAATTTTGGCGGGAAATTAGTACCGCCATTTTGTCGTATCGCGTACAATGACAGTTAAGAAAACTAAAGCATAGATGATATATAGTTAAAACTAATATGCTCTGGTTTGTAAAGAAAATTTTAACCACTGAAAAAGGTTTTAGATAGCTAAAGCTAAACAGAGATTATTACCTATATGTAAAATATTAGTTACATAGAGTAATCACATTCGTAATAAATTAATATTTTATCGAACCAATGTCGTACCAAAGTTTATCACAAAGCTACATTACATAGGAATCCACAATTAAGACACTTAACTGCGACAGCGTGGCATGACATCATTATCGTTGTATCGATTCTTTTTGTTTTATATCGAGTAATCGAAATCGAGCGTGGCGCCGACCGATCTGTTTAATCTGTGTATTATCGGGGACTAATGCACTCGCACAGATAAAGCGCCATAAGAGCGGGGGCAGATAAAACCACTGTGGCCATGTTAAAAATAGTTTACATGCATAGTTTATTGTCTATCTGGTTGGTATTATACCTCAAACATTTTATTGTAATCATTTATTTGTATATTTATTTTCCAATTTTAGTTTTCTTTCTTAAGAACTTAGTATTGTTACTTATTTAATTTAAAAAACTACATATATTTAATATTATTTGGTAAATATCTTTTTTTAAATGCTTGAAATATTATTGATGTATTATAGCGATTAGTCAAAAAGTAATTCAATTGGAAAAGTTGTTTTATTTAGTTTTGATATGCCCTTGTTTGAAAATACATCATCTGACGGCTATATTTCATATTCACTGCTCGTATTTGAATAAAATTTTCTTTTAGGTAAAACTTGTAAAAATAAAAAAAAGTGCGTGTGTGTGCAATTCACACACGGTAGACGTGAAACTTCAGAAAAGTAACCTACGAGAGAGTGAGATGAACGTATATAGAATATCAGGAGTAGGATAATTATAAGGATTAATTTTTTTATATTTTTTTACCAAGTTTAAAAGTTATTTTACATTTTATTTGACATAAACATACATTTCATATTATTCAGTTATTAATTTTATTATTTTTCACTTCCTGTACAATGTATTCTATCTCAAATAATTAAATAAAGCATATTAGGCATATTACAATCATATATTTATAGAATATCATATACGGAAAGAATATAACATTATATGTTTGTCAGACAATAACAACGGTTACCATGGCAATATAGCAATGTATTCTATCTCATTCTCTCGCCGGCATAATCCTACATATTTATGCGTTTATCTCTTTTTAGTGTTGCATTTCTGTTTCATCGAGTTTCAAATCACAATAATTCTAAAGAAGTTTTACTTCAAAAAAATATACAAAAGCAAAAAATAACAAAATACATAAAAATAACCAGATAATATTTTACTTGATATGAAAAATAAAGGTCAGACTAGAAATAATTTAATGTTATACGATACCAGTTTAAAAATAATAAAGATTAACTGTTGAGATTTTACCTTTAAAATATTTATTTACACCACTAATACGGGCAAAGACTCGTGCTCGCTTGTACATATATAAACTCAATTGATACGGAGGCCATTTACCAAATTTATCGCGATGATTAAATATCAATAAGCTGCCCTATCTTTATTTGAACGTTATCGTAAAAGCATTCGTCTTTATATACCTGCACTATAAAAACTAATTTTTATATGTTTTACATTAATTAAATAAAATTAATCTATTTTCTTTTAAATGGAGGACATCATTAAAGACGTTATGATGTGGTTTGAATGTACTTTAAGTCCATTACTTATTTAGTTTTACTTATTATTATTACCTACTGAGAAGATTGTTATGAAAACTGATATTGAGATAATTTATCAAGTTTGGCTCGTGATGTAACTTTAACAAATGCTTTTTATGATAAACTAGCGACTCATCCTGGCTTCGCTCGGGTTCGTCCCTATTTGCGTTTTATCGTTTTGCTCAGAGATGAGATATTTTCCCGCAGTAAAAAATATTCTATATGTTGACCTGGATAACCAACTGTCATCATACCAAATTTCATCAAAATCTGTTCAGTGGTTTTTTGTGATGCGGTAACAAACAGACAGACAGATAGACAAAAATTCTAAAAATTCTAAAAATTCGGCCTCTGTATCTATAATAATGTCTATTTCATTAAGATTTTCCAAAAAATATTCAATGTACAGATTCGACTCGGTTAGAATTTTATTATGTGTATAGATAACTACGTAGTTAGAATTCAGCTTACGTAGTTAGAATTTCATATGTATAGATGACACTATTTAGCAAGTACGAATTATTACCATATGTAGGTATTGTTGCAATTATTATAATAGCTAAATTATTATTTAAGAAAGACGGTAGAGCTGTATTGCTATAAGTAAATAATCTGTGAGATTTCTCTATGGAATGTTCTATGTGATTAAAACTTAATAATTTTTACTTACAAACAAATAGAACAACATTATTTTATTCAAACGGAAAATTTATGTATTGTTTTAAAAAATTTAAATGCATTCTTTAAACAAACTGTTAGTAAAATCATGCACCTCTTAATATTACTTCGAAGATAACTGATCGAAAACTTTTAACATCAATTATTCATTAAGAAGGTACAAATTTGCGACTGTGCTCCAACGATAAAGCACATCCCTACCCCATTTTTAAAATATCCCACAAATTCCGAGTTATCGACAGACGGGAATACATCTTCCTTATTTAAATTGTCATTACGAACTCTTTACTTTATCGCCGCGGCCGGCTTCGTGGAGATGGCAATAATAAAAATTATCTATACAAATGGTTCGGGATTACTCAAAGACATAAATTCAGCTCTGGTCCAAAGGAGATAAAGGGTCAACGGATTTTAGAGGTTTTTTGCTATGGCTGATTGGTTTTCAAGTTCTGAGTCAATTTGTTTGATAGTGTTATCTGAAATGTCAAATTTTTGATATCACGTCCGAGGAATGCTGCTTGAGAATGTTAGTAACGTCCTCCCATGATGAGTATTAATTTCTTTTATATATAAAATATAAGTTAAAGTGTAAAGAATTTAAGGAATAAGAACAGATTTTAAAATAATTTTGACTCTAGGGTAAAATTAACGGTAAATGTGCAGCATAATATTTTAAAACGGTATTAAAATAACGTAATATAAAACAAATTCAACACTTCCCATTTAATTATTTCAGCAAAGTCTCAATTGCTCGAGCGCAATTAGCAAAACCAGTAATGGGCGCCAATAAAATTAAAAACTCATATTTCAGTGTTCTTTTTCCGAACTAAAAGACTTTGGCAGCGGATAGAGAAATATTTTAAAGTCCAATCCGGTTAAAAAAAGGAAAAAGCCCGGGCCCGACTGCCCCGTATCGGGCGCTTACCGAGACACCGCGCAGAGTTATACGACAAAAATGCTAATTCTCGAATCTCCAACTTTGTACGCCGCAATCGGTACGACGATTCGATGTTTATCCCTCACATTTAAAATATACTTTTGACATAATGTATGAATGCTCGCAAAATTTAAAGGGTTTCTAATCGAGTAATTCCACACCCTTTACGGCTTCTACTATTTAACCCAGGAGTCACTTCTTGATCAGAAAACAGAATTGTAGATAGTATATATACTTTAAACAGTGAGCTTGGTAGCTCTTTACGCCAATATAGTATGTTACTTGTTCGCTAACGAAACCAAGACTTTCTGAACCGAATCAAATTTGTTAACTGTTTCAGGTGATCATCAAAAAAAGTTTGTATTCATTTTCACAAGTATTGCTTCAATTAAAGTAATGAATTATCTATTTAAGGTTTTTTTTACGTTTTTAATGTGACAAAAAAATTGACTAGCACACTGTTTTAATTTTTTGCCTTTCTTAAAATGCAGTTCAAAAAGTTACCATGCAAAAAGAACACTACATTCAGTCTCCCCTGCATCTTATCGGCCAGAAAACATTCTTTTTGTCTTGTACAGAAATCGAATCCTCTTACTGTTTCATATATGAAGCAATTATAAACAATAACATAGACTATTTCGCATCCATCAATTCCTAAATATTTTTTATCGTTATACTTTAAACTGATTACACGCTTTCTGACTACATCCGTACTTTCACTAACACTTCAGTTTTTAGACTAATTGACTCAAGTTATAGCATAATTATCTCTTCAAATTAATGGGCTTATAAAAAATAAACCGTCAGCATTTAGTTTCTTATGCCATTTATCGGTAAATTCCAAGCTTCAATCTCCCGCTGAGCTATTAATTTTTGCCGTCAAAATTAATGCACGTATCGCCTCATCTCGATTAAATCGTGTCCGATTCCGATCGCAATCCAGGCGATTTTCTTTAATTATACAAATTACATTGTGCCGTTGGCGCTATCAGCGCCATCTCCCGGCCGGCTAGCAATTTTCACGATAACAACCAACAACCGATTAAATACGAATTTATTAAAAATAAATACTCGCCACAAAAACTTGATGTAGATAAATATTGGACAAGCTCGAGATTTATTCGTGGTTTCGAGAGTTCTTTCGTTCATTGGTATCGATTAAATCTATTGTCAATTCAATTAGGCGTGTTATGAAACGTTGGATTATGAAATTCAATAAAAACTATTCATTTTATCTGTGGACATATTTTTATTTACATTTAATCGATTAATTGGACCATATTTTGTAATTAATAAGTAGTGTACATATTTAATTATAGTATTTATTTTGTGTTACAAATGACTATTATTCTACTGATATAAGTGGATATTTTTAGAGTTTTCAAATAATTATACAGTTCAAATATTCATGTATGCATATTTTATTATGCATGACATTAAAACAGATGTTGCCAATACTGAAAAATAAAAACCTAAAAGAAAAATAAATTGCAAAAAGAATTAACTTTAATCATTATTTTATATCATCCTCTTGCTCCGCAGTAATTTAGCTCTAGAAACTTGATAACGATTTAAATGAATAGAATACATAAAGTTATGGCGAAACAATATGTCGGGGGTACTGTTAGATCGTAGCCCGATCCATCAAAGCCTCGTTAACACGTTCACATTCTTTTTTCTTTTTCAAACCAGTCGGGAATAGTGTTGGGCCGTTTTTTCTTTACAATCGATTGTCGGTAGTAATTGGTATGGGAGTAGCTGATGTCGAACACGATGTTTGACGGTGAACTGAGTTAATTATTTTCGTGTCGTAGGCGTGCACTCGAGATGCTATCCTTTATCGTGATAGTGTTCTAACAAAGGAGATCGTTTGACGCGACCGTTCCGTATTGCTGATGAAGCGTTTTATTAATCGCCAGTCCGTATCTCGGCTGTATGCGCTCGGATCGTTATCGGACCTTTCATAATCGATGTTAATTAATTTGTAATATTTAATTTGATGGTAAATATTTTTGTATTTGTCGAACGTTAAATATTTTATTTATTATTTATACTTCAATATATGTAAGAAAATTATGTAATTATGAGGATTAAGATTAATATTTTTTAAGGTTTCGTACCCAAAGGGTGCCAACGGGACCCTATTACTAAGCCTCCGCTGTTCGCTGCTGTTGGAATTTTCACAGAGTGTGTATTTCTATTGCCGCTATAACAACAAATAATAAAAAACCACGACGAAGAATTTCAAAAAGGCTGCCATGCAAATTTAAAAAAAGTTATTGTACGGAACTTCTCGTGTGCGAGTCCAACTCGCACTTGACCGTTTTTTTCATCCAATGACTGATCAATAATAAAAATGAGTTAATTTTTAAGCATCTGAGTGATTAATGACCAGTTCATATATTATTTAAATAGGTAATTTTATTCTTCTATTTTATTTGTAGTAAGAAAAGTATAAAAGATCTCTTACAATTTTTTATATAAACATATATGTACATATATTCTAAAGCCAAGACGAAATTCGAAAATGTTCAAACAATACACGAAATAAAATTTGCTTGTTCGGCGAATAGTAATGTTTCATTTGTTTCATTTCCCAGTTAACTATCAGCCATCTCTGTCGGAACGTTATCGCGCATCTGTTTCTCAGAATGTCGCATACTTACGCATTGGACGCACGCAAATTTCGTCAGAACGTATCAAAGACGACGCTATCAATGCATTTGCGATCAACATATTAATATTCCATTCGATGGACCCGATTCCGATTTATAATTAAAATCGATATCGGATCCGATTGGAGGCAGATGCCGTCACGTCGTACGTCACAAGCTCCGCCCACTTTTGACGCCTACAATGCGTGTACGCAACTTTTACCGTTTAACACGATACTTTATCTCTGCATCTTTAATTTTATGTTATCGAAATGGCTGCGATCAAAAGGTCTTATATTTGGTGTGAGTCAAATTGATGTTGTTATTATCTTTAAATATAAGTGAATTAGAATCTTGATTTTTTATTGTTGATCGGCCTGAAACTGTGGTAGCATGTCACCACCTACACTTTTGTTTACGGATTCAATTAGAAAACATAAAATACACCAACTTTATATCATCAATACAAAAATTTCCATCTAAAATCTAGATAAAATGTCTCAACCTATCAAACTTAAGTAGAATAGAAAATGGCGACGTAAATCCTACTACACCTAAGTAGGCGGTCAAACAAATTCCCCATATATTATGCATGGTAACATTAGCTTATCAGATCATTGATTACATTTTTTCATAAACAAATAAATTACATTTATCTTATCCATTAATATGTTAAATAAGTTGTAGATCAGCTATTGAATGTATATAAAAAAAATAACAGACATACTCGTATTATCATTATTTAAACGTATGAAATATTTGTATGCCATTTGATTGCGCCTACGCTTATTAATCAAAAGTTACATGTAATAATGGTACCGCATGTGTTTTTTGTTTGTCCCGACGCGGGCGTATCGTCGCGTTTTGCATAGATTTAAAAAGTCGATAGCAATGCAAATGGGCGAGTGCCGTGTTTGCTTGTTTCTGAGTTACGGCTCGCCTAGAATCTGTATAGGAGCTTAGAGAATATAGCATTAAATATGCAAGTGTGATTATCTATCGCATGACTACGTTTTTAGGATTTATACGTACGACATTCTTATGGAATAAGTGTATTTTTTTATTTTATAAATAAAATTCCGGTGTGTCCGTTTAATTATTCTTCTTCTAATCTGTTTGAGTGAATTTGATGATTTTTTGTTTTACTTCATGTGGTCACGACGATTTTAGCTATACCACCTGGCACTGTTTGCCAGATACGGAAAAAAATCTGTTTTTTTTTTCTAACTAGATAAGGTCTGTGATTTGACATTTAACAATCCTTACCAGTATTTGAAATGTGCAATTTGTTAATTTGGCTTTCTTTAGTATAGAAATGGAAAAGATACTTTTATTTATCTCCTTTCTCCACAAGCTATGAATTTTGTTAAATTATCCATAAAAATAACGTAAATATATACAAATATGTATATATAAATATATGATGGAAGAATATATAATGGAAATAAATTTAAATTCGACTTATATTCAAGCTTCTATTGACACATTAATAAATAATGATTGATTTTGAGATTGAATCCCAGGAATGTTGCGGCTGTTTTGCATTTCCTAAAATCGTCTTTGTCCTAAAAGGGTTGAATTATTGAAAAGAAATATCTATATATCTAAATTAATTAAATATATTTTCCACACAAACTTCTCCCTTCCAAGCCATCTCTTCGCCCTTTAGGTATTCTTATTACGTACCTACGTCATTATGGAATTATGCTGTCAAAATCTAAGCCCTTCAGGCTCAACAATTTAGGGTGAACGTTGATGAATAAGTTAGGATAAGCAACTCTATATAGAGAAAACACATTCAGAATAATGTGATTACCATAAATTTACTTAATTTTTAAACAAAAATTGTAACAATTGCAATTATAAATCGATTTAAAAATTAAATAATTGAAATCAATTAATCTATATCAATAAAAATGTATGTTGCTAAGCGCAAAACTCGAGAACGGCTTGATCAATTCAGCTATTTTTTTTCGCATGTTCCTTAAGGTACACGGAAAGTTTTAATGAAGAGAAAAAATATAAAATAACCTGCCTACTTTTCGATACCTATGTATATACATTGTACTGTACCTAGGGACGAACCCGAGCGAAGCGCGAGGATGAGTCTCTAGTAGAACTAATAATTTTAATAACGGAGACATAAGGTATATTATCTATCTACCATTAAACACTATACACTCATAAAATGAAATTACATTCAAAAATATACTGTCTTCCTTAATTCTAAGTGTTTTAGCCATTACACTAAAATAATATTTTCAAAAATATAAGCCCACATGATTTATGAGTAGAGTTATAATGCTAATAATTAATTCACTCACTATGCGAGTCCATTAGACGAAACTTTAATTCAGCCATATCTGATTTCACATGTGCCTGCTAAGGATTTTTGTTTTTAATTACAACGCAATAGTAAAACTACAACGATATGTAAATATAGGAGGCGGCATTTATTATGAGAAAATGAATACAATTGTCGTACGGTAACCTGTTACCCATCCATAGAGCATAGAGTTGGAACTTCTTTAAAATATCTATTTTGAGGATCATTAAAAAAAGAAAACAAAAGAAATATTATGTTCATTTTATAATTTCCAATAGACATAGAGAGTGGACTAAGTGTTTCTTTGCCAGCAGTCAGCTAAAAATGGCAGGAAGGCGCGACAGAGACAAAACGAATCTGCGGCCAAAAGCCTTCTGTGTTCATTGAAATACGATTAATGAAGATAGATATTTATAACCATTTTACATTACGTTATAATATTATAATATTTAATTATGTAATTATAATATATATATATATATTTTTTTACATACTATCTATAAATTCAAATTGAAATAAAGGACTATAGGTGAGGTATTGGCCTCACATTCGCTTTCTCTCTTTCTAGAGAGTGGTCAATTTCATTACAGTATTGCTCAGTCCATTCTCTAGGTCTATGTTCATTTCCAAGCTTTTGATCAATCAGAATTTAACTTTTATATTACCAGTAAGAAAAAATAATTTTTTATTGTAAATTAAAATTATTTGTTCAATATAAATGTAATAAAACACGTTTAAATTTCGAAATATTATCTGAAAATATAAATAAATATATTTTATTTCCTCATCCATTTTTACTTCACAGTTCCTTACATATAGCAGCATGAATATTAACTTGCACCATATCAATCATGGCAGATCTCATGTGCGATTGTGCTCGTTAAAGGGTTGGTATTACAAACGAATGTGGGTTATTCTTATTATTTGGACTAACATAAGTTTTTCCCCTGTCTTTGCTTAGCTTAATAACTTTTTAACAGTCTTCATAAAAGCAATTAGAAGGCAGTATTTTTATTCATAGATCATAGTGTCAAGTCAAGTCATCAATGTTATTGTCATAGCTTTCAGTTATCTTGTTTGTTCTTATATAAATAATTAAAACAAATTAATAGTAAAACCATATTTTTAAAAGCAAGCTTTTATAGGTTTATTTTCTTCTTCTTGGCGCAATAAAATAAAAGTTTGTTTTTGAAATAAAACTTCTTTACGCACGCTTGACTTGGGGAGTAAGCTGGTGAATGCGTTACGAAAAGTGTAATGTTACGGGCGAGGCGAACGTTTGTTGCCATGATAACCGTTATTATTGTCTGACAAATGATATATAAATATTATATTCTTTCCTTAAATGATATTCTATAAATATATGATTGTAATATGCCTAATATGCGTTATTTTTAGAATCTCACCTATCCTAATTATTTAATAAATAAATTGAATTTCATAAAGAGTACCGATAATCTACAGAAGTTTAACTTCTTGCGCGTGTACACATTCATATACGCACTCTTTAATTTTTTTTACTGTTAATTTATTTATACACTCATACCCTGGGTGCAGCAGCCAGGTCATGATAGACTTTATAAAGGGCTATTATATTTGAATACGTATTAATAATTTCGTATCTATGCTATTGATCGCTGAGGATATTTCTTATTTGGAGCCAATCCTGGACGCAGCAGCCAAGTCATGGTGACCTTTAGAACGAAATATCGTTATTGAATGCGTATCTAAAATTTCATGTCTGAACCGTTAACCGTTGAGGAGTGATTTCCTCTGGAGCCAATCCTACATGGAGGATCAGGTCATAATTGTCATAAGAAGTCATTGTCAACGGTACTAAATCAAAATGTACAACTCTTTAAGGATAAGTGGAAGTGGTTCTATTTCAGCTTGCAATATTTCACACATACAAACATACCAACTAACAATTATTGCTAGTTAAATAAAAGTTTATAAAAAAAATACATTATTTTATTTATATATTCCTTAAGGTAACTGGAAATTTTATTTTACAAGCCCAAACCTTAGGATATATGTTATTTTAAATATTCCTATAAATTCTCTTCACACACTCTTCAAGATGGAAGCCCTATTCGTAGCCATGATTAACGTATGCATATTTTATAAACGAAAATGGCAGTAGTAAATAGCATGCAATTTAAAAACTAAGAAAATAATTGCCTTAGTGCTACTTATTATGTATATTTCAGTAATTGATATAAATTTAATAATAGGTTCGTGTTATGGAAAAGCTATTTTCACTGTTCCTTTATACATATGAGATTTAATATAAATAATTAATATTCCACATTGAGCTTTTTATAAGTTTTTAATTATAATTCTTCACTATAATATTCTAGATAAGCTTAATGATAAAACCCTAATTAAGCAACGAATTGGTTTAATTTTTTAAATGGGGATAGTTTAGTATATCTGATTATATTAAATGAGCAATTTTTTGTATAAATTATCTATACATATAATAAAATTGTAACTAAGCCGAATCTGTACATTAAATATTTTTTAGAAAATATTATTGATATAGACATTATTATCAATACAGAGGCCGAATCTACAGTTTTTAGATTTTTTTTCTGTCTGTCTGTCTATCACCGCATCACAGAAAAACCACTGGAGGGATTTTGATGAAATGTGATATGATGATAGCTGGTTATCCGGGTCAACATATAGGATACTTTTTAATGCGGGAAAATATCTCATCACTGAGAAATCTATAGGTACTAAACGTTAAAACGTAAGTAAGGACGAACCCGAGCGGAGCGAGGGTGAGTCGCTAGTAATATATAAGTTTACTTCGTATATCTCAGAAACGCCTTAAACGATTTGGATCAAATTTTGTATTTAGATGTTTTGCTTTTTAAGTTTGTCTGTATAGGTGTATTTTCTGGAAATAGGCAATTTTTATATGTTTTCAGTAAAAAAAAAAACAAAAAGAAAACGCCGAACGAAGCTACTATATCTTATATATGCTGGATAGACTTATATACTAGATTACTAAGTAAATAAACTGTTACTAAACTACTACATTATTTAAAATTCTTTATATTCGACTGATTATGTTTAGAGTATCGATAATACAATAATTATTATATTATTTTCAATACTTTATATTGAAGTTAATGTCGCCCTTTTTAATGATTATATCAATTTATGTAATCACCGTCACGTAACATCGAGGGTTACAATTAAACTGAACTTACACATCATAATTTTAAGTAATTTATCAAAAAATAAATACTTTATACACTTATTTAAGAAATTTGCATCCATTAAGTAAATGTTTACCAATTATGACGAAAAAGTTATATACATTTTGATTTGACAATTCTTTTAAGACAGACGAGGGGTAATTTACTTCGCAAAATGCAGGTACTTAAAAAGAAAAAATAAAATTACTTTAAATTAAAAAAAAAATGTACCATATATTGCAAAATGCTACTTAGATTTACGCGAATTTTTGGCATTTTAATAAAAAAAACCTATCCTTGCGGTTTTATTCGCGAATTTATTTTGATTTTTGATATAGATCCTACGAACAAAAAAAATCTTAGTAGAATAATATATAAAACCTATCTATACACGCATCAAGACCAAGTATCGAACTCTTAAACCAGCACTAACTAGGTCGAGCTTATTAAGTTTATTGAACCAGATGAATGTCTAATAACAAACTGACACATCGATAGTCGGCTAATCGATTTAAAAGTAACAACATCGATTTCGTCTTAAATGCCATTACAATCGATTATATCTCGAGATAAAATCCCTTAGCTTTCAATGAATTATGGGACATCGATATAAAATCAGCTGTCAACTGTCAAAGCTCGTCATAAAATAAACCGGAATGTTAGAACCAGTATATGTGTACTTGATGTACGTTGGCTAACAAGTGAAGTAATGATTAGTTATATGAAATGACAGAATAATACAAATTACAAAATATGTATATCTTACATAAAATCTATACTTAATATTATAAAGCTGAAGAGTTTGTTTATTTGTTTGTTTGGTTGAACGCGCTAATCTCAGGAAGTACTAATCCGATTTGAAAAATTCTTTTTGCGTTATATAGCCCGTTAACTGAAGAAGGCTATAGACTATATATCATCCCGGAAAATGTACGGTTCCCGTGGGATAGATTTGTTTTTTTCTAGGGACGAACCCGAAGCGAAGCGAGGGTGAGTCGCTAGTTAAAGAATAAGATAGACGGAGTATGTGAAAGATTGATGAAGATTAAAGCCTAAAATGGTAATATAAATAGTTCATTTATAATACCACTACTATCGCTGTGCCGGTGCTTTATTCACTTATAAATATAAAAAATAATTATCAACTATTAAGTTACTTGAGACATCGCCAATTTGTATATTTTTTTTATCCCAATACCAAGTGATAAATCGCGATCAAAATCTAATTTACAATAAACGGGCTCAAGTATGTATATGAGTGCCTAATAAAAATATCAAGGTCATGTTTTGGAGCTACATATGTACGTGCAAAAAACGCTATAGAATGGTACAATATTTATACATCCATAGGACACTTCCTATAGATAGATGTATATCAAACGTAGTAAATAAAAAAAATGTGTGTGTGTATTTATGTACGCACGTAAGAAGTTATACTTCTTTGGCGTAAGAGAACAAAAATAGCTAAATATTTCATCCCGTATGTCACAATTTTTTTAAGTTCGCAGTCTGATTCATGATTGGAATTCTTCTTCTCAGTCGTTACACTCTTGACCACTTTTAAAAGAGTGGTCGTCACTTGAGCGCTGTGGCACGCTTGACTTTGGTCTATTCGACGTCACTCATGATTGGAATACCTTGTAAGAATTTTGTTGTAAATACACGTCCTAGGTAGGCTAGTAGGAAAAGTTTCAATTTTGAGTGGTCTAGTATATGAAATACTAGCGACTCACCCTCGCTTCCCTCGGGTTCTTCCCTAGCTTAGATATAGTATGTTATCCTTAAGAGATAGACATATCACATATGCCATCGCGAACTTTTTTGGCGACCTTTTTAAGGTGTACACTGTACAATACTGTAGTACATTATTTTGATCTATCTCGTAGGGTTCAGCCAGCGTTTGCAATGTAAGCGCAAAAAAATGTGTTTATTTACGACACCACATTAGAAACCGCTAAAATGATCAGTGTTTCTCTATTATATTATACATGTATTTTATATATATAAACTTTCCTCTTGAATCAATCTATCTATTAAAAAAACGCATCAAAATCCATTGCGTAGTTTTAAAGATCTAAGCATATATAGGGACAGACAGCGGGAAGCGACTTTGTTTTATACTACGTAGTGATCTACAGCCATCGATCCATTCGGCAGTTAATTTTCTGAATCATACAAAAATACTTATTTTATGGCACAAAAACGTGTACTAATTACATAACGTATAAATAATAGGAAAACAAATACAGTTACTCAAAAGAAGGTTTAAAAAAACATTTTAAGTACCTACAAACTCGTATGCACTTTAACCATTAAAACTCAGCTTACAAATAGCGTAACTTGATAGAGGAATCGAATCCGCGATATGCAAATGCGCGTCCGATCGTGACGCACGACGTCCGGACACTTGCCGAGATCATGATGATAGACAGGTTTTATCACAATACACGGTGACATTCAGCTGAAGAAATGTTTTATATGGTTAACCGACTCTATAGAAAGGGAGTTCTTTTACTGTTTATCTTAAAACTATTATTTATCTAAACATAACGTATTATTTATAATAGCTATAATCTACATATCGACACCTACAAAGAATAATATTGTAACTGGTTGTGAGTAATGTAACAAAATCGAGTTTTCGCTTCACTACATATTATAAACTAGCGACTCACCCTCGCTTCGTTTGCTCCGGCAACGTATTCGCAACTCCTCTTACATTAGATATCTATGAACGGCGACAGCCGCTTAGGTACCATCAGGTAGATCGTTCGCTTGTTTGCCCCTTTAACTATATAAAAAAAAAATATGTAATACTGTCTGTATATTATACTCATCTAGCGAGGGTAAGTCGCTTCTCTAAGGTATGGTAAGGTAATACGTAAAACGTTAGAATAAAATGATTCTGCATTTATTTCTTTAACCTCCATTTCTAGGATGATATAAGTTATAATGTGACTAACAAACACTCAGCACATTATGTATTTATAGCATTTATACAATTGTATTCATTTTTATTTTTTAGTATTTCTACATAATCTAGCCTGCCATGAATTCTTTAACAATACAAATAGGCACGTATAACAAAATAACATAGTATTAAATGTATATAAATTAGCTACAAAGTGGGAACATTTGCACAATCTGTTTGGCTCGGGTGTATCGGAGATCGATACTGGCATTAAAAGCCATTACTATCGGTTTACGCGATCAATTCGCTGTACTTTAAAATTGCATGAGCATTTAGTGCTACTTTACAGGAATCTTACTGGCTGAACAGATCTGGATGAAATTTAGCACAGAGATAGATTATAGTCTGGAATAGCGTATAGGTTACTTTTTATCCCGGAAAAATATACGGTTGGGATTTGTTAGTTTTTCACTGGGAACGAATCCGGGCGAAGGGAGGGTGAGCCGCTGCCCGCTAGTCTGATGTAAATGCAACTTCTTGAGATAACTACAATTACTCTTGATCGATCACGATATCAAAGATCATAAAGTGGTTAAATAAAGAAATAATTAAGAGATGGTATCTCCATTAAAGAAGACAATAAATTTAAAATTAATTAATTTATTAAAAAGACATTAAAACTTAAAAACTCCAAAATTTATGACATCAAATTTAAAATAAAATTAAGAAAAAAAAATGATATATAAATAAAACATAATCTCATGACGGACATTTATTACACTTTAACAGTCTTGCATAATTAATTCATACTACTTTAATTAAATGTTTCAAATAATACAATAATACATTACTAGCATTATGCAAATATAGCTAATCTATAAACGTTTAATCGCATTTAAAATAATTAAATTTAAAACTTTACTTAACATGTTTTCGAAATCACAGGTAATGGTATCAGATATGGTATTCTAGGTGATCGGTCTCCCGCGTCACAGCACAGATCTATATCGCGTCGATTGTGACTGCCTCGATGCACGACTATTTTAATTGGGCCCCGATCTCCGATCTGATAAATAAAGGACAAGATGGCGACTTTGTTTTTTTTTTATGGACATGTAGGCACGTGTTCGATGTTTGTCCGACTTATAGAATTTTGAACGGCCGTTTAATGGTGCTTGTAAACGCATTAGACGCTTGATGTGTAGATTTGAAATGGGTTACATTAACAAGTTTGTTAATCTTTTTTAATATTTTCTTATATCAAGTTTGTAATGTTTTTTTTAAATATTTGATAGACAAATGAGAAAATTTTAATCATCATAACGTGTTTTAACGTTTCCATGTACGTAAATTAATTTTATCATAACACAAATTTCTGTTTGTAGTTATTATGTATTTTAACATTGTAATGTGCAATGAAACAGCTTACTTCTAGTCTTTGTTAATAGCAATGCTAAACGTTAGAGATATGAAGCAATATAGTTGCGAGCCGCATGCTGGCCTCTCATATAAAAGCCCTTTTAACCACATTATTTGACGTGTCTATAAAGACAAAAGGACACTGATGAATATCATTTAACGAATCGACATTTGGTTTCGCGAAAGTTGTTTAAACGACACCAAGTCACGCCATCTATCTGATTGAACATTCAACCTTTTTCAACAATCACAACTTATAACTTACTTAAGGAAAAACGGGAGCTCGAACGCAACTAACGAACTGCGATAACTGGCGTTCGGTATGACGCCGACATTAAGCTGCCAGATAAATCGAGTTCGACTGAACCAATCGCGCGTCACCGCGGAATCGTAGCAGCCAATCGAAATGCGCTGTGACTAGGATAGCGTGACCCAAACGCAATCCGATTCGAATTGCATTCGTTACCGCCAGATGGCGGTGCGCAAGCGCCAATCGTCGCGTCCATCTCGCTGTCGTGCCCATATAATGATCTTCACAGGGGCAGGAGAATGAAGTTGAGCCTCTCATTAATTGGCGTTTTGAGCTGAGATCGCTGCGCGAAAGATAGGTTAATTCCTCGCCCGTTCGAGATCGTTGTCGCTCAAAAAGGAAGGTGAGCGAGCGTTTTCTGGAAATCAGATCCAATTACAACGAGGCCCGTTAACTTTTTGTTCTGTTTGCTCGATGGTCGAAAGCATACTCACGCGCAATGTTGACAGACGAGGGTCATGCGACCGGTTCGTACTGACGGATTGTTTTATTTCCTCGATACATGAAAATGTTAGTAGAACATTGCATTACTCGCATAACTCAAAACCCTATACCCCACCCACGCGGGGACATTTACATACCGCGAGCACGTCTCAATTAGGAGCGCTAATGTATGCCTCGACCGAAGCCCTGATCTGTCTGACGTCGACAGATAGCGAGTGAAACGTGACGAGTGACGACTATCGCGAGAAAACCACTGCCAACTTAACATCGCTGCACTATTAACAACACTAATAGCAACTGATATTGTCGATTTCTTTTAATATATATAAGTCTTTTAGAATTATTCCATTTGTATGTTGATAAAGAAAGTATTCATATTAATGAATTTATATTTGTTTTTCAGGTGAGGACGAGGAATGGGGAAACGAGAGCGAGGCGATGCCAGGAGAACCTCGTACGCCAAGCTCTGGCGGGGAGCGACCAGCCTCTAGTGGTGGCGCATCACCTACTTCGGAAGGTTCCGCTGCTGCTTCTCCACCACGCCTTCGTCTTAATCCTAGTCTAGCCACAGACCCGGCTCTTGCACCTCAAGCTACATCTCTAAAACATGAACCGCCATCACCATCACCCCCGCCGCCGCCAGCTAGAGATTATGGTTTGGCACTTACAGCTGCGAACTTCTCAGTGCTATTTCCAGCAGCGGCCGCAACTCCGCCTGGTTACATGTGTAAACCATGTGGCATTCGATATTCTTCGCTAAGCACTCTACAGGCACATCAAGAACACTACTGTTCAAAACGCAGAACTAAACCTGATGGAACAGAGGCACCTGCAGACGCGGCTGCAGATGAATCAAGCGGTGATTCTAAAACACCTCGGCCACCAGGCAAGCAATATGCTTGCACTTACTGCTCATACAGCGCCGACAAAAAAGTTAGTTTGAATCGTCATATGCGAATGCATTCTTCATCGCCTGTTAGTAGTGGCACGCCTGTACCACCACCCACTTCTAACGGTGAAGCTGTAGAGGGACCACCAGCCCAAGATCGTTATTGTGTAGATTGTGATATCCATTTCACTTCGGTCAAAACATATAGAGCTCACAAAGCACACTACTGTAACACCAGACAAGTTGTCAAGCAAGTTTTGGCTGCGGCTAGAACGGGATCTGCTACTTCAGGATCTGCTCCACCATCTCCGGGGGCAACTCCTCCTGCCCAAAGTCAATATGCATTAGCTTTACCAACGAATCCAATTCTAATAGTTCCATATTCAATATTACAAAGCGCTAGTAGACTTCCAGGCGCCACACTGCCAGATCCAGACACACCATGCTTTTTATTACCAAATGGAACTCTACAACCCATTAGCCGGGCTTTACCAAATATAAATTCAGAATTAAAAGAACCTGAAGTTTTAAAATCTGCAAATAGACCACGTGAACCATCACGAGATGGAGCCACGCCTTTAGATCTGAGCGTCCGTCGTACCCCAGAATCTGTAATAACTGATGAACACGAGAAAGAAAATAGAATGCGTTCTACTACTCCAGAGCAAATAGTCTGCGCCCCCTCATTACCTGGGTCTCCTGGAACACCATCTCCTTCAAGAAGATCATCTTCACCCAGTGGAGAAAGTTCTCCCAAGCGACGCCGCCGTAATTCAAGAGGGCCGACACCTAAACCACCTTGTGTACCTTCACCGCCTGAAGAAAAATTTACACCAGTAGTACCCCCTCCAATTATGCCACCCGCCCTAGCGCTACGACTAGCGACTGAATTACCTGTAACAACAGCGTCCCCTCAAGTATTGGTCAAACAAGGCGTGTCAAAATGTATAGAGTGCAATATTGTTTTTTGCAAATTTGAAAACTATCGTATTCACAAACGACACTATTGTTCAGCTGGAGGAGGAGAAGAGAGAGCTAGCCCAGCACCTCCGGAACCTGGTCCACCTCCACAGTACAGGCAACTAATTTGCTTGGCGTGTGGTATACACTTTAGTTCATTAGACAATTTGACAACACATCAATTATATTACTGTACAAAAAGAGAGACCCGATCGCCACGTAGTTTACCGGAAGCTCCGAGGCCTTCGTCGGGATCTGATGGTGGATGGAAGTGTCCATGTTGCGACGTAGTGTCACCAACGGCTGCGGCGGCGCAGCGACACATGGAGTCTCACGCTGGAGTCAAAGCGTTTCGCTGCACGATCTGCAGATACAGAGGAAACACGCTAAGAGGCATGCGAACTCACATACGTATGCATTTTCGCGAAAAACCAGCTGATCTTCAGGTTGGTGTTTATTAAATCTATTTTTTATTTTAATTGAAATTATTTTACCAGATTCTACCTAAAGGTGTTAAATTTAGCATTAATTCCTTAAATGAAAAAGCGATGTCTTAAGATTTCTCTGGAAGGAATATAGCGTGAAGTTATGCATGCATGAGTGTATTAGAACACTATTTAAAATCATTTACAGTAGAATATATGTACATATATTAATTACTATTAGCATAATATATTATATTTACAAAATTGCAAATAAACTATTTATCTTGCTAATTTCATATGAAAGTAATATCTGTTCTATATTCGTATTTCAATTAAAAACTATGACGAATTCTTATTAACTTATCTTCTTTCATTCATTCCAGGAGGAGAGCTATATCTCATGTGTGCTTGAAGAAGACAATCGCGAGACCACTTCACCCAGCCCAGCAGTGGGAGACCGAGTCCACAGGTGTGGGTCGTGCGCTTATACCTCCACGTACCGTGGTAACGTAGTGCGACACGCGCGTCTTGTCCACGCCACAGAAGACCCTGAGCCCGAAGAGCAGACGTCACCAATACCTCCTGTCGATATTAAAAAAGAACCAGAGACTGAAGAGGACACGCCTAATTTCTGCAAGTCCTGCAACATACCGTTCAAATACGTAAACACGTATAAGGCTCACAAACAGTTTTACTGTACTGCAAACCAAGACACAGCCGCCAACAATAACGTACCAGCGAGGGTCAACGACGCTCCTGTTGTATAAAATTTTCTTGAAGTATTCAGCGGTCTTCTAGTAATTCACTACCATGATATTTTGAAACTATTATAAAATGTAATTAACGTTTTATTCAACCTTCTATGTATCGACATATTTTATATAAATGTAAACAGTTACATCAAGGCTGCTGTACTCTCAATCTTTAGCTTATTTTGCTTACGGGCGTTATTAATAAAATAAGTGTATCTACTCGTTTTCTGAATTATAAAAGTTATGTGCAATAATTAAAAATTAAAAATCTAATTCGATTTAAGACACTCGTACTGCATATCGAAGCCAAATTGACGTTTTGACATTTAATGCGTTCAATGAGTGAATGAATGAAATCTCGGCTATTGTATATAAGCCATAGACGTGGCTAGGATTATTTCCACCTTGAAATTGTAATGAATATTTAATATTAAAATCATAATCATATTTATAATATTTAAAACGGGTTCATCTAAAAGAATACACTGAAATATTTTTTTTTAAACTAATACCGATAAGTCAAAAGAACCCTTCATTCATTCTACACATTACAATTCGAATTTCTTCTAGCTACGCCTATGATTACAGCCCTAATTAAGGTTTTGTTATATATTGTTATGTAAAAAAGTTAACCTCCTTCGTCATTGTATTAGTATACGTTAAAATACCAAATTGTAAATATATGTAAAGATATTATCGCGAACTAACTAAATTTTATTACCATTTGTTCTAAGTGATTGTTCTTTCTTTGTTGTTAATTTTGTTTATTATTGATAATTACTAGTAGATGAAGTTTATCATATCTTGCTAAGCAAATGAATGCTCATTCCATTTTTAACCAGTGGTCGACGCATCTATCTCTAAATAATAATTGGCGCTACATTTCAAAATTTTCATTAAGAATTAAATAGCATCAATTCAATTTTGTTTATCGTTTGTTCTAATATAGTGTCATTTTTTAATTTGGTTCAATAACAAAAGTGATGACACTTGTTATCTTTTATAAACATGTATTGCGCTCGTATGGTAACTGCGACTCTGAAACTAAGCTTGTCAAATATTCACGAACTAAATGATACTCTTCGCGCATGCAAATAGCTTATTTGGTAGCAGAATTGCCATGATTTTGCAATCAGAACGGCAGTTATATTACGAGTATTATACTACACGCACTTCACCACTTTCTAAATATATACATAGTGAAATGATCTGCTAAAGTGACAATATTCAATTATATTTAATTTATTTAATCATCTCTCAAATGTCAGTCAGCTTTTACTCGCGTGGAGTTATGACAATTTTACACAAACACTGGCCTGTTATTAAATGAATTACATAAAAATTATCCTAGCACTGCAATATAATGTATACATATTTAAATAGATAAATAAATATAAAGAGATATACCTTTTTAGTAAGAAGTTCACGCAAAATACCATGTTTTGTCAATGCCAAAGCATCGCTAGATTATCGTAATTTGCATTTATAGGTATCTCACTAATTATAGTTAGAGTTAAGCGACTACAAGACTTATTCCGTAAATATATATGTATTGTGTTTGTCTGTACATTGGAATAAGTCTCGAATTTCCAACATTCGCGTAATGGCCGTATTGATTCGGATTTATAAATTGTTTGTGACGTAATTATCATTTTTAAGTCGTTGACAAATCGTTTAGTACAGATAAGTTTTTCTGTTAAAGATTATTATATTTATTTTATATTTTATTTTTTATTTATAATCTGCGTCGGAATCTATTTTTTTTTTTTGCTATCTATGGAGTTTATCCATTGTCTTTCTACATATTATATGAATGCCATATAGTGGTGTAAACGGGACATTACCATTTAAACTGTCCTTTAATTGCTTAGGCCTATACCACCAGAATATTTCTACGTAAAATAGGCATATAATATCAAAGCTTCTTTTAATTATAAATAAATTAGTAACATATTTTGTCTGCGACTTAAATCGTACCTACGAAAAAGGTATCATGACATTTCAATAAAAAACATAGCATCTGATGTGACGTGCCATAATCAGTGTTTAATATAAAAAATAGTTTTAAATATAAGGTGATATTCTCGAATAAAATTATGGCTAAACTTAACACATATTGTCAGTAAAAATTTTGCATGTCAATACGCCTAGCAACGGCCAAAAATTAGTGTTGAAATATGCCACGTTAAATTGTAACCATAGGATGTTTTAAAGTGATAATACATTACGTGATGTACGCGTACATTGATATTGTAAAATATGCCAGACAATAAATTATTATTTATCACATATTATGACTGTGTTTATTTTATTCTACCCAAGACTTACCGTAAATGATAACCCCAATGTAAAAAAAGCTCCTTAATATATTATATTTACGTCAAGAATTCCAAAAAGGCTTTATTTTCTTAAGTTAATATTAATAAATTAAACAGTCCAACTAACTGTATTTAAAAGACATCTTGCTGGGACAATAAACACACAGCACCATCTAGTTTCATGTTAAACTACGAAGCCTATGTTATGGATACCCGATAGTTGACACACTACACATATATAACTTTAAATACATACATATTATAAATATAAATATAAACACCCATGACTGGAGTACAAACATTAGTGCTCATCGCACAAATGAATGCCCCCAGCGGGACTCGAACCCGCGACTGCTGGCACGGCAAGTAGGGTCACTACAAACTGAGCCAAACGTGTCGTCTTACTTAAAAGAAACGGCAATATTGAAGTAGAATGCCACAAAATTTTGAAAGACGAATATTTTGGTAATCATTACCAATCATTTATGATGCACGTGTAATATAAGTATTACCAATTAATAAATAATTTGCACAAAGAGTAGATGGTTTGTTTAGAAGTCTATGAATGGCAAACTAGGAATACAATAGGACTAAATAATTTTCGGTATAAATCTCTTAAAATAAATATATTACAATATAAAAGAAAGCAGCGTTTGAAAAAGTTTCCTTATTTCCATTCCCTTTTTGATGTGAGACATCTAATGCGGCGGCTTAAATAAAACTTCTATTTAATTTTATTTTATTTTTAATGGCTGGAATTTGGTTTTAAATTAAAAAAAAATATTAACAAATATTGTAAGGTACTTTGGTGCCATTTTTGAATATTTTGAATTTATTTTGTTATTTTGTGGGTAGGCTGTCTGTAACAACCCATGGTAACAACTACATATACAATTAATGCCTTTGAAACATCTAAAGCCTGTCTCTCCCGTGACCATGAATGATGTGAAGCATTCAAAACGTCGAGAACCAAAAATCAAAATAAATCCGTGTAAAAATCTGAAAAAAATCAACAGTATTGTTGATCGAATGTTCATTTTTAAACATATAAAATAAAAAGAGATAGAAAGGGGTCTAGTTATTCTTTGTTTCTTTCTATCGGGATAACACATTTTTGATCTGCTTGCCTGCTCTATGTGTATTATCTTTATGGCTATAACTAGAGATGGGTTAATACCAATATTTCTCAGGATTAAGTAATACTAATATATTCGTCGGGCAATATTATAATATTGTAACTAATATTTTAATATTAGTGATATTTATCTCAGGTATGTCACTCACTATCGTATTCCTGTTCAATAATACTTATATTAGGTTTGTTACTAAGTATTTAAAATTGGAACTAATAATATAGAAATATCATGTAATATTCGTAATAATTTTTATTTGTCATCTATGGTAATAATTGAATGTAGGTACACTATGATCGTATTAACAAGTAATAAGGTTAGTTTTTGCTTGACATTCCCTTGACGAATCCGAGAATCCTTACTGACAATGAATCCGTACGATATTATCCGACTTATTTTGAATGGTTATCACAAAGATTATGTGAATATGAAATATTAGCATATTAGAATTTGTCAGATTACTAATACACAGATCCTTCAATATTACTAATCTCTTAGCGAATACTAATATATTAGTCACACCACTAGTTAATACCAACTACCGAGTATCAACCAAACGTTCCGTTGCCGGAATAACTAGTTTTTATCAGTAAATAGTTATTGTGATACCTGATACCGTATTTAAGGTATCGCATCAATAAATAGTTACTAAAACTATTTACAGTTTTTCACGCCCACCACTAACATGTTTGCTTGCATCGATAATAGATGTCGTTAATCCGTAAACTGTTAAACGATTTTAATTTAGAAATATATAAACTAAAATATTTTAAATATTGTAAAATTTAGCCTGCATTTAATTGAATAAATTACAGTGACTAAATGTTTTTAATCGTTTTTAAAGTCATAAAAATAAACAACGCCGTCTATAAACAATAAGTGTGCATCTATAAGCAATAAATAATCGTCATTACTTCGTCTTAGTCCACTTAAAATATTTTTTTAAACCGTAATAAACCTTTCTGGGGACTGGGATACATATTTAATCTTTTGTTATTTATACACAAACTTGAATCATTACAAATTATGCCATCTATTGGCATTTATTTAAATTAATTTGTCTTTATTTATATATTTGAGGTCTATACATAACTTACCATTTAAAAAAGTGTTCAAAGTGAACACTTGAAAGGCTACTTTGTATTAATTAACCAAACTAAAATTGATAAAACGAAAGGCATATCATGTTTTCTTTAATGTTATGACCATTCCTAATAGATAACAGGTTATATTTTAATGACTAATTAAGATTACCAAATAACTATGTAATAGACTGTACAAATGTGAAAATTAATGCGTGCGCTACAACGGCTGGATAGATTTTGATGAAATTTAATTACTACACAGATAGACTATGAAAACAATAATAATGTCGTCCTAACTGATTTTGGTTACGGCAACTAATCTCAGGACATAAGTGCACTGAATGTGAGAGTTAAAGGAATAGAATTCCTTTAACTCTCACTTTCCGATGAAACGACAAGTCGACCCAACTGTCGGCGATAAAGCGCAAGATCGATAGCTTAACGCACTCTCCGGGGCATAGGACTGTAAACACCGTCCAGCTGGGTTTCCAGCTCTTCTCGGTGACGTGTCATGAGATGAAAATGTTAATGAATTTAGACCAATTTATACCAATAAAATTACCGTCAACTTCCAAACTGGTTGCTACTAAACCGGAATATTTTGTGACAGAAAAATCGATATGGAAAGATCCGATCTATGGGACTCAAACTTAGGACTTCTCGATCTGCAAGCGTACATGCTAGCCACTAGACCAACTAGGAAGTTAACAGTAACATAGGCAAATGTTAAGCACGTAGGGATGCACCCAAGCTTAGTGAGGATAACTCGCTAGCGTCAGTAGCGGTACAAACGCTTAATATGCTCTAAAATTCAAGAATTCCAACAGCCCCATAATTTTCATTTAATATTTTACACGATTAATTATGATGTATAAAATATTTTAAAGGAATTCAAACATTATTCAATGGAAACGAGTGATTAGCCAGCATTTGACATGAACATTAAAATATAACTGTCTTTATAATTAAACAACAATTAAAATAAAACAAATATTTATTTACAAAACATATTCTTATATTTGAAATGTAAACTGCAGTAAAAGTTTTTACAATAATAAGTTGGTGTAGTTTTTTTCATTCTGCTTAAAATCTCAAACTTATTAAAATTATTATCCAATAACATGTATTTAAATTAATCTGGATCAGAATGGTCCTCATATTGTTCCCGAAATTGTTCAGTATCTTCTTCTTGGCCATAGTAAAATTCATCATCGCTATCTTTATATCCCTCATCTACTGTACTATGTACAAAATTTCTGCTGTCGGATAAATCGGTGTGTTCTGAAAGAACTCTGGCCTTGTATTTAGCATAAGCTGCACCATACCTTTTAACGTCTTCATTGAATAAATCTGGAGGTTCATCATATATTTTTTCTTCGCCTTCATCACTTGATAAATCATCATCTATAAAAGTTTTAAATATCAATTTTAGCATGTATTCTATGGTATGTACAATTTTCTATATCATGGGGTCTCATCACGAACAAACAAAAATTAGTTCAAAAGGATGTCAATAGATGGTGTTACAGGTTCTATTTGTTTTTTTGAAATATTCTACATGAAGGGAAAAGAAATAATGCATCCGTAAAGTATATTTGCTTAATTTTAGTCATTATTAAAATATCAGCAATCAGATGGGTTTGTAGTGTATATTCACAGATGGCGCTTTTACTTTTTAAGAATTGTTTATTACAGTTAAAAATTGTTAAAATTACGTTTCTTTTTTATTCAAATGCAGAATAAGTTTTACAATACTTACCATTCATTAATTTGTACATTTATAAAATAAAAGAGTTTAACTATTTGAGAATCAACAACATCTATTCAAGCAAACAAAAATAGCCTGAATGTGCGCTGTCTAATTTCTTTTTTATGGGATGAGGCATCTGTACTAACACAGTATTATATGATCTGTGGTTATATGATGTCACAAAATTGAGGATATTATGAAAAAAACTACTAAAGAGACAATATAAGTAGCAATGGTAGCTAAGGCATGAAATACGATAAAAGACATGTCTTACCTAAATTACAATTCTCAACAGCTTTAATCATTAATTCTTCATCAATGCTACTGGGTTCAGAGTCCGGATAATCATTCCTCCAATTATTCTCTGCATTGGAATCTTCGCTGTCATTCTCATCATCAGATGCAACAATACCATTATCTCTATAGTTACCCAAAACTAAATCTGTTTCATAGTTTTCTATACTGCAAAGGAAAGGTTTTTATTAACATAACAATTTTCTTATTGATACAAAATAATGCTTATAACTTATATATCCCATAAATATTATTAATGCATAACTTTGAATAAATGGATGTTTGTTACTCAATCACACCAGAATGGCTGAACGGATCTAGATGAAATTTGACACAGAGATATATTATAGTCTGATATAGGACATGGGTTACTTTTTGTTCAATACCGTGATATCCATACTATTAATTAAATGAACCTATAGACGAACCCATCTAATATAATTCTAACATACTATTAGTAACAATTGTAACTTACCTAACAAGATTATCCAACATTGATATATCGAAATCTTCTTTAGCAGCAGTATAAAGATCATAAATATATTTTTCATTCTCCTTTTCATCTTTCTTTTGTAAATCTACTAAATCAAAATCGTCTTGAATATCTTTTAAACCTCTCCTACAATTGACAATCTCATAGCGACTCTCGGTGGCAAAATCTTTTCTTTCTTTTCTTATTTTCTGAATTATATCATTCACACTCGTAGAATTTTTCAGTTTGATCTTATCTGGAACTATACTTTTTACATGAGTTGTTTCCTGTTGAAAGGATAATGTTATTAGTTTTACCATTATCAATTTGTCTTAGATTTGTAAAGTAATACACACAAAAACACACCTCATTGTCTACACTCCCTCTAAATACAAAAAGTGACGGCGAAATCTCTTCTGAATCTGTTTTCATACGTTTACATAAAAGTACTAAAGCATCTTGAGGGTTATCCTCTAATCGGCGCTTGACTCTCAAAACTGTGGATGTAGCCATTATAACTATTTTCAGAGAATACAAACTTGCAAAACCCAAAAAACTTATTGATGTTTGTGATAAAACATTTGACGTAAAATATTTAAAATATAGTAAATGTTTTATTAAAAATGAACAGGTTAGAATTTCATAAATTCGTCCAGACTCTAGAGTTTTGACTTTTGAACAATAACAACATAAACTGTAGAGAATTGCTAGTTGCTACGCATTAATATCAATCTATCGATGTCATTGTCATTGAAAATTGGAGTTTGTTATTTGACAGTATCTTTTTCTTTTTTCAAGATGTGCATGGAGTGCATTGTAATTTGTACATTAATTTAATATAGAATTTTGAATTATTATCTACTGTAGCTATAATAAGGAATGGGGAAGATTTCTTGTAAGGAGGGCGCTACATGTAAGATCTATTTACATTCAGTCTGAAGTTAAGCAATTTATCATGTTTTTTTATCTGATTTTTTGCTTCTATTGTGTTCACATCTTATTTGTGCAATGTATTGTACCTGGAAGTAAGTTGAAGGAAGAAATGAGAAAGAGAGGTGCATCCTGTGGTGATCCTGACTGACTTATGGATCAACACACAGCCTAAGCCGCTGTTCGTAAAAACGTGAAATTTGGAGGACGTATTCCTTATATGATGTAGGCATCCGATAAGAAAGGATGTTTCGAAATTCATCCTCTTAAAGGGGCAATAAAGTTTATATGGGCAAAGAATTATTTATGATCAGAATTACTTGAGACTTGGTATTAATACTCTTCTTTTAGCATTTTTCAAGACTCAATCTCATAAGAGACTAAACTGAGAGATGAAAGTTTATATGAAACTCTGTAATTATTTTGTAAAAAGAATACGAAAAATAAAAAAAGATATTACCTGTGACGGTTTAAGAGTTTTAAAATCTTTTTCTTGAAATCAAATATTGTGATTTCACCAATTTTGGTCGTCTTATTGCTTTAGCCCACAATTTCTTCAATTTTTATCCTTTGGGAACAAATGATATCATTATAGTTAAATTTTAAATAAAATGAAAAAAAATCTATCTATATCTAATATAATCACGTAATAGAGCTTTACAATATTATACTGAGGGCCATAGTGATTCCGACATCTGGCGGGAGAAAAGACAAAATCCTTATCTAATGTCCTTCACATTTGTTTCATCATTATTTTGTCTGTGTACTGTCCAATCATTATTATTCATCAGTCTGTGGTTTCAAGTCTGTATTCTGTACTCTGTGGACTGTGCTACCAGCTAAACTTTCGGAGACAAAAGAAAACTCTGAACACTGTGTTTTCCCTTAATCTGTGGTGTTTTCAGTAATTATTGATTATTATCGCTTGTGTGCTATAACTAACGAAACAAATTGCGTTTCACCATGGATAATCTGAAACAATTCAATGCAATGGGTTCTGATGATAACAATTGGAGAACACAAAGTGTAAGACAGACCGTGGTATCCAAGATGTACGTATTTGAAGATGTTACAATTGACTACTTGAAAAACAATATTAAAAACATAAAATATCCAAGAAGAAATCACCTTTAAATTGTTTTTTACTTCGTTAACTATTAAAATAATTTAATATTAGATGCTATGAGCTTGAAAACAATCAAAATTGTTAATTAAATAATTATATTTTTATAATTTTTAGTGAGGAAGTGATTCAAAGGTCAGGCATGCAGGTAGCTCGCAACAGTAGTGAAATGGAGAACCATGTATTCATGAAGGCAAAGACCAGAGAAGAATATATGAATATGGTTGCGAAATTAATATTACATGTAAGAGAAATGTGTAAGTATCAATATATCGTAAACCACATTTACAAAAAGCTTGTTTAGTTTATTTATTTTGTAATATTTATATAATGTTCTAGCACAACCGAAACAAAATCAAGGGGCACCAAACATGCAACAAAATCAAAACCAACAAGGACCTAACTCTCAAGTACAAAACCAACCTGGACAACCACAACAAGGACCTAGTAACCAACCTGGTATGGCAACTGACCCTATAAATGCTTTGCAAAACATGGCATCACAGGGAACAAGAAACCAAATGATGAATATGGGACCAGGGCAGATGCAGCAAGGAGTGTTAGGTCCTAACCCTGGCATGGGTGGCATGCAAGGACAAATGAATCAACAAGGCCCAATTGTATCTCAAGGTCAAGCTCAAACAGCCACAAATTTGCTTCAAACCCTGAATCAGCGCCCACAGATAAACATGCAAATGCAAAATAAGCTCGGTGGTTCTATTGGGATGGTGCCAAACCAAGGTCAGATGGGTTCAAACATGGTTAGTGGTATGGGCATGGGCAACATGGTTAGTCAGCTACAGAACCAATTGTCAGCTCCTGGAATTCAGATGATACCAACAATGTCCATGTCAAACACCATGCAAGTTCCCATGACAGGAGCCAATACTATGGTAGGGCAAATGCAGTGTAATCAAGGTGTTGGTGGAATGGGAGGGCAAATGGCACCAAATAATATGCAAGGGCAGATGCCTAATCAAATGGGTAAGTTATCAATGTAATTGATTCATAACAAAGCTTCTAGAAATATACAATGTTATTCAGAGAAGAAAACCTAACTTTCTTATTAATATTATAAATTATAAATGCTAATGAGCTTATTAGTTTGTCAGTATGCCCTTTTATATAGCACCATTTTATATATATACTTATTAGGGTGGAGGGAAAACTTTTTTCTTACGTTGGCGGTAGAATTTGTATATTATAAAAAAAACAAATTTTTGAAATAAAAAAAAACTTTTTACTCAACATTTTGAGGTGGCCCACTGATTTTTAAAATAAATAATTAATTTAAATTTTTGGTTTGAATGAAATGTTTTTTTACACATGATGATCTTTGAAAATATTCAAGAATTGATTAATATAGTCATTTTCTACTCAACTTTCACTGTAATACAAAAAAATAACATGTTATTTTTTCAACTTCTACTTCCACGCTAAGAAAAAAAAAAAGATTTATTTTCACTCTACTTTAATACTTATGCATAATGATAAAAAGTTAATATTTACTTAAGTATAATATGCGTTCTAAACAATTCAAATTTATCTACTTGTATGCTATAAAAATAAAAAAATACATGCTCATTCACAAACTGTATTCCCATTTTGCTCTTGTTGTTTCCAGTCGGTAATATGGGGAATAACCAGTTAGTAAACATCAATATGCTCCAACAAATGCACCGGGGCAATAAGGAGGTTGTGATGGGTGCAGGATATGCCCCGCGACCAACTCACAATCAGTTCCTAAGACAGAGCCCCTCGCCATCTGCCTCATCACCTAACATGCCTGGTCCGAGCCCTGTCTCAATGGGTGAGTAACTAATGCTATATGAATTAAATTCATCTAAGTGATAATGCAAAGATGTATGTATGATTGTAAATACATCTATATATATATATATATATATATATATATATATATATATAGTTGATAAAAAATAAGCAGTCATGAACTGCCGATAGAAATCAATACTTAATATTATAAAGCTGAAGAGTTTGTTTGTTTGGTTGAACGCGCTAATCTCAGGAACTTCTAATCCGATTTGAAAAATTCTTTTTGTATTAGATAGTCCGCTAAGTAAGGAAGGCTATAGGCTATATATCATCCCGGAAAAATGTACGGTTCCCGTGGGATAGATTTGTTTCTGTCTAGGGACGAACCCGAAGTGAAGCGAGGGTGAGTCACTAGTGAAAACATAACTTTGGAATAAGTGTGTTTTTTTTATTTTTATATTAATTATTGTAGTATGAATAATTTAAATTTCATAATTTGTAAGTTGAAATTATTAATAGTCTGGGTTTTTACATTTTGATATAGTTTATTAATCAAAACATATGACGTTGCACGTCGCCAGTCTGCGCCGGATTGCGTCATATCACATGTTACACGTTGTTGACGAAGTTTTGCTTCTACAAAAGAAGTTTTTACTTCAAAAAACTATAAATTATAAAGATTTTTTATGTATATTTCTTACTACAGATCTGTGGGCAAAAATAGGTATACAGTATACAAGATTTTAAATCTACATCTACACTACTATTATAAAGAGGAAAGATTTGTATTTTTGTATGTTTGTTATGTATAAACTCAAAAACTACTGGACCGATTTAGATGAAAGTTAAGAAGGTAGTTTGAGACCCTGGAGAGGACATAGGATATTTTTTATTCCAGAAATCATTCCTTAAGGGGGTAAAAATGGGGATCAATGTTTGTATGGGGAATCAACCTAGGGACGAACCCGAGCGAAACGAGGGAGGGTCGCTAGTATTTATTTAACGACAGTTGTCATGTCATGCCTTTATACTTCATAATAAATGAATTTTCCAGGTGGTGGAGTTCTCAGCGGTGCTTTATCCTCACCGATGTCAGGGCTCGGAGGTTTAGGGGCCTGTTCTGGGGGCAGTCCGTCGCCATCCACAAACCACCATCTTGGTCACCATCCACAACAGCAACGGTAAGTTTACACAATGCACAAGCACTATGATGTAACTAAAATATGCACTTGATAATGATGTGAAAAAACATATGTAGTATAGCAATTTAATGTGGTTTTCTCAGTGCATCCCTAAGTGCTTAATCCTACTAATATTATAAACGCGAAAGATTGCAAGAATGTATGTATGGATGTATGTTTGTTGCTCTTTCACGCCAGAACGGCTGAACGGATCTGGATGCGATTTAACACAGATATAGATTATTTATTTATTTATTTATTATAAAGGCTTACTAACTAAATTTACATAAAGCATTAATTTAACATAATAATATTTCGCTATTTTTATATAAATTTAATTTAAAAGTATGCACAGCTTTTTATAGAAGTACTTATTTTATTTAAATTTTATTTTACGAGTGTATAAGGAGCCATTTAAGTTGTACAACAAGCAAAAAAAAAAAATGAATCTAAATATTTAAATACAGTTTCTTTTTAAATAAATTTAGGCTATCAGAAAAAATATCTATATCACAATGCTGAAATATAAAATTGTATAATTTAAAGCTTCGTAAGAGTGGTGAATTGCAACCGTATCTATTTTTTCGTTGTGGGATATATAGTGGTTTGTAGTTAATAGCTCTTGCTGCAGGTCTTGGTGTTTGTATATTTACTAGCGACAGTAGTGACGGACAATCTATATAATTATTGACTAATTTAAAAACAAATATGAGTCGCAAAAAGTCGCATCTTTGGCGTAAAGTTTTCATGTTAAAGTGTTCAAGTTTTTCTTCGTATTTAGTATCAATAAAATTGTGGCGACTGGTATAAACAAGTCTTTTTAAAAACTTTTTTTGTATATTTTCTATTCGTTGAATATTATTCTGATAATCAGGGTACCAAATCAGACTACAGTAATCAATATTGCTGCGGACAAGGCAAAAATATAAAATTTTTAGTGCAAGTATTGATTTAAACTTGTTGGTATTACGGTGAATAAAACCTAACATTCTTAGGCTTTTGCTTATTACGGTATTAATTTGACTAATGAAACGCAATTCTTTATCCATGATTATACCAAGATCTTGTATTTCTGTCACTTGATTTAGTTTAAACCCATTGATGTCATACGTCGTATTAAAAATAACTTTTTTTCTTGAAAACTTCATATGAAACTTCATTATAGTCTGGAATAACACATAGGCTACTTTTTATCCCGGAAAAATGTACGGTTCCCGTGGGATAGCTTTGTTTTTGTTTTGCTAGGCGCGAACTCGAGCGAAGCGAGAGTGAGCCGCTAGTAGCCTACGTATTACTCCAGTATATAGGTCACAGATAGATCTGTGTACTAATTTTCATCCAAATCGGTCCAGCTTTTTAGCCATAAATATGAAACAAACACACATCCATACAAACTTCTTCAAAAACAATATCAATATTATAATATGAGACTAACTACTATACTACATTCTAGTGTCAACATGGGTATGGTTGCATCCCCTTCATCATCCCTCAACACCCCCGTGGGGGCCGGAGTGGCATCTCCTGGCGGGGAGGAAGCCGCCTACAGGGAGAAGGTTCGGCAACTCTCCAAGTACATTGAACCACTACGAAGAATGGTTATGAGGATGGTCAGTGAAGGGGAAAGTGAGTAAAGAAATTTAAAGTTAGAGAAAAAAAAAACATAATTTTTATTTCAACCGACTTCAAAAAGAAGGAAGTTCTCAATTCGACATAAACTACACTAATATTATAAAGAGGAAAGATTTGTATGTTTGTAACAAATAAACTCAAAGAGTATGGGACTGATTTAGGTGGGAGGTAAGAAGATAGTTTGAGACCCTGGGAAGGACGTAGGATATTTTTATTGCAGAAATCATCCCTTAAGGGGGTGAAAATGGAGATTAAAGTTTGTATGGGGAATCAATCTAGGGACAAACTCGAGCGAAGCGAGGGTGAGTCGCTAAGTAAATAATAAAATAAGCATATATTTTTTCGTAACATATTTGTGATATCTTTTGCAGATGTTGAAAAGCTAACAAAAATGAAGAATCTCCTGGACATATTATCTAATCCAAATAAGAGAATGCCGCTGGAGACCCTGATCAAGTGCGAGGTGGTGCTGGAGAAGCTGGACTTCAAGCGGAGTGAGAGTATCGGTCTTGGGTTACCCTCATCTACTGCAGGCAAGGTAATTTTGTTAGAAGTTCATATAATTACCAGGCAGTGGTAGCCCAGTGGTAACGCGTTCGCTTGGGAAATCGAGTGAAGCGGGTTCAAATCCCGCGTCTCGCACCTCTGATATTCTCATCTGCGAATCATTTCCAACATAATCACCACTTGTCTTACGGTGAAGGAAAACATCGTGAGGAAACCTGCATGTCTGAGAGAATTTAGCAAGTTTTCGAAAGACATGTGAAGTTCGTCACCCCGCGCTTGGACTGCGTGAGGGAAGTATGATATATGTTGGAGTAGCCAATAGATAGTAGTAGCTATAGAGATGGTTTATGCATGTTGTTGGTTGCAGGAACAAATCTGCAACCCGCTGCTGGAGGTGGTGAACATCTGCTTGCAGTCACCGCTCGCCAACCACACGCTCAAGCGCACCTTCGGCTCCACGCTCGACGCGCTCAACGGACCTGAGATCAAGTATGTATTCAGCCCTTTTTAACGTCCCACTGCTGGGGGTGGGCCTCCCTTCAATACGAGGGGGATCGGACCATAGTCCACCACGCTGGCCTAGTGCGGGTTGGCGGACTAAGCATATCAGATGTCTTTCGAAAACTTGATAGGCTCTTTTGGGTTGGACAATAATTGGATTAAAATAAATATAAAGTACTAATATCCCACGGGAAACGTACATTTTTCCGGGATAAAAAAAGCCTATGTGCGATTCCAGACAATAATCTATCTCTGTGCCTTTCATCCAGATTCGTTCAGCCGTTCTGGCGTGATTGAGTAACAAACATCCATGCAAACTTTCGCATTTATAATATTTATGAATATTATATATTCCAGGAATCTTCCAGCCCCACCTCAGAAAGTGCCGAAAGTAGAAGAGCCAGCTTTGGAAATACCAGATGTATTGCAGGGAGAGATCGCCAGGTTGGACTCTAGGTTCAAGGTAACTAAAGAAATCCATTTTTTTCCTTTTTTTGACACAGTTTTTTAAAATTAAATTAAAAAATGTCATTGATAAAATCAATTATAATATATTTAAATAGACTTTTACAGGTAGTTTTATTTATCTGTTCATAATCATTCCTCATATTTTCTACTACCTGTACCCCGCGGTTTCACCCGCGTTAAATTTTTTTGATTATAAATATCAGGTTTACAATAATGTATGAAAGACAGCCCGATTTGTTGGCATTTATGATTACTGCTCCGCTTCCTTGTGTAGTAGTATGATGATATGTAGTCTATAGCCTTCCTCAATAAACGGGCTATCTAATGCAAAAAGAATTTTTGAAATCGGTTTAGTAGTTCCTGATATTAACGCGTTCGAACAAATAAACAAGCAAACAAACAAATTATGCCTCTATAATATTATAGAATAGAATCAAGTCATTTTTTACATTTAATTTTAGTATGTTAGTAGTTTAGTTTATTTAAAGTCTGTTTGAACTCTACTCGATTGATGTTTGTTAAAGTCATATGAAAAATTTTGTGTAACACGTTCTCAGTACTCTGATCTCATGATAGAGCCATAAACTAATTTTTGCTATAGATTTTAATAGATCGAGCGAGCAAATTGTTTTTGCTTTAAGTCTGGCAAAATTTGCTTTCCTTTGTCAATTTGTTGGTACTCCTCTACAAGTCGTATTTTACAACCGCTCTATACGAAACTTGGACATTGGTTTTACGACTTTATAGATTTTTTGTCGTCGGGAATTTTTGATTGTAGTACCCCTCCAAAAAGGGGGCTATTAGATATCTCCATTTCCGCCTTATGAGATCCGATTTAGATGTTCTTTTTTTTTATTTGAAAGGTTTACTTTAAGTTGGTCTCATAAAAATTTGGTGAAGATCCGATCAGATCTTAGGCGTGATGAGCAGAATATCTCTTCAAAATGCAGTTTGTGCTCGCGAGGTCTACTGTTTGCAGTACTACTAGTATAGAAAAAATTAAAGAGTGCGTGTATGAATGTGTACACGCGTAAAAAGTAAAACTTCTGTAGGTTATCGGTACTCTTTATGAAATTCAATTTATGTTTTAAATAGTTAGGATTGGTGAGATACTAAAAATAACGCACGTTAGGCATATTACAATCATATATTTATAGAATATGATTTAAGGAAAGAATATAATATTATATATCATTTGTCAGACAATAACAACGGTTACCATGGCAACAAACGCCTCGCCCGAATACACTTTTCGTAACGCATTCACCAGCTTACTCCCCAAGTCAAGCGTGCGTAAAAAACTTTTACTTAAATAAAAGAAAGTAACAAGTTCATTTCGTGCAGGTGTCGCTGGAGACGATGCAGCTGTCGGGCGGCACGAGCGCCATCTCGCTGACGGCGCAGCTGGACGACGTGCGGCTGCCGTGCGTGCCGGCCGTGCACGTGCGCGTGCCGCGCGACTACCCCGCCGCGCCGCCCGCGCGCACGGCGCCGCGCGCGCGCCCGCCGCCCGCCGCCGCCGCCGCCGCCGCGCCCAGCGCCGGCGACAGCTTCCTGCTGCGCGTGGAGCGCGCCATGGACGCCCGGTGTGCCAGGTGAGCTGGTGTACTTTCAACCATAGAACGTCAAGGTAGAAAAGGCAGTGGTAGCTAAGGTAATGCGCTCGCTTGGGACAAGAGTGAAGCGGATTCAAATCCCAGGTCTCGCACCTCTGATATTTTCATGTGCGAATCATTTCTAACATGATTACAATTTGTCTTACGGTTAAAGGAAACATTGTGAGTAAACCTGCATGTCTACGAGAACCTAGCAAGTTTTCGAAAGACATGTGAAGTCCGTCACGTACTTAGCCAGCGTGGTGGACTACGGCTCGATCCCCCTTGTTTTGATGGGAGACCAGCAGTGGGACGTTACAAGGGCTGAATACAAGAACGCCAATCATCCCGATCTTGGACAGCCCGCATCTACCCAGGATCTGCTACATTTTTCAAATCGTCAGCCAAACCTTGTCACAGGGTAATTGTCTTGCATAGGTTTGCCTAAGCGTAGTCTCCAATATAGCATGTATATGTCACTATCTAGAAATCATCGCGTATTAGGATGTGATTTGAGGTTTCCGCACCACCACCAGTAGCACTACTAGTGCAGAGGATGACAGTTTCCTGCTGCTTCCTTCCAAAAGTGGAGAAAGCTATGGATTCTATGTGTGCTGTATGGATTCTATATGTGATTTTTTAGCAGAAAACCTAAATATTTGATATTCATTTCAACATGATACCTCCATGCGTTCTGAGAAAAAAGGCCTTGTCAGTCAGACATACATACAGACAGACGGCCAACGAAGTAATCCTATAAGGGTTCCTTATTTCCTTTTAAGTTACGGAACCCTAAAAATCAAAAACATAATATATATTTTATTATATATAATTTATTTCCACAGATTGCCAAAAAGCTGCTCAGTGGGCCAGCTGCTAGACGCGTGGGAGATGAGCGTGCGCCAGGCCTGCGCGCCGAGCCCCGTCGCCTACACGCCGGTGCCGCCCCTCGGACTATAAACATAAGTTATTATACTAATGAAATTTTGATGTTTTAAATAACTTGGTAATATATTAAACTAGCGACTGATCCTCGCATCGCTCGGGTTCGTCCCTAGATATGTTTTTTAGTATCGAATAGATAAATTATATTATATTATACGAGTATATATCTTAATATATATAATTCTTCTGTACGTGTGTTAGTCACCTAACTCCTCCTAAACGGATGGACCGATTTAGTTGAAATTTTATGTGTATATTTCAATGGGATGGTTCGAAAACACAAATGGACCCGGTAGTTGGCGCTGCAATCGGCGTGTCACTGATCATCTAAACGGCAGGGACGATTTTAATGATATTTTTTGTGTATGTTCGAGCGGGTCCCTGCAAGGTTTGAATTCACAAATGGACCCGGTAAGTGGCGCTGCAGTCGGCGTGTCACTAAATTTTCATGAAAGACTCCATTTTCCGCGCAATAAATACATTTAAATTGTTGATTAAATAAAATAAAATAAAAATCGATGTAAGTTTCCTATGGACTGCAAAACTGCTGGAGCGATTTTGATGAAATTTTCAGGCAATCTTCAGATCAGCGGGTGATCTTGTGAATTTTGTATTGTGAATTATATATATACATATACACACTACCGATCCTCCAATTATCTTCACACAAATCACGCCAATCCGTCACTCTGTTGCGTCGTGAAAGAAGGACAAACTAACAAACAAACACACTCACATTTACAATATTAGTAAGTATGGATGTCTTGTTGGTGTAGTGTCTAGCATGTACGGTTCGAAAGTCCTAGATTCGAGTCCTGACTCGAACTAACTATATTTATTGGTAGATTATTGTTATATATTTTTTTATGTGTTCGTGTAAAGAATACTCAGTTTTGATTTTCCATTATGCATAGCCTCTTAGACTACACGTATAATTAAAAGTAAGAATATGTTTTTTTTTTATTATTTTATTATGTTAGTAGTTATTTTTCTATGAGATGTTTTTACTCATTAGTAATATAATTAGATTTTAAGTAATGTATAAGTAAAGACGGTTCCACACTATGAAAAAATATAGTGAAAATTTGTATAAATATTTTCTTGCAAATATACGAAGCAATAAATTTTTGTAGTGTAATTTTAACATACGTTTATTGTATATACGGATTGATCTAAATAAAATTGTCGATTGTTATAATTGTAATTAATTGAGATTGCAACGAAAAAGTTTTAAATAATAAAATTAAATATAGATATTTATTTATTAGGGGTCGTTCATAAAATATGTAACATAAAATTTTACCTTATTAGACCCCCTCCCCCCTTCGACAAGATATGTCAAAGATATCCCCCAAATACCCGCCCCCTCCCCCCTATATTATATTTATTATTGCATCACGAATGATAGATCTCTCCCCAATTGTAAAATTGATGAGCTGCGAACGTCATGTTACCTTAAAGACCCCCCCCCCCCCCTCTCTTGTCACATTGTAAGTGACCCCCCCCCCACTCCCCTTCCTTCTCCCCAAAGTGTGAACATATTTTTAAACGACCCCTTCAGAAACATTGTGGACATCACTATATTGAAATAAAAAATAATTTGTTTTCAGATGTGATATTTGTCTGTGATAAGTTAGGAAAATGATGACAAAGCATTTAATTGTTAGTTAATTTCATAATAAATATAAGTTATTGAATTATCTGATTTTAAGGGTCCTTATATACTATCTGAAGTTAGTATAACAGATATTGATATATAAAAATATAGATCTATTCGTATTTTCTAACAAATGTCTCTTCAAAAATTGTCGTTAGTCAAACCAAAGAATAAAAAGTCGTAAGTTCTGTCTCAATACAAATTCGAACTTACGCACACCACATAAAGTACATTTTTAAACAAAACAACGTGTCCTTTAATTTTGTTATTCGAAAAGCAATGAATAAAAGATATTTGAAAAAGGCGCACCTTTTTGAATTATGCACTTTTTTTTGAGGACACTTTTAAAGCTATTATCTTATGTTGGTTTTTCTATATCAATGGTAAGAGCCCTTTTTACCGGATAATATGATAACTTTGTATGATGGACAGACAAATGTTACATATAACTTTATATATAGATATGTGAATGAGTTGAGACAAACATGATTTTGTTTTAAATGCGATGATGATATTTTTTTTTATTTTGTCATTAAATCGTAATAGATTATAATATTATTTTTGTACAATTTTGTGAATGTATAAAGAATTCTGAAAAGCCAACTTTTTATATTTTTCAATATTTATAATACGCAATTATTGTTAATAAATTTATTGTATTCCAAATGTAAGTTTTATTTTAATTTAGAATTCATGTTTTTTTTAAATATGAAAATATGAGATTTGAAAAAGGGTTGAAGTTTGAGGGTTGAAAACTATGCATTATGACATTGTATAATAATATGTTTTTTCGTCAACTTGTTCTCATCTTTTTAGTTCACTTTTTACGCAGTCGGGTTTTTTATTAACACGTACTAAAAATTTCAACTCTACCTATTACGGTTCATGAGATACAGTCCTCAGACAGACGGACGGACGGACAGTGGAGGCTCAGTAATAGGGTTCCGTTTGCACCATTCGGGTACGGAACCCTAATAAAAAACCACGATACATTCGTATATTGTAGCGCCATAATAAGGTCTCTTATTATTTGTATAGTACGATACAATAAATAAAACAAATACTGATTTAAATACATTTATTATAACAAAAAATGAAGAACATGAATAATAATACATTATAATACGATGCTCTAATGTTTTAGGTCATAGGGAATTTAGTTTTATTTTCTAGTTTTTGGCCGACTTTAAAAGGGAGGAGGTACTTCCCTGTTTAAAAATTCCAATAGGATTCCATCAAAAGCGAGAAAAGCCACATAGAAACCAATAAATATTTATTGGTTTCTATGTGGTTTTTGTCACTTTTGATGGGATCCTATTGGAGTTTTTCAACAGGGTTCATGCGGTTGTTTGCTTTTTTGTATGTAACATACAAGTATCTTCACCAAATGTTAATTTTTATTACTATTTTTAAATTAAATTTCCATATTTTACTACTTACTGATTTAAAAGTGATTTTCTAGTCGGCTTACCTTTATATTTGAAAATTAAATAAATTGTGTTATATGCTCCATCTATCTTATTCTTTAATGATTAAGTCACAATTTATAAACATTTAAAATCGAACCGTTCGGGCAGAGGATACTGGATAAGGACAAAGGTCAGATAGAGAGAGAGAGAGAGAACTGGTAGGGCAGAGGTGAAGAACAAAGTTCAAAAACAGAACTGGATAGGCAGAAGTCAAAGGCCAAAGGTGAGTGGGGATCTGGTTAGGCAGAGGTCAAAGGCCAAAGGTGAGTGGGGGAGCTGGTTAGGCAGAGGTCAAAGGTCAGAGGGAGAACTGGTATGGCTGGTGGCGCGTGCAGGGCGCGTCGCGGCGCGTGCTGCCGCAGCACGACCAGTGGCGCGCGCCCGGCCAGCCCGCGTGCCCGTGCCCGCACCCTGCCACGCCGGACATACACATATATATATATATATATATATATATATATATATATATATATATATATATATATATATATATATATATATATATATTTTATAAATAAATATGTTGGGACATTAACTAACAGCACTATCTAGTTCTACCTATAGCAAGCTACGAGACTTGTGTTATGGATACCAGATAGTTGACACACTAGACATAATATTATATAACTTTAAATGTATACATAATATTATAAATATAAACACCTACGGCTGGAGTACAAACATTCGTGCTCATCACACAAATGAATGTCCCCAGCGGGACTCGAATCCGCGATCGCTGGCACAGCGAGTAGGGTCACTACAAACTGAGTTAAATGTGTCGTCAAATTTTACGACTCTGATATTTATTTTGGCGGAATCTGTCTATGTATTTCTGTATATTTTTTCAGCCCAAATCGTAGTTCTAAGAATCACTGAACAAAAAAAAGTCAATTGAAGTATACTACTTTCGACTTTGAAATTCGTTTTGGTGAGCTTTCGTATTTATATAATTCTTTACCCCAAGTGGCATTTCTAGGAGTCACTAAACCAAAGAATGCAATTGAATTATAATTCTTTACAAAATTGAACTGAATTATAATTATTAAAAGAATTAAGAATCGAATTGAAAAATATTTTTTTAAGCATTAAGAGTCGACTTGAATTATAATTTTTGAGTGAGTTAACAATTGAATTTTATATTTTTTTTTAGGGAATGACGAATTGAATTTAATTATGATCGTTTAGAGAAGTAAAAATTAAATTGAATTAGAAATTAGTGTATTGTATCAACGTACCCTTGTACCCGTGGCCCATGGGCGCGGCGCAGGCGCAGCGCGCGTCGCGGCGGCCGCCCGACGAGCAGAAGGCGCAGCAGTGGAAGGTGCCGGAGTGCGCGCGCGACACGCGCGCGAAGCACGAGAACGGGCTGCCCTAAGGACCGGACCGATACATTTTTAATTAACCGACTTCAAAAAGGAGGAGGTTTTCAATTCGATTGGTATTTTTTTTTACGTATGTACACCGATTACGCTGAGATTTATTATCCTATTACGTGATTCTTCTTTAGTTTGATGCGGAATAGTTGCCATTTGGTCCCATAAAAATTTAACATAGTTTGGCCCAGTAGATTTTAGAATAAAAGCGAATTTTAGTTTGTCAGTCATGTTAAAGCACTTATCGTTTACAGCCTCTGTAAACGATAAAGCTACTAATAAAGTAAAAAATACAATAAAGTACCTTAATGGGCACGTTGTCGACGGTGACGGCGAGCAGGTAGTGCCCGGGGCTGGCGGGCGCCAGCGCCAGCGCGTAGCGGCCGTCGCGCGGCGCCGCGCGCACCGCCGCCGGCCGCGCGCTGCTGTCGCGCCGGCGGAAGTACCCCGCCACCTACCACCACACGCGTTTAGAATACTAGCTCGGGTTCATCCCTAGCTTGTTTCCCCATACAACCGTTTATATTTATAATAATAATAATAATAATGTCCTCCTGACCGTTTCCGGCCACGACGGCCAATCTCATTGAGACTAGCCAACTGCGCAGGAGATATTATAGTGCACAAGTGTACGCGCAGACACAAGTGCACTCCCTATTCCCGTCACTCTCATACTCCGGTGGGACGACTACTCGACACGACCGGTGAGAGTTAAGGCGCAGGACCGAAGGCTTTATGTGCTCTCCGAGGCACGGGGGGGAAACACCGCCAACTCCCAACTCCGGGCTGTTACTGAGGCTTACTATACAGAAAGACTCAATAACTAAACTTGTCCCGACCCGGGACTCGAACCCAGGACCTCAGGATGTGCAGCCGTACATGCTAGCCACTACACCACCGAGGCATGTACATGTATATTAAAAGTTATATACATATATAGTGTATATATTAGTAGTATGTAGTTACACAAGCCTCGTTCGTAGCTTACAATGAAACTAGATTGTGCTGTGTGTTATTGTCCTAACATAAAAAAAACTTTCATCCCCATTTTTACCTTAAGGGATGATTTCCGGGTTAAATAAATATGTTGGGACGTTAACACACAGCGGCATCTAGTTCCATGGTAAGCTAGAGGCTTGTGTTATGGATATCAAACAGTTGATAGACTACACATATATAACTTTAAATACATGCATATTATAAATATAAACACCCATGGCTGGAGTGCAAACATTCGTGCTCGTCACACAAATGAATGCCCCCAGCGGGACTCAAACCCGCGACCGTTGGTACAGCAAGTGGTCCAGATCTATCCTGGCAGGGTCGCCATATAAGGCAGGGTCGCTTTAATTACACTTTAAATCTGCTCCAATATACATACACTAGCTTAAATAATAACTTAAAGTAAGCTAATAACATCACTATATGACTAACACCACAGGGCCACTACAAACTGAGCCAAACGTGTCGTCATAAAAACTGTCCTATGTCCTTCCCAGGGTCTTAAACTATCTTCTTACTAAATTTCATCTAAATCGGTTTAGTTTCGGAACTTATTCGGTACAAACAAACAAACAAAAAAATCTTTCCTCTTTATAATGTTAGTATAGATATAGATAATGGCCAGTGCACATGATAACTTTGTTACGTTTTTTACACGTATTTTGCGCTGCTGCCTCCACCACCACACGTGTGTAAAACATAAGGGGCCAGTGTACACGACGATTTTGTAACGCCCCATCTTATTTTGCGCGTTTTCTGCGCTGATAATTTTTAAAGAGCATAAGCACCATAATACTTTCTTAGATTTACGCGAATATTTGACATTTAAATAAAGCAATCAAAACGTCGGGAACCAAAAATCAAAATAAATCCGCGAAAACATCCGAAAAGATAGTTTTATTTAAGCATAAGCACCATCACCATGTTGCATAAACTCGGCGATGACGGGCGTAGTATGAACGTATGTACGTATTTTATCTTATGTAAAAGCGCGTCAGACGATCGTCCACAGCACGTGAAAAAGTCGTTCGTATGCAATGGCCCTAATATTTAGAATAATTGACAATCAATCATTGACACTTTTTATGAACTGTCAAAACACCATTCAAGAATAGATTTTGTTTAGAAGCGATAACAAACATTCACACGCTATACTAGTGTTATACTATTATTATATCATTTATATTTGTCAACTGCCTCGATGGTTTAATGGTTAGCATGTATGGCTGCAGATGCTGAGGTCTTGGGTTCGAGTCCCGGTTCGGTCATATTTAGTTTACTGAGATTTTCTATTAAGATATTCTCACACGCGTGTCCGAAGAGCACGAGTCGCGTCGGTCCTGCACCTTAACTCTCACCGGTCGTGTCTCGTGTCGTCCCACCGGAGTATGAGAGTGACAGGAATAGAGATTGTACTTGTGTCTGTGCGTACATTTATACCTATACACTATAATATCTCCTGCTCATCTCGCTAGTCTAAATGAGATCGGCCGACATCGATCAGGAGGACATTATTGTTATTATATAATTTGTGCCAACAATAATTTAGTAGCTTACATTTTCTTCACCACACCATATATGCTCGCCGTTACTGTCTCTTAGTTCCAATATAGCAGTATGTGGAACATCAACTTGAAGATCTTGTAGTCCTGAAATATAAAATAAAATATACTTACCCTCGCTTCGCTCGGGCTCGTCCCTAGGTACGTTTTAATTTTTTTGAGCGAAACCCTAATTCTTTTTCTAAAATAAAAGTAGCCTAAGTTACTATATGGAGTACCGTATAATATCAGCTATCTGCCAGTGAAAGTCCCGTTAAAATTGGTTCAGCCGTTTCGGAAATTAGCCGGAACAAACGACAGACACACAGACAATAATTTTAAAAATTATGTTTTTCTTATAAGTACCGTATATAATTCCATATGCGTTTAGTATAAAGCTGTTATATTGACATTACAAACAGATACTTCAATTTTATTAATCTGTATAGATAATATATTATTTATAAATTTCACTTGTAACTAACTTATTGACTACCTGTTGTTTTAAGTATCAGAATGCTGGGGTGTGAAGAAGACTGATGATTTAAGAAGATTGCATGCTGCAGAGGAGAGAATGTTAAGATGGATGTGTGAAGTGACGAGAATGGATAAAATAAGGAATGAGTACATGAGAGAGAAAGCTTGAAAGTAGCGCCAATGACAGAGAAAATTGAAAGGAAATCGTTTCGAGTTAGTTTGAAATGAAATCTCTGTTGAAAAAGTCCAATAGGATTCCATCAAAAGCGAATATTTATTGGTTTCTATGTGGCTTTTGTCGCTTTTGATGGGATCCTATTGGAGTTTTTCAACAGGGATGACATGAACTTTCAATTAGACTTATTACTAGCACTTTTGAATCGTCAATTTAATGTATGCGTCAGAGTCAGTCCGTGAGGAAGCTACGGCCAGCTCGGAAAGCAGTTCTGCTGAGAAGAGCCGGCAAGAAACTCAACAGTTGCTCTTTTTAACCGACTTCAAAAAAGGAGGAGGTTCTCAATTCGTCGGAACCTTCTTTTTTATGTATGTTCATTGTTCACCGATTACTCGAAGACTTTTTTTTGTTTCAAAAGGTATTCTTCCCCGGTGGTCCCATAAAAATTTTATCGAAATCGGTCAAGCGGTTTTTAAATAAATTGCTTAACACCTCGAGGACCGCGAATTTGTCCGGGAGGGATTAATCGAATATGTTTTGTTTTTAAATCTTTCTTCTTACAAATTACCTGCGTGTACACTAAAAATGGAAAAATAAAAACTTAAAAAAAAATTAAAATCGGTTTCGGTTTTTATTCTTTTTTTATAAATATCAAAGTTACATTTATTTTATTAACATTACAATATAGATAGCCCGCATATGAGTCAATATTTCTCAAGACATGTGAAGAAGAGGAGGGATGAAATGTGACGAGAAGAGTGATGGAAATGGATATGAATGGGTGAAAAGGTAGGGAAAGACCGAAGAAAAGACGGATAGATTGTGTGAGACAGGACGTAAAAGGGAAAGGGGTAAATAATGACCCCAAGTAATTAGGGAAAAGGGCAGGGAGATGATGACGATTATATTGATGTATTCCAAGACCATTTTAACCTACTTCTAACTGTCGTATCGATTTTAATCTTTGTATATGATCTAGATGGAAAAACAATGTAATACTATCAAGATGATTTAATGGTGGAATTCAAATGTGGATTGAAACTCCAAAAGTATGTGCGTCAATGGGAGATGATAAAACCTACTTGCCTGGGCTCATTTGATTCGATTTTACATGTTTTCTTAGTTTTTAAAACCATATTTATAATTAACTATTGGCGATTTATTCCGCTTTGCCCAATCGCGTCCCTAAGTATCTAATAGAAGCCTATGTGTTACTTCAGATCTGTCCATTTTCAGCCAAGTTATTGATGTTGAATATTGCGAGGAGGATAGGCCATAGTCCAGCACGTTGGCAAAGAGCGGGTTGGTGAACTTCACATATCTTCCAAAAATTGCTAGGATTTCAAAGACAGATTTCCTCACGATGTTTTCCTTCGCTCTAACGCGAATCGCAATGTTAATGATAATGTACGTTTTGTATGCAAGCAGCAAGGCGTACATCAAATGTATAATGAAGAATACGAATACACATTTATGAAGCTACGTCACTTTGGGCAGTCCTTTTATGTAATGTAACAGCGATTCTCAAACTTTCAGAGGCCAACACGCCCAACGCAGGATCAGCGTGACGGTATAAAGTCTCCGTTCGGTCTTACATACGATATAGGTAGCAGCGATTGTCAAACCTTCAGTGGTGAGTACGCAGAAGTGTGGGTCGGGCGCGGCGGTGTAGAGGCGGCCCACCAGGCGGCCGGCGGGCGCCGCGGGGGCGAAGCGCAGCGCCGCGCGCGGGGGCTCCCCCGCCGCCGGCAGCTCCGTCACGCGCTCCAGCCTCCGCAGCACCGGCCCGTGGAGGGAGAGGATCTCGTCCGTTTTGCCCTGTGACAGCAGCTGTGCAAAAGCCAACACGTCAATTTTGTACTTTAAGTATTCGGGTAGCTACTTATACTTGGGTAGCTACTCGAACCCAGCAAGGGTTCGAGTTCGTCCCGAGGTGCCTAATATTACTACTCTTAAGCTACTCTATATGGTTCATATTCTATGTGCGTACTAAGTTTTATTAGAATCTGCCCAGCCGTTTCAATATGAAGAAGTAACACGCACACGCACACATACGCCCAAGTGCAGCCTGCATATAGCGCCCTATTTTTAAAGTTTAGTCTTAAGCCTAAGCCAATAGAGTACCTCCTCAGTAAACTTCACGGCTTCCATAGCCTCGTGGGCCCTCTCGTCCAGCAGGCGGGCCTTGTCGTCGACGCGGCGCCTGTAGGCGGCCCGCGCGCGCACGGCCGCAGCGCACAGCTCGCGGCCGTGCGCCTCCACCGCTCGCCGGTACTCCTCCGCCCACGTCCTGATCTCATTCTCTATGCGAGAGGCTTGAGCCTGTGATTCATTTTTGTTATCGTTTACAATTTTTTTGAATGGAAATTTTATAATATGTATGTAATTAGAGTGTGTATACTGTATAATATGTATTGTATATGTTTATATATTGCTCGCCCGCTCGAGTTCGTCTCTAGGTACGTTTTTACGTTTAGTATAGGTTTCTCAGAGGTGAGATATTTTCTCGCAGTAAAAAGTATCCTATATATTGACCCGTCTAACCAGCTATCATCACATCAAATTTCTTTTCATCATAAAAGAGAAGGAGGGAAGAAAAAAATCATCAAAATCTGTCCAGTGGTTTCTCGTGATGCGTTCCCAGACAGACAAAAATTCTAAAAACTATAGATTCGGCCTCTGTATCGATAAGCATGACTGTTTCAATAAGATTTTCCAAAAAATATTTAATGTACAGATCCGACTGTTAGAATTTTATTATATGTATAGATAGATTTATGTATGCTTTAACTTATTGTCTTTCTGTCTCGCTACTTAGGTACTTAACACTATTTCCCACATACATGGGTTGACTGGAATAGATCTCTTATAGAGATAAGTCCACCTTTCTCCACGTCACTTTGTGTATTTTCATTTTTAATTTATTTACGCAATATATATAGTATATTTCGCAGTTTTATTATTTGCTTTTTGGTTTCCGACGTTACGCACAATTAATTGGTCACAGGAGAAACAGAAGTTTATCATGTCTCAAAAGTTACACAGCTATTACAGACGGACGACGGTGTAGATAAAATCATAATAATAGAAATTCAATAAATAATATAGAATTATAAAACTATACAACACTGATAACATATAATTATAAAAAAAGTTATAATGTAAGGTGTTTCGGCGCTATTTCTCTTTTCTTGCAAATTATTTTATAATGTCCCTGAGTTTAATTTGTAAAGTAAAACAGGGGCTAAGAAGTCATAGCTGCAAATTTCATTGCACGTGGTTCCGCAGTAAATCTAGCCTTTGCTGATTTTACTCAGTGGATTATATTTTGTATTTAGACTTTGCAAATCGTGAATATATAAAGAAAATAATTAAATATGTATAATAAACTCACATCAACTTCAGCGGCGTGCACTTCAAGGATCCGGTTGACGCGTTCCACGTTGTCTGGCACGTGCTTCGCGCGCTCGCAGGCGTCGCGCAGCGCGCTCGCGCGCTCGCTCGCCGCGCGGGACGCGTTCGCCACCGCGTGCCCCGCGTGAGAGATCAGGCAGCAATCTCTGCATACCACCTACAATGTTATTATCGGAATCTTCATTTGGGCTACTATGTACATAAACTAGGGACTCATCCTTACTTCGCTCGGATTCGTCCCTAAGTATGTTTAAACGTGGATATGGAATAGATGGACTATACATAGTATAAACATAGGTACGATGAGATGCTGTGAGTTGTATCCTAACATGTTCCCATTGGAATAAGATAATCTCCCGCGATAAAATGTAGCCTAGGTCAATATATAATCTGTCACTCCGTTTCGACGTGAAATAAGGGCAATCAAACAAACACACTTTCACATCTATACTAATATTATAAAACTGAAGAGTTTGTTTGTTTGGTTGAACGCGCTAATCTCCGGAACTACTAATCCGATTTGAAAAATTCTTTTTGCATTAGATAGTCCGTTAACTGAGGAAGGCTATAGGCTATATATAATCCCAGAAAAATGTACGGTTCCCGTGGGATAGATTTGTTTTTGTCTAGGGACGAACCCGAAGCGAAGCGAGGGTGAGTCTCTAGTTTATAATATTAGTATGGAAGGGAAAGTTAAAAGTTTGTAGATAAACTGTAAACAACAAATACACTCGTGTTTATTTATTCCTTTACACAGAAACGGCTGGATGGATTTCGGTGAAATTTTGTACAGTAGATAGATAATGATCTGAAGTCACACATTTTAGGGACGAATGACAGTTTGGGCAGCCATTTAGTAAGTTCTGTTAGCACCTATGTTATTGTACTTTTTATACAGACTACAATAATTATTATAAATGCGAAAATTTATATTATGTGTGTTCGATAACCCTTCATGTTAAAGCAGCTTGAATGCATACCATTTGGACATATATAGGAGTTATGTGGGAACTACCGCTCAGAGCAACCAGTCCTATCAACTAAAACCTAATGAAACCTCCCTTGTCTTAATGGGGCATCGCAGGATCGCTTACGCGCTCAACCACGACGCCCCGATAGCAGGTCTGCCGAAGCAGACCATAAAGAACATGGGGTTGCTTCCACGGTCCACTCTGCTATCAGAGAACTACACACTTCTCTTCAGATAATACATAGGCTACTAGAGCTGTATCCGAGTGAAGATAAGTCACTATATAGTAATATGTTTAATGCTAAATTTTACAGTCTGTGAATGAGGCAGGCTGTCAAATAATTTTGACAACACAACGTCAAATTTTATTGGCCGTTAAAACAATTATCTAGTTCTTAAAAGACTTAATAAACATTATTATATCTAGATCTACCATGTAATATTAAGAAATAAAAGAAAAAAGTTTTAAAAATTAAGATTAAAAAAAAAATGTCTAACCTGTTGGCAAGTAGCGCAATAAACACTAAGCTCAACTTTGGGATGCTGTCCACAGAATCGCAGTATTGGTTCCAAAGGCTGCAAGAGATGGGTCGCGTGGCCTTTCTGAGTCGTGTGCGAGTCTCCGCACGTAGAACATACGCTCACTAAGCATTGGCTGCAACGACTTTCTGCCTGTTGAAATTTAATATTCTCATAATACGTTATTAGATTTACCAAAACTTAAAAAAAAAAACCGACTTCCAAGCACTGAAAAGTGAAAAATAACTAAACAGGGGTTTTCGTTTAGAATAGATACCTACCTAATCAGATATTTTCGAAGTCGGTGCCAGCCAATACAAATCAAAGCACACCGAAACAAAAAACAATATAAACGGAAAAAAAATCTGAAAATTTAGTATTTTATTATAACTCATAAGCAATGGTAGCCAATCGGTAAGTCACAGGTTCAAATCCCGGCTTGGCATCAAATCACTTAAGATTTTAGTGCAATTCTCACATTCAACCAGATTCACGTTAAAGTAAAACATCGTGAGAAAACCGTTTACTGGGATAAGTATGAAATATTCGATTCCAATTTTGTAAACTAATATTTTTAAAAGAACAATTTTGAATTTCTCGACGGCTGTTTTTAGAAGCGATGATTGCATCGCAACAACGCGATTACAATAGGGAGTATGCGTGTGATTTTGAATTAAATCTATATTCATATTTTTTTAATTTAATTTCTTTTTGATGAAGAAATAATGATTATATTAATAATGAAATTCAAAGTAGTTAAAACGAACGCCATTGGTCAAACCGAATATGACCTCAAAGTACCTATATCATAATAGAGCGATTAGCGATTTTGTTCGCTACAAATTGAGTCGTCATTTTTCTGTGTATATCACACTGTGACGTCACGCCAAGCGCGCAAAACGGCGAGCGTTTAAAGTGTTTAAAATATTTAAGTTCCGTATTCGTAACATATTTAAAAAAGAAATATACTAAATTTTAGTTTTTTGGAGCTGGATATTATTTTCACAATTATATAACGATTAAGCTATTGTATAAAAAAATCACGAATATTACCTATTGTTTAATAAAATAAATTAAAAAGATTATTTTTAATGAGACACAGGTATAAAGTAATAATCCTTATATAGTAATCTAATATATGTAAACGAGCAATTCTTGTATATTTATATCTTTATTTATTTATACCAGCTATCTCGGAAACGGCTCTAACGATTTCGCTGAAATTTGGTACGTAGAGGCTTTCGGGGACGAAAAATCGATCTAGATTAGTTTCATGTCTAGGAAATCGCGTGTTTTCGAGTTTTCATGCGGTTTTCTTTTGCATTATTTTACGCAGAATATGCTCGATAATTTCTTACACTCAGACATAAGCATCGTGGTAAAGCGATCAAGGTGCAAGATTATCAATCAATAGGTGTGTCTCAGACCGAATCTCGATCGGATACAAAGTTTTACTTTTTTGTGTATTCTTTCAAGTTTTTAGTTTTTTTTTATCTAAAAAATATGATATAGTAAAAAAGAACTCCGAGCGAAGCTCGGTCGCCGAAATTATTATAAATGCGCAGTGTGTTCAGTCTTGTAGCATGTTGCAATTACGAATTCATCTTTTCATAAAGATAGGTATTTTTTGGGTTCGAAAAAAGTTTTTTTATTCTGATATATAAAATGTTTCAAATGGACTAATAAGGCCCCCATCAAAGTCCGGTAAAAAGTCCCCTAGTTAGGTACGTTATGTCACTACTTTGGGGCACTTCTATGCTTATATGTTTGTTTGTTAGTCCTTCTATCACGCCAAAGCGTAGAAACGAGTCAAATAATTTGTGTATTAAGATGTTTGAAGGACTGGAGAGTGACATAAGCAAGGAAAGAGAAAATATCTCTGAACTTGTGATAACCTATTATAAATCCAAAATGTATCTAAGCCTTTTAGTGGCTTGAGCGGAGCCAGGGTGGGTCACTAGTATGAAATAAAAAGAATTTCTAAGAGGTATAACGTGAGATAGTCGCATCGACGTTTCGGTGGATATCACGAGTTCGAATGCCATTAAACGGTCTTAATTTCTTCTACAGCTAATAAATAAAAATGTGTATTTTTTACTTAAAATATTACTAAGATACAGCGATTAAGTCAGAATATAGAATTCCTGTATAAGATAGTATAATTTACATTATATATTTGTATTAAATTATGAAAAAAAAAAACGTAAGCTCAAAATGGATTCTGCTTTTTTAAAGTCGGTCAAATATACCTACTAAACAAAAGTTCCCTTTAGTCTACATAGTACGATACATTTACTTGATATATTATAAATTATTCTCAAAATAAACGTACAATTCCAGTAATATTCAATGTGGCGTGACATAGTAAATGAGATTTTTCTGAAATCGCTTGTGGTTCGGAAAGCAATAAGTTGCGCATGAGTTGCACTCACGTGGGGTGGTATTTTGATCTCCTTTTCTGTCACTCACATTGTTCTTTATAAATAGAATAAACAGTTAAAATAACACATTTATCTTTCACTTCAGCCATATAATTTATAATAATATAATAAAGAGGTAAATTTTGTAAGTTTGTATGTAGGTGATAAATGGTAATCTCAGAAAGTACCAATTCGATTAAGAAAATTCTTTTATTAGTCAGAAGCTACGTTACCACTGAGTGCTATAAGCTATTCTTATTCCAATAAAAATATGTTTACTGTCAAAAATCATAATAAACTTTATAAATGAAATCGGAAAAAGACTGTTAAAAATAGAGCAATAAAATAGTAATTAATAATAATAATAATAATAAATATGTTGGGACATAACACACAGCACCATCTAGTTCCATGGTAAACTACGAGGCTTGTGTTATGGATATCAGATAGTTGATACACTACACATATATAACTTTAAATACATATTATAAATATAAACATCCATGACTGGAGTACAAATATTCGTGCTCATCACACAAATGAATGCCCCCAGCGGAACTCGAACCCGCGACCGCTGGCACAGCAAGTAGGGTCACTACAAACTGAGCCAAAAGTGCCGTCAAATATATGTTAAAAAGACACCTAAGACGCACGCGAGCGAACTGAAGGTATAACACTAGTATAATTTAAATAAATATCTAAGATACGAAAGGTGTTTCTAAACCATGACGGAAAATCCTCATTTAAGAGGTCTTTAGATTATTTGGTATTTTTCTGCATAAATTTATTTTAACCGACTTCAAAAATAGAGGACTTAATAGGTGTATATTTTTTGTAGTTATGTTTCGGGACCACCGACTCCAAATGCCTATATATATTGACATTAATAAAGTTAGGTTCCATTTTTTTTAGGTTTTTATGTAGTCAACATATTTCTTTTAGATAAATTAATTTGATTAAATGAACGATATTTTTTGACATATCTCAGTTTATTGAAAATAATAAATAATAATAAATAAATCCGCAAAAAACCTGAAAACATAGTTTAATTTAAAATGTAAAATATTTGCGTAAATCTCAGAAAGTATTGTAGAAACAATTTACCGAATAAAACTTTTTCAGATCAGATCAGATCAGACATACCTTATTATCAGTACAGCATAGATCACATAACACGGAGTTTCCACCCTCTCTGGTGGTCATCTTCCGCAATAGCACGTAATTGAGTGGCAGAGCAGATATGCCTCCCAGAGGTAATGGTGTCTCTGAGCCGCATATTGGACAAATAACAAAATGGAAGTTTCTACCTGAAATCTGAAAACTTAATTATTAAAAAACGTAGATACTTAATCTATACTAATATTATAAATGTGAAAGTTTGTGAGTATGAATGCATGGATGTATGTTTGTTACTCTTTCACGCCAGAACGGCTAAACGGATCTGGATGAAATTTGGCACGGAGATAGATTATAGTTTGGAATAACACATAGGCTACTTTTTATGCCGGAAAAATGTACGGTTCCCGTGGAATAGATTTGTTTTTGTTTTCCTAGAGGCAAAACCGAGCGAAGCGAGGGTGAGCCGCTAGTATTCTTTATGTGTGATGAATATGAATGATACCAATTACCACACTCTCTTGTAGGTGTAATGGCTTGCAGCCTTGAAGATCTTATGGGCACCATGGCGCATAGGAGAAAATGGACGTAGTAATAGAAAAAGTTATAAGATTATTGAAATTACTTTTTAAAAGTTGTTCCAGACAAGAATACAATATTCCTGGTACTTTCTGATAGTAGAGTAGACCGTTGGAGCAACGCCATGGTTCTTGTGGTCTGCTTTGGTAGGCCTGCCTTCGGGTCGTCATGATCATGCGATACCCCATTAAGGTTCGTTTGTGGGTAATACTGGCTTGGCCCGTTAGTTCCTCATAACTACCCGTATGAATGCTAGTGGTATGCGTAAATGCATTTCCCAACGTTTAAAAAAGGACTGTAGCGCCGAAGGTTTCGTTAGGTTTTAGCGACCACAAAAGACGTTTTTAGCTTATGAGTCACAATTTAACAGTAGGGGTATTGAAGCAGTATTTTCCAACTTAAAAAAAATTGGACTAGTGTGAATCTCTCTCGCACAGTGAGGGTTGTATAGCATGAAATACTTCTAAATTCTTACGTTTTGTGCATACGTAATTAAAAAATAAATAAAAATATATTTCGATTTTACCTTTCTCGTCACAATGGCATATTTGTGGATCTTTTCCAGGCTTGTGTCTGAACCAGATTGACGGACGTCGCTCTCGTACCCCGAGCCCGCAGAGCCCCCGCCCGACGCTGGCGCCGATGTACGAGGATTATTGGCATTGGCACCTAATACAATAGCATAATTGTAAGCCCCTGAAGGATTTATAAATACTTAATCAATAAGTAAATAAATTAATCTAATATTAAATGATTATTTGTTCTTTAATTTCGGTCTTAACTATTAGTATGACCTTGCAATATAATATAAGCTTTGAGATATTAAAAAACAGATAGCTGAAGTACTTAATCGTCTTTTTCGATACTTATTCGTTTTTATTATAATAAGTTTAATATTCGTCTTAACATTTAAATACAATATATTCGTTATCTACAGTATATAATAGAAAAAATTAAAAAGTTATCTATAGGGGGAGAGGGGGTACATTGATACATGAGGCACATAGATACAGTCGATATACATTGGAATCAAGTCGCAGTAACAGAATCATTTACGTACACAACGGAAGGTATCTAATGCCACAAACAAATATCTGCGCGGCAACAGCGTTCACTCACCGGCTTGCACTTGAGAAGTAAATACCTGTTTTTCACGTTCGCAACAAAAATTACGCCGTTTTCTTTCAAATGTGATTCTTATTATATAGTTCGAGTTAACTGTGACATATCAAGTTATTGTGTAAGTACATATCTTTGATAATATTATATTGACTTCAATTTGTGTGATTAAATATTGCTTTAATTTTATTAAATAAATGTTTTTGGTTATAGTAGGTTGGGGCACAATGATACTAACGCCCTCGGGGTACATTGATGCGTATCAAATGATGACACTGTTATTAATACTGCCCCACCTGCAGCAAATGATCTTCAGGATGGTGACTGTATTATAACAAAAGTAATAAACGCAGGAAGGAAGCAACCTTTTAAGCATTTTGTTGGAAAAATAATATCAAAATACGAAGAGGTTCAAGGAAACGATTTCCTAGTCTCTTTTTTGAAACTTAAACCGACTGGAACTTTTGTATTTCCTAATATAAAAGATGAAGCTTCGGTTAATATCTCTGATATTGTGCTGAAATTATCAAACCCTTTAGTGAAGAAAGGCAATAATAGAACTGCTTCTTTATTTAATTTTAAGATGAATTTGTCTCCTTATAACATTTCAATGTAAGTAGGTACTTGATATAGAAAATTAAGCTGATTTACTTCTAAAATATTAAAGTATTAATCAAAGTAATCTGAAGACTGATTATGAAAATGTAAAGATTGTTTATCTTATTCTATAGTTATTTTGTATAGCATATTATTGTTTTGAAAGGAAAAACGCCTTTATGTTGAATTAAATTTAGTTTAAACATAGTACACATAATTTACCAAATACTAAAAAAATAAGTATGTTAATAAATGCTATAAAAATAAATAAAACTTGTTTCATTTATAGAAATATTTGAATTAAATGGCTATGAATCGAAGTGCCCCGTACAAGTATCAAACTACCCCACGAGCGGGGTAGTTTGATACAAATTTCATATTTTATTGAATAGGCTCTAATATTTTTTGTGAATATATTTACCAGTAAATTTGACTCATAGAAGTTAGTTAAATAGATACCGATTACATTCTAATACTTTACTTTGGTATTACTATCAATAAATAGCTTCTATTTGGGTCCTATAAAAAATCGTATCAAGGTGCCCCAACTCCCCCTACAGATAAATAAATTTTAATAAAGTGTTTGTTTGTAATGTTAAAATAACAACACTTACTAAATGCATGTGAAGATATATACAGTACATATAAGAAACACAATTTTTAAAATTTCTGTCTGTCTGTCAGTCTGTCTGTACCGGATAATCTCCGAAAGGCTGGACCAATTTCGACGGGACTTTCATCGAGATAGCTGATGTTATAAGGAGTAACTTAGACTTGTGACTTGTTGATTTGTACTTTTATTTTAGAAAGAGAATTGGGATTCCTCAAAAAAATAAAAACGTACCTATGGAGGAATCCGGACGAAGCGAGGGTGAGTTGCAAATAATTTATATAAAAATAATGAAAATTGTCTCTAATCTCTATAGTCTTTACTTAATAACGTCTTGCAATATAAACTTTGAATAATATTAATAATTTTAAAATAAATTATTGTATTAATTTCTTGTACCTAATTATCCATATTTTTTTTTACTGACAGACAGGATAGTTAGGTTTTTTATTATTATTTCATATAATATACCTATTTACCATTTTTAATTTTTAAAATTTTAATTGATGATTCGGTTCAGTGTTGCTATATATATATATATATATATATATATATATATATATATATATATATATATATATAGCAACACTAAACAGAATTATTAATTATAATTCTTGTAAAGTTTAAAAATATAGACTAAACTAATTTTGTACATTGGCAAACTCTCTATTTCCTCTAACGGAAGAGTAAAGTGTTTGTTACTCATTACGAGTATATCGGACGCGCGGATTCTTTAAATAAATCGACCTCGGGGCGGCTATGAGTCACAGAATATATTTAAATGGTCAGCTGTGTTGAGCTTTCTTTAAAGCTATTGTAAATTTTTTTATAATTATTGTAATTTACTGCAACTTATCCATACATATAATAAAACTGGAGAGGTCAAATGTCTATACGTAGAAAAAAAAATGCTGAAAACCAAGTGAAGGGGATGTAAGAAGAGAAATAGAAAAAATCCAGATTTTTTTCAAATTTTTTGTTTCTCTGTTTGTACCGGCTAATCTCCGAAACTGTTGGACCAATTTAAATAAAATTTTGCATGATGGTACCTTATATCCCCGGTCAACATTATAGATACTTTTCTTTTCGGAAAATTAAGGAGTTCCCGTGGGATAGTTAAAAACTATAGTAACTTATACAGCTTAGTACACAAAAACTACTAATTGGATTTTAATGACTCTTTACAATAATATAGTTCATACATCAGAATAACAAATAGGCTACTTTTTATACGGAAAAATGTACGGTTCCCGTGGGATACATTTGTGTTTTGTTTGTCTAGAGTCGAACCCGAGCGAAGCGAGGGTGAGCCGCTAGTATAATATAAAAAATATATTATAATTTATAATATTAATAGTGCAAAAGAAGAGCTTCGCTTGGATAAGTCCCAAACAATAGCCTAACCTCAGACCATAGTCTACAGTATTTTTTATACGTATCGTAGAGTGTACTTACTACATCCAAGACCAAAACAGCTAGACCGTTTCAGCTTGTAGGTGTAACAAACATACATACATACACACACATACACACACACACACACACACATACACAAACTTTCGTATTTATATTAGTAGGTAAACAATTATCTAAATATTAAAATATTAAGCAAAAGTTAAATTAATTATTATCTGTATGTAAATATAAACTCGTATCTATAACTATCGTTAAAACTGTAGTACTTTTCACCAGTGAAATAGAAATAGGGCAAATTCACATACAACTTCTGGTGAATTTGATGAAAGAACTCATAAGCTATCAGTTTTCTTTTGTAATTTCATTTGAAAAGCAATAAAACGTTTTCAATACAAACTCACCAATGTTTATTTATACGGTTGGTTAACTAAACACTCTTCTCTTTTAATCAATCTCGTTCACTTTGAACAAATGTACCTATAGAAATTCATATATCGCGTTCCTAGAATTGACCTTTTCGTATGCTTACATTATACTGCTCGCTGCTTTATATCATAACGATTGTTATGGTTCATTTTTATTATTTGAACCACCAAGTTAGTTACTAAAAATACCTGTTTATACGAACTCATTCTTCGTCTTGATTTCATTCGCATTCGTGTGTTATATTTTTACCCGATTACGGCGAAACCCAAAGGAGAGTTATGTGTTTGACCTCTATGTATGTATGTTCGACCATAATGCCTCGTGATTATTAAACGGCTTAACTGATTTTGACGATTCATAAGGTCTATTAGACTAGAATAATTTTGGTGTCAACCCCCCCTTTTTTTTGATGATGCTGGGTAAACCCATCATGGGGACCCTGCCGGCCGTCAACGGGCAGGGTACTGCTACTTGCGTTACCTCTCCGCCGTCTCCTTCAGTGAGATGATGGTCTCGCTGTAGGAGACCATCGCTGACCAAGACCTCGCATCACGTAGCATGGCGGTGTCGTCCTCCCTGGGTCATGTTTATTAATATGTTTTATGTTTAAACAATATATTTCGCCTGGAAAAAGAGTGAGGGGACCCACCACATAGATCGGGATCTTAGAATAAATATAGTTTACAGAATTTCTTTATTCCATGAAATTTTTATTTCAACTTTGTACCCTAATTACAGTATTTAACACGTTTTGATGTCCGGAACAGCTAATGCGTTCTAAATTTAACTCCGCCACCCAGAGCCATAAAAACAAACGCAATCGGTATTGAAGGGACAGTTGTTTTGTAACTATTAATTACATCTATGATTGGCTTTAAACGTTTATCTGTTCAGCTTGTTTAGCTTCAAACAAAGATGAGCTTTTTTCGGAATTTAGGTTTTACAGATTTTTTTAAAGCAATCGTTTAATTTTTTCTAGGACAAAAAACTTCTAAACTTTTTTTTTGGAGTGAAGTGACAAAATCAAGGGGTCGTTTTATGAAAAAATTAAAATGTATCATTTTAAATATCAAAAAATACACGAACTCCTACTACCTTCTCTCTGTACTTAAATGCTAAGCCAAAACGGTTTAAACTTTAAAGAGATACAATATGATAAAATATTTATTATGTAAAAGTCATTTTTTTAAGTATAGAAAAATATTAAAATTTAAAATCTTCAAATTTTATTCAGGGACCACATGAATCCAATTCCAAACTTTTTAAAGTATCAGGCAGTAATAAAATTAAAATACATAGTAGAATCTCTGTCAAAAATCATTTTTCCGTAGTCCTATAATTCAACAAACTAATATCATAATTATGACTTAGTCGCTTTCACAATCGTTAGCTTTGCAATTCGTATCTAGTGCTTCGAGCGATTTAAGGTAAATCCGACGTTACGCCCGTAGTACTCGCAGAGCGTTGAAATAATCCAGTTAGAAAGAGGCCAGGCTTGCACCTCTGAGGCTTCTTGAACCATTTACTTTCATAGATTTTTCAATAATTTGTTGCGTTGCGCTTAATAAATAATTACATGCCGTATAAATGTAAAAAAAATAAGTATCTGCAATGAACAAATAAAAAAATTAAATTCTATTTGTCAGATCGTTTGCTTTTGAAGCGTATGCGTTTGCAGCAAGACTTTATTTTTGCCTGATTGCGGTGAAGCTATATAATAAAGAATAAAGAATTAGCAGAAAGACTCAATAACTAATCTTGGCTCGACCCGAGATTCAAACCCAGGATTTCCGGATGTCCAGCCGAATGCTAGCCACTACTTAGAGGAGTTACACACAAAATAATATAAAGTATTTTGTAATACTTTGTATCAAGAGATCTTTGATTTTTATAGCGATCATAAAACCAGACAATAGGGCGAGTTACCACACATTCTAATCGACCTATTAACAGATACTTAACAAATTTAATAGCTGTACCAGATGTAGAGCAAACAAGCAACTCTATCGTTTTTATTGATATCAAGGGAAAAAGTTTGTTTAAATTTCTGATAAAAAAATGTTTGGTATACTAATTTTAAAAGTAATAATATAAACATATATATGTATCTATAATAATATAATCTACATTAATATTATAAAGCGGTAAAGTTTGTGAGTTTGTGAGGTTGTAGGGGGTAATCTGTGGATCTACTGAATCGATTTAGATGAAATTTGGTTAGAAGATAGTTTGAGACTCTGGGAAGGACATAGGAACATACTTTTTATCCCATAAATCATTCCTTAAGGGGGTGAAAATGGGGATGAAAGTTTGTATGGGGAATCAACCTAGGGACGAACCCGAGCGAAGCGAGGGTGAGTCGCTACTAGCTAGTAATATAATAAAGGGAACTCTGTACATGAAATATTTTTTAAAAACAATGAGTCTTACATATTGTAGGTATACAGAAAATAACCAAAACAAATAACAATAGTTGTTGAATTTTTGTCTGTTTTTCTGCATGCCTGTAAATTTTGTGCATAAAGTACTGAAAGATATAGTACAGGAAAAACAATAGCTGGTTCGGCCGAAAATTTCTTAATTTCTTACGAAAATTTCAATGATTTACTACACAAAACAACAATTTTTAACAGAGTTAAAAATTAACATATTTAACAACTTAGTGTTAACGTAAAATCTCTCATTTTCATACGAAAATACCTAACTTAGTTCGGGCGTCAGTTATCGCTTATCTTTATCTATCTATACATAATATAAAACAAAGTCGCTGTCTGCGTCTGTCTGTTTCTCCATTTTCTTCTTAACCACGCAATGGACTTTGATACGGTTTTCAATAATAAAAATAATAACTAAACTATGACAGTACAATTATATCAGCCTGTTTGTCTGTTTGTCGTACGCTTACATATCTAATGCTGGCGAAACATTCAGAGATACATCAAAACAATGTACTAGAAAATTATAGGTTTTAAAAAGGCCTACAGATAAGTTTGCGATAACATGTGTGTATCGCCTAATAACACAGCATTATCTATACTATAATAAAGCAGTAACTTATCGAAATCTGTACATGAAATATTTTTTAAAAACAATGACTGTAACGTATTATGTATACAATATAGACCCCAAAACAATAGTTATTAAATTTTTTGTCTGTTTGTCTGTTTGTCTGTACGCGTTTCACGCAAAAAGTACTGAACCGATTTTAACAAAATTTTGTATAGTGATAGCTTATCACTCGGGTCAACATTTAGGATACCTTTTACTACAGGCACTTTTTTCGTTCCCGCGGGAAAACGCAATGACTGGTTCTATCGAGTCGTCCTTAAAAATTTTTATGGCTAACGCTGGCTGAACCTTAAGAGATACATCAAAACAGTGTACTAGAAAATTGTAGGTCTTAAAAAGTTATACAGGGAAGTTCGCAATATTATATGTCTATCACCTAAGGTACATTCGCAATTACTATTTTTATTCAGTACTCGCGACTCACAGACTGATTTATCAACGTTTAGCTCAGTTCAGCAGTAAAACGTAACTAGGGACGAACCCGAGCGTAGCGAGGGTGAGTCGCTAGTAATAAATAAAAATAAAATAAATAAATACATTTACAACAACTATTTTTATTTATTTATATCGTACCTAGGGCATACCCGAGTGAAGCAAGGGTACGTCGCTAGCGTATAACAACTGGTTTTTTCATAAATCAATTTAAATAAAAAGTTTCCTTAATAGTTTCTGAGATTTACGCGAATATTTGACATCTATACATATAATGAAATTGTAACCTTATTGAATTAGACACTATTATCGATACAGAGGCCGAATCTATAGTTTTTAGAACTTTTGTCTGTCTGTCTGTGTGTCTGTCTGTCTCTCTGCCTTCTTGTCTCTGACCGCATCACGAAAAAACCACTGGAGGGATTTTGTTGAAGTTTGGTATGATGATATCTGGTTATCCGGGTGTATAGGATACTTTTTACGGCGGGAAAATATATCATCTCTGAGAAATCTATATTAAGCTTTAAAACGTTAATAAAAGTATAATAAGTAGTTTTAAATAAAAATATCTTTTGGGATTTATTCACGAACCATGGTGACGGGAGAGATGATTGCTGTAAAGCCTTCGAAACCAAAACGAAAACTCAAAATAAATCTTCGAAAAAGTCCGAAAAGATTATTTTTATTTAGGCTACCTTAAGTAACTGACGGACTGACTGAATGATAGCTAATTTTGCACGTAGTTTCATTTGCACAGTATATCTATAAAAAGTAGCTCATTCATGTCACTTTAAGATATAAGCTATCATTTAAGCTCATTCAAAATTTTACTTAAATTCTTCGAGGAGTTACGGCCTAGAGAATTAACAAACACACTTATTCAGTCATTCATAAACATTCGCATTTATAAATTTATTGTGATTTACTTTTTCAAGATCGATGTCCTATTATTGAAACTAAAACATTGTTACTTTTATATATATATATATTTATAATTCAAAAAACATATATTTACATTCCTAACCTAAAATATATTAGTATATTTCAACGTCTGTCTTCTGAAATCCTTGCAGATATTACCGTTGTAGATATAGTTAATTGTATAAAAATCTAATACCTATATAAATATCTCGTGTCACGGTGTTTGTGGTCGCACTCCTCCGAAACGGCTCGACCGATTATAACGTTTTTTTTTTTTTTGTGTATTTGTAAGGTATGAGAATATGTCGTAAAGTATTTTTCACCCTCCTATCCTCATCCCTATTTTTTAATTGCGATATTAGTATTTTTGTATGAACAATATTATACAAATACATAGGGACGAACCTGAGCGGAACGAGGGTGAGTCGCTGTATAACATAAAGCCAAAGAGTTTTTTTTTGTAGATTGAACGCGGGCGTAGCAGCGGATTCTGCTAATAATTAAATCTATACTTAATATTATAAAGCTGAAGAGTTTGTTTGATTGTTTGTTTGTTTGTTTGGTTGAACGCGCTAATCTCAGAAACTACTGATCCGATTTGAAAAATTCTTTTTGCATTAGATAGCCCGTTAACTGAGGAGGGCTATAGGCTATATAGCATCCCGGGAAAATGTACGGGTTAGATTTGTTTTTGTCTAGGGACGAACCCGAAGCGAAGCGAGGGTGAGTCGCTAGTAAAGATATATGTACGGGAATATTCTGTTTTTTTGTGAAACATTCATCATCACATGCAAATCATTCATCTTTAAAGAAGAATGTGTCTTAACTGCCAAAACTGAAGCACCAGTTTCTCTTAGATTTAAAACCATATAAATATTTTAGTGTAGGACACTAAAGTTACAATGATGCGGTCAGGTAACATTTTATTACTTTTCACTAGAACCTAAGTACGTACTAAGTTCTCAATATTGCAGAAACATAAACTACTTTGTATGAGAACGTTTATAGTTTTCGCGATACTCATTAAAAAGTAACTTCTATTTATGGGCAAATTGTACTCAATTTGATATAAGATTATATAATTGAATTTTGATTGGTGATCCATAGTAATCATCTATACTATCCTCCTTTAGCGAATCAAACCCACGACCTCTGATGTAGTATGTAACGCTAATTTGACATTTGTAGCGTCAATCTGACGTAATATAGGTTTTGTTTAGTTCCCTGTTGAAAAACTCCAATAGGATCCCATCAAAAGCGACAAAAGCCACATAGAAACCAAAAACATTTATTGGTTTCTATGTGGTTTTTGTCGCTTTTGATGGGATCCTATTGGAGTTTTAAAACAGGGTTGTCAATAAAACTCATTCAACTATTTTATTTTATAATATATAGGACCTTTTGTGATAGGTCACTTCTATGTGGAATGTTCATGGATATGGACTACATGGACTTTGTTTCCATTTCGCTCAAATACTCGTTACTAGCAACCAAACATAAAATATCAGATCAGTCATTGTTATAAAAAACATAACGAATACAATAAAATTTTACCTTTATCGACATCCTCCCATACATCATCTTCTTCATAATGCAAATCCTGCAAACATCTTGTGCAAAAACTATGTAGACAAGCTAGAAGTCTTGGCTCTACAAGCTCCTTCCGGCATATTCCACATTCCCACTCCTTAATCTTGACCTTCCTTACTCCATATACTGATACTCTTGAACCAATCACTAAATTCTGGCTCGACGGTCGAGAGTTTTTAGTTTTCAATGGACTATTACCAGCACTTATAGAAGAAGGCTCTAAGGACTTACGTCGATCTTGCCTTTTGCGCGAGAAGCTTCCGAAAATATAGAAAATACGGTCCACTTCCATTTTTTTTTTATTTAAAAAAGGCTTGAATAATCATTTGTATAATGAAAGCTACTTTAACTTCAAATGTTTACGTTTTTTAAACATAATATGTTAACGTTGTTGTGTTTAGTTGCGATATTTAACGATCCCGGGGCAATTTAAAAATAAACGTACAGTCGTAACGGCTGGCAGAGGTCGACTGAACTCATCTACATAAGCTTTTTTCAATTTGTATTTCATATACCAGGGGATGAAGAGTCACTTCTAGTTTTTAAGTAATTATAAATACCTGGAGTCGAATAAGGAATTGAAAGAATTTCTGATCTGAATATATTTTAATTTACTAAGAACACTAACTTTTATAAAGCAAACCAATCTATTATTGTTTTACATGGCTAATGTTTTTTTTTTTTATTATATAGCCGAAAGTTATAGTTAAAAGCTATAATTAAAAAAAAAATTAGTTTGTAAGTATCTACACTTACAAAAATATTATTTTTCAGATTTCTTATTTTAATTTAATTATGCAATCGCTAAGTTTTGGACTATGTAAAAACTAGAATTAAGAGGGTGATAACTTTAATTTTATTGCATGGTGTCAAGAGGTCAAGATTTGAAGGAAAACTAACAAAAGAAGAAAAGTCGAGTAAAGGCAACAAGTTCATGTACAAAAGTCAGAACACATGCAAATGGGTAAGACAGTTTCAAAATTACTACTTTATTTTTAAAAGTGATAAATGGTTCATTACAATATGTATTTGTATTCTCGAAATTAATGGCATAAGGCGCAGTCACGATCAATTTCCGTATATTTGAGGGATGCTGTATTGAATGATTATGATGGCTCTATTTTTGTCTTTGTCGTTTCTCATTTCGCTAGCTAGGGGTGGGATGACATATGTTGGGGTTGCCTTCCGGTGTCTGATTGAATGATTATTTATATTATCACCTATTAATTTTTAAAAAGACAAATATTTTTAATGAAATTTTCTGTTCCGATTAGTTAACTACTACTATAATTACGAACTGTACAAATAACTTGAGTTATATTTCAAAATAATTTAAATTTTACTAAATATTTAAAAAAATACAAAAATCATTTTACAATGTTATAAAAAATTATGAATTGTTAATTATTATCCTAAATATTACCATCATTTGAAATGTTAGTAGGATTTCTTTTAAATCTTTTATCCTTGTATCTTTACCAGATATTTTTTATAAATTAAGCTCTGGATTTCCTGTTGTAAATAAAGTAGTGTTGAAGCACTAAAGGATGTAATTAAGAACACATCAATATTTCGCTTATAGTAATGCACGTGCGATGCGAATCATGTTTTTTACGACAGGATGCAGGACGTGAATAGTTGAAAGTTATTTATAAATAAACTAATTTAAATTATTAAAATAAATTAATATTATCATTACATATAATAAAACTGTAGAGATGTCGAATGTCTGTACATAGAAAAAAAAAATGCTAAAAACCGAGTCAGGGGGATGTAAGAAGAGAAATGAAACAAATACAGAATTTTTCATTTTTTTGTTTCTCTGTCTGTTTATCTGTTTGTACGGGCTAATCTCCGAAACTGTTGGACCGATTAAATCAAATTCTGCATGGTGGTACCTTATATCCCTGGTCAACATCTTAGATACTTTTTATACCGGAATATTAAAGAGTTCCCGTGGGATAGTTAAAAAACTATAGTAACTTATACAGCTTAGTACACAAAAACTACTGATTGGAATTTAATGAAACTTTACAATAATATAGTTCATACATCAGAATAACAAATTGGCTACTTTTTGGTTCCGAAAAATGTATGGTTCCCGTGGGATAGATTTGTTTTTGTTTGCCTAGAGACGAAACCATAAAAACAAAACAAAAAAATAAGAGTGAGAACAGTACAGATATACATATTAGTGTGTGTATTTAAAAGTAATAAACACCTAAGTCTCTATCGAATAAAAGTAAATTTTATTGAAATTGGAAACTTTTGTTTTACTTATCAAAAAAAAAATGGAAGTGAAACCAAATAAAAAAATAAACATTACCAATTGAAAGACATCACATAAACACACGAGTCAATAACTGTCAAAATATGTTATTTTCGTTACTAAATAGGCCGCTGAGCGACCGACATATTGGCGCGAAAATTAATGTCAGTGTCCACGTGGCATTTATAAATAGCTGAAGGTTTGAGATTACACTTCTAAAAAACAAATTACAGATTAAAAATATATATTTAATTTTTTTTAATGTTTTATTTATGTATATATATTCCCGCGATTTTTTAAGCGCGTACATTCACGCGGCTTCGTTGAGCACACGGTGAAAACTAAACAGCTCTATTATACTTAGTAGAGGTAATAAGATTACTCATTACCTTGAAATTCGAAACAGTTTCAATCAATGTGCCTATATTTTATATACTTCCGATGTGTATAAAGATTTTTCATTTAGATCAGAGCGGTTTAGTTTTTAATAGTAAAAATATTTATTACCTACTTCAAAACGCGTTGCCTCATATTTATTTTTAGCAATTAAAGATAGAAAAAGGGAAGATGAGGTAATTATGTCTTATTAAATACTAGCTTTTGCCAGCGGCTTTGCTTACGTAAGAATCTATGTCCGACATCATTATGCAATCTATGCCTTTGCCAAATTCTCAAAATCTCTTTAGCAGTTTAAGCGGGAAAAGATAGCTACAAGCGTATCTAGTTTTTTTTATATAAATATATAATACAAGCAACTTATCTTACCTTCGTTAGGATTCCTAAGTGTATTTCCACTCAATGGTCATTTTTTCTGCCTTCAATCAAAGTTATTATGGTTTCTAATAGTAAACACTAAACACATTTTTATCGGAATAAGAAATAGCATAAAGCACTCTATGGTAATGTAGTTTTCTATTAGTGAAAGAATTTTCAGAATCGAATCAGTAGTTTCAGAGATTACCTCTTACGTACAAAATTACAAACTTTGCCTCTTTAGTATTAATATTAGTGTAGATATGGCATGGATATCGAAATTAGCACACTAATCTCCAAAATCCACAGAGCGGATTTTCTTATATAAATTATTTAAAATCCTTACAGTATTTGACGACGCGTATGGCTCAGTTTGTAGTGATCCTACTTGCTGTGTCAGCGGTCGCGGGTTCGAGTCCCGCTGGGGGCATGAATGGTGATGATGATGAATGTTTTTACTCAAGTCATGGATGTTTCTATTTATATTTATAATATGTATGTATTTGAAGTTATATATATATATATGTAGTGTACCAACTATCTGGTATCCATAACACAAGCATAAAGAAAGTTTATGCGTCGTAGGTACTTTTATTCACAGCCACGTAATATCCACAAGTTTGCTCCTAAAAATTACTGAGAAACCCTACTAGTGCAACTTAAACGTTGATATAACTTGTTAAATGTATTCGATATATTAACAGAAAATTCTACGTTTGATAGATGTCTATGACCGCTTCGAAAATTTAGGTTAATTACCTACCTAGTATTAATCTCACATTTTTACTGATGTCGCCCTTCCCGTCTTCGAAAACAAAAGGGTTGCTCTCACAGTCTACTCAATTATTAAAGAAGTAGGTACCAAGAGCAGCCTGCATGGTACACCTCCCGCCCAACGAAGTGCATCCGCCTTACAAGTGCATGCATTTCTTCACTTTACGCCCGGCTAAATTCTTGATCGCTAATGAGCCATCACGACAAGAGAAACGCACATCGAGGGGAATCGAAAATACTCCTACGTTAGCTACTATAAAAATCTAATGTAATATCGACGAATAGAACTATACATTAATTACAACTGTGTGTCTATAAAATGAATAATAATTAAATATATATTATATTTTATTATTATTTATTTATTTTAATATATATTACTTATACGAAATTTAATAAAATACCCTAATAAAAAATCTTGTAACTTAATAGAGCTGTAACAGGTAGCAGGTATGTAGGTACACCAGCGGGACGTATTGATTATTTTGTTGCGTGAACCTCTATTATTTATTTATTCGTCCGGAACTATGGTTTACACAATTCATGTAAATTAGAATCGGGTTCAATGCTGGTTTTATATACTCAAATAACAATGTTATTGTATTATCTCGGCGTTGGTGGTCTTTTTAGTTCCATACGTTAATTTTATTGTAGTATTGCTAATTTTATTTTAATAAAAATAATGTGTTATAGTGTTAATATATGCATATGTATACTTAACTGCCTCGGTGGTGTAATGGCTAGCATGTACGGATGTACATCCGGAGGTCCTGGGTTCGAGTCCCTCATCGGGCCAACTTTAGTTATTGGATCTATCTTTTTATTAAACCTCAGTAATAGCCCGAAGTTAGAAAGTCGGCGGTGTCTCACTCCCGTGCCTCGGAGAGCACGTAAAGCCATCGGTCCTGCGCCTTAACTCTCACCGGTCGTGTCTCGTGTCGTCCCACCGGAGCATGAGAGTGACAGGAATAGAAAGTGCACTTGTGTCTGCGCGCACACGCGCTTCACTATAATGTCTCCTGCGCAGATGACTAGTCTTAATGAGATTTCCGCCGTGGTCAAAATCGGTCGGGAGGACATTATTAGGTGTATATATGTATGTAATTATGTATATTATATATACATAACATTCTCAGAGCTGAATGAATCATTCATATTTAAATGCCAATAGATTAAAGCATTTTCAATTCTATTATTTAGCTGGAAGTGATACTATAATTTAAAGTTTTCTTGATGACTGATTTTTGATGAATTAATGATATGATATTTTGTTTTACAATTTCATAAACCTTAAGCATACAGAGATGAAATAGTTGTTTATTAAGTAAATACAACAGTTATATACATATTAGTAACGACAACACCAATACTTTATACATTAGGTACATACTACATATAGAACAAATATCGACATTAGCGTCTCTTTAGGCAATCCAGCCGAGCGAGAAACCAAGAAATACACTGCAAGGCGGCCCTGATACAGAGTGGACCGTTGGGGCAACCCCATGATTGTTGTGATCTGCCTTCGCACGTCGAGGAATAAGTAAATAGTGTTTGAGTGCGTAAACGATCCTGCGACGCCCCATTAAAACGAAGGAGGTTCCATTGGGTGGGTTCATCCAGTGGGTATTACCTACTGGCTTTTCTAACCGGTGTGTCCCACATAATCAACCTGTACGTAGGTATTATACAGATAGCATACGTAAACGTATTTCCCAACGTCAAAAATAAGGTTTACTGTGCGTAATTAATGCGTTTTCAACAAAAAATCTACGCGCGTCGCCAATAAGCTATGCATTTTGTTTTCGTCGAATTATAAAATATTGAAACAATTTCCTATAATCCCCTTATTTTTATACAAGTGTTTATTTGACTAAAATGTAATTGTAGGTAATAAATTATACACTCTTTTTAGTAATAAAATAATGACTATTTATCACAAAAGCATTGCGTACATTTTTTTACGGGAATTAAAAGGTCGAACGATCCGGTCGTCAACAATATCTTATTATGGATTATGCTTGGTTTTATAAGTGATTTCCTGAAAATAAAAATGGAAACATTTCTACATTGCAAGGAAATATTTATAAACAAATAAGTAGTAGTTGTACAATAGCTCATAGATGTCGAAAAGGAAAAAAACATTGATTTATCTTATTTGTTATTTAATTATTATTAGCAATGATTTTGTTTATAGGGACTAGGGACGTCACTTAAAGAAAAAGAATTTGTAAGGTTATGATATTGAATATATTTTATTTTTATTAAAGTATATATCCTATGTAACATAATTAAAAATATAAATTCTACTTTATTAGTATTATACATAAATGTAATATAGTAGTAGATTTTGCATCCTATTATTAAGTATTTGAAAAATGAAACGCTTCTGTCAATGATATACTAAGACATTGACATTTGACACTATTGACAGAATATATCTGACACTACTCAGTTGTCATACGACAAACACGGTTATGGCGATCGAGTCAAGTTGATTTCTCTACAAATCCACTACTTTATTTTCTAGTGTGGGTGTCCCGAGTAGTGGGATGTTTATATTTATAATGAACTCATATTTAAATTATGTCAGTACTAATATCAGTGTAGCGTAGTGTAGTACTGTTTGTTTTTTAAACGATATGTTGAACATTCATAAGTTATGGCTATTTTCAAGTCTCTGTGTCATTGTTATTGTAGTTCTATATTTTCAATCAGAAATAGCTCGTCTGGAGGACAGCTATCGCAAACTAGGTCAGTATGCAACATACATTCCTTATAATATCAGTGGGGAGAAATCGGTATTAAAACAGTTTTTTTTTTACAGAGTACAAACTATTGCAGTCTCATTCGGAATCTCGTCAATTTTTTCAAAAAGATCCTTTAAAAGATGATAATGATTTAGTGGTTATATATAATAGAGTACCAAAGACGGGATCTACAAGTTTTGTAGGTGTAGCTTATGATTTATGTAAAAAAAATCACTTTAAAGTTTTGCATATCAATATAACAGCAAACATGCATGTGATGTCCCTAAGTAATCAATATAAATTCGCTCAAAATGTAACAAAGTGGGACGAGATGAAGCCAGCATTATATCATGGGCATATGGCTTTTCTTAATTTTGAAAGGTAAGCTATAAAATATATAAATAAAATAAATAGAATAAATAGACACCCAGTCTATTCACATAACAAAGTCAAGTTATTTTATATTTTATGCTAGAATTTATAAAGATAAATAAATATTATTTATAAATATTTAATTTATCTAGAAGATCAATTAGCAACACTTCTAATCATATGAATTATTTATAAACCTAGTACATATTTACTACCTATTTCCTACATTTTTCCTTCAAGGTAAATATGACATAAACTAACTTGTTTGCTTATTTTAAAACTAACATACTTAACACAGATAAGATCACTTATATAAATTGTAGCCTGTTTAATAGTTGTTATAATTATATGATTATTCAAATTATTAAGAAAAGCAATACTTAAAAATTAGTTTTCAGTAAAAACAGAAATATTTTTTGTAATAAGTAGTAATTACAAAAACTATTTCAGTTTAATACACATTTTAGTACATATCATAAAAACTAATGAATCGATTTTGATGAAATCTTTACTATTCCCTAGTTGAAATAAATGTAAGCAAATAAAAAAGAATGATCACAATCCAATTACTAGTTTTGGAGAAATGTGTGGACAAACATACAAACACCTATAAAATTTTGCATATTTGTTTGGAAGCCCTGATAAATTATCATGTGTGAATATTTTGCAGTTCTAATAATATCATATACATCCAAAGGTATATGTCAAACTGATAACATTCTTTTTTTTATGTTGGTTAATTATAAATGTTTCAGACTGGGAACTTCATCAAAGCCAATATTTATTAATCTTATAAGGAAACCACTAGATAGATTAGTGTCATATTACTATTTTTTAAGACATGGTGATAATTTTCGTCCACATTTAGTTCGCAAGAAACATGGAGACAAAATGGTATGGAATTATATATATTTAGAATAAAATTAAAATAGCTCATTTGGATATTAAACATGTTTGTCTGTTTGTTTGTAACCTGTAATCTAATCTCATAATCACACTTTTACTGGTGGAATAAGTTTTGTAGAGATTTTTGATAGAGATAACATTCAGATAAGCCAATACAATTTTAAATCGCTTACTGCATGAGATGAAAAACATATTTATTATTTACCTATCTTTCACAAATTCATATATTGTTAAGTTGAACAAGAGGCAAAACTTATTTAGTTAAAATGAAAATACAGATAAATACAATTGAAGTGTCTTTTTGTAACGTTAAAATAACAACTTTTTACTAAATGCACATGAAAATACTTATATACTGTACATAAAAGAAAAACACAATTTTTAAAATTTGTCTGTCTGTTTGTTTCGGCTAATCTCCGAAACGGCTGGACTGATTTTGACGGGACTTTCACTGACAGATAGCTGATGCTATAAGCAGTAAGGCTACTTTTATTTTAGAAAAAGAATTAAAGTTCCGCATAAAAAACTTAAAAGGTACCTAGGGGCGTACCCGAGCGAAGCGGTAAATTGCTAGTTAATACGGTACTAAGAGTTTAATATTATAAGAATAATGAATTAAAATTATTCAATTAGTATTAAATACTATAGGAGTTATAATCATGTTAACAAAATATACAGTTTTATGTATTTTATTTCCAGACATTTGATGAATGTGTAGAAAAAAGCCAGCCGGACTGTGATCCCAACAATATGTGGTTACAAGTACCGTTTTTCTGTGGACATGCCGCCGAGTGCTGGTAATTGTTTTTTTTATATAATGTTATATCCTTTACTTTATCTATTATTTTTGTAGTGGGCAACATAATGTATGTCTATTTAGAAATATGCTATGTTGCCCACAAAAATGAAAATGTTAAAAATACACAGAAAAGAGGAATATACGTGAAACTAGTGGCTCACTCTTAATACACTTGGGTTCGTCCCAAGGTTTGTTTTAACAGTATGGTAACATAATAATATTTCTCATAACCCTACTTATCCGCTTGACTGTGTAAATCGCTGATTCAGTGATCTGTCAAAGTGACAGCTAAAGTACGCCTCTATGTCGATCGCTGTATCAGTGATTTTTACAATACATTTGTACCACATGACACACATGCGATTTTTTGAAAGTCGATTTACTAATACATTGTAAGGCAAAACTGGAATATTATTAAGAAAGGTTATTTCATAAAGATTCCAACGACATAAGTTATATATACAACTCCAATACATAACTTTAGAAATAATCTCATTTTAATTCACGATAACCGATTCCGTAGCTTGTGTGAGGGTAGACGTACACAGACGCGTCGTGACGTAGAATGCTGATTCAGCACGCTACACAGTCTTAACCTTAGGATATTAACTAAATAACAAAAATAAATATTTTAGGAAACCTGGCAGTGCATGGGCCTTGCAACAAGCAAAACATAACTTAGTAAACCACTACTTAGTAGTGGGGGTGACTGAAGAAATGCTGGATTTCATATCAGTATTAGAAGCGAGCTTGCCCAGATTATTCAAAGGTGCGACAGACCACTATCTAAATAGCAATAAGTCACATTTACGACAGACCAGTTCAAAAATAGACCCCTCCCAACGCACAATTGAGAAAATACAACAATCGAGTATATGGAAAATGGAAAATGAGCTGTATGAGTTTGCATTAGAGCACTTCAAATTTGTTAAAAAAAAGATTCTGCTGAGAGAGATGAATAGTGTGGCACAAGTGTTTTTCTATGAGAAAATACGACCAAAATGAGTGAATGAATGTGGGGATGATTTAATGTTTAAGATATAGGAAACAGGATTGTGAGCTCAAATCCAAGCATAGATCTTTTTATTATTTAATTTTATCTTCTGCTTGGTAAAGATATACTTTTATTTCCAAATGCCAACACCCGCCATTCCTCGAGGGGAGTAAGTGGGTCATTCTCTTTAATGTTGAAGAGCTCTGCTCATCTATGGGCATTGTATTTAGATTAGTGATGAAACGGATATTTGTTTAGCCGGATATCGGATACCAAATATCCGGCGAGATATTCAGCCTGTTGTATGTTGCGATAAGTGTATTATATGTTTTTGTAAGAATTTAGGCCTATTCGGATGTCATTATGACATAGTGATTAGCGAAAGTCAATTGTTTACTTGCTCAATTACTTTTAGAGCCTTAGGCCTACCGCATATATACAACTTTTAATCGAACAACTGTTTAGTTGTATGTCAAAAGTATATGGAAATGTATGGAGGTCCGCATACTATCAACTAGATAGTTGCTCGACAAAATAATCAAAAAACCACATCGACTGCTTTTTGACTAATCAGTCGAACAACTATCGACCGTCAACTCAATGTATATTGCAATGTATTGGAGCGCGCATACGCTCGACTAAACAGTCGATCCGTGACAGTAGTGCTGCCATTATAGCGCTTTAAGCGCTAGATCTAGCGCTTTTTTGATGTGTTTAGCGCGCTTTTCAAAATTTTAAGGCAATATTGTTAATCTATATTACCGATACACTATAAGTGGAGGAATCTCCTTTATTAAATTTTCGTTCATGGTTTTGTTTTGATTCATTCATTTTTCAGTTTCAGTAAATAAAAAAAAATGTTTTGATAATAATAATTATTTATAAAAATATATATTTATTATTTATTATTAATAATTTTATAATAATTATTACTTATAAAAATGAATATTTAGTACTAATAATTTTATAAAAAAACATTACATTTATATTTTGATTTGTTTTTAATTTTAATTAATTGCGGTATCTGTAAACGTTACATGCCCGCGACTATTCAATTGTGCGTCAGATGCTGAAGCGAAAATGGCGGGAAATATTACATACGACACAGAAAAATTTATTGAATGTATTGAGAAAAGACCAGCGCTTTATCTCAAAAGTTTAAAAGAATATTCAGACATTAATTTAAAAAAAAAATTATGGGAAGAGGTTTGCTTCGAGGTGGTGTCAGGTTGGTCGGAACTCAACCCAGAAAATAAAAGAAAACTAGGTAAGTAGGTATTTGATCGTATATGAAGTAATTATTTATTAAGTAAAAATAATTTTATAATATGTATTACAATAATTTTAATATACAATCAAACATTTAAATAATAAAAAAAAAACTGCGAGTGCGTAAAAAACAAAGGAAAAAGATGAGAACAAGATGACGAAGGAACATAGTATTATGCAGTCGGAGACATATATATTATGTCTATTAAAATAGCTGGGTATGTTTGTATGTTTATTACTGTGTTCCTTCCTCAACTTGCTTTCATATTTTCATCTCGCTTTTTACGCAGTACGCTTTTTGGCAGTTTTTTTATAAATATTTTTTTATTTACAGCCTTTTAGTTTTGATCAGTTAGACATTTTTACTTTTATTTAACAACTTCTTATTCTAAATTACTTTTAAACATATACATTGTATATATATTTTTGTACTGGCCTCTTAAAAACCTGTATTTTGATACCGCACTCGAATGATTCGGACGAAATTTTTTTTAAGTTGCACATACCCTATAACACTCGCGTTATCAAGACAAATCAAAAGACGTAAGAATTATCAAAATTGGTTATGCCGCTTAGTAATTACGGGGGAACATAGAGTCGGACATTTATACATATATACATACAGGCCAATCACATAACCTTTCTTTGGGCTTTGCCGCAGTCAAATAATAAAATAAATTATACTTTATCGTATTGCCATGGTACAGATCCTTGAGGGGAAACGAAGTAATTCGTCAAGTACTGGCGGACATTTACGCCACCAGTAAGGTTTCTCCCGCGGTTATCACAATCGAACGACATGTTTTCAAATGAAGGGGTATATAGTGTATCCTCAAATTTGATTCCGTCTTTAATACGCACAAAGTTATGTAAGATACAACATGATTTTATTATAGATACACAAAAATGTATGTTTACATCAATTGCTCTGTGAAATATTCGCCATTTGTTAGCGAGAATCCCAAAAGTACATTCTACCATTCGGCGCGCTCTTGTGTGTCTATAGTTGTAGATTTGTTTCTCATAGGATAAATTTCTTTTAGCATATGGTCGTAAAATATTATTTGAAAGACCAAACGCATCATCCGCAACAAGGTAAAAAGGCATGACTTGCCCATTGTTATCATTTGGTAAATTTCTTCCAACCGGAATGTTTAATTTATTTTCTAGTAATTTCTTTCCCATCTTTGAGCTTTTAAAGACATTCGAATCGCAAGTACCACCATATGCCCCAACATCTACGAAAACAAATTTGTAATCGGCATCTGTCCAAGCAATTAACAGTATAGAAAAATATTTTTTATAATTAAAAAATGATGAACCGGAATGATGTGGTTGTATTATTCGTATATGTTTACCATCAAGTGCCCCAATAACATTAGGAAAATTAGTACGAACATAAAATTGATTTGCTATTTCGACCCAATCTTCTTCTGTTTTTTGTGGCATGTAAATTAGTTGCAACACCTCCCAAATCATATTACACGTGTCTCTAACAATTTCTCTTATTGTACTTGCTCCTATTAGATAAATGAATGATAAGGCGTTAAAGCTTGATCCGGTTGCCAGGTATCTAAAACAAAAATATAGTATATTATATTATTATTATTTGGTATTTGTATTGCAGGTGCAGAGGTGCAAAAGAAATGGCTTAATTTAAGAAGCTGCTTTTCTAGAGAATTAAAGGCTCAACAAACAAAATCAGGCCAAGCTGCAACAAAACGTCGAAAATACATTTATTTTGAAAAGTTGTTGTTTTTAAAATCATCACTGGCACAACGTCCCACTGATAGTAATTTAGATAACACAGACACTGGAGAAGAAAGCGAGATCGTAGACTCAAATAATGACGTCGCTTCAGCGCCAAAATCAAAACTACGAACACAAAAAAAAGACACGAGAAGAAGTTTTGAAGATTCTTTGCTGGACGTTCTAAAAGACGACTTAGATGAAGATAAACATTTTGCTCTTTCTTTAGTTTCTACATTGAAGAGTATGACAGAAGGGGAAAAATTGCAGGCAAAAATTCAAATACTTCAAATATTCCAAACAATAAAAGCGAACAGATCACATGCACAGACGTATCAATCTTCTACAACGCTTCCACGACCGAGCATACAGTCCACAAACCGCGCAAGACCAAATTCACAATCATACTCACAGCCACAGCAATCACAGTATAATAATAGTATCCCAACATATAACTATCAAGAAACATCTGCATACACTGTCGAATCACCGTATCCAGAAAATAGTCAGTCTCCAAATTCTATAGATATTTTACAAACCTACATATCTGATTTTACACCTTCGCCACAAAGTCCAACTCTTGATTTGTAAAATTAATTAATTAATTAATGTCTAAATATAATTACTTACGTACCTACTGATTAAAATGATGATCAAAGAATGTGTTTTTCTTACCTTAAAGTAACGCTTAATCTCTCTTCTGGTGATATGGCACATCTCCATGTTGTATCACGTCGCTGTATGTATGGACCAATTAATGAAATTATTTCATCAAAACTTTGTTCTGACATTCTATAATATTCATAAAACTTATCTGGATACTCTTTCAGCTTAGAATGTAATATATGAAAGTTTCCGTTAAGTAACCTGGCACTTAATATAGGATGTACGCAATATTTTCTTTCCCTATTTTTTTTATTATGTTTTATATAAAGCAAAGCACAGGCGAGTACTTTTTTATTTACCATTGCCATTGTATTCAAATACAATATTGAGTTATATATTGAGTTCTACAAAACAACCGCTTAGAGGAAACAAAAGAAAACCAAAATAAATCTATTACGACAGAATTGATTGTATGCGCACTCTCGTCGACTAAACTGTTTGGTCGTCATGAAATCGACACAAGCACACAACTCGACTAAACAGTTTAGTCGATGTAACAGTTGTATATATGCGGTAGGCCTTATAGTTGGTGGACGGTTAATTCGAAGCCCACACACACATACAATACTCTGACAAATGTGGGTACCTACACACTTGTCAAAGTATGCTTTTGCAAGACAATTCTGTATAATTTACCTGACGGGTAGTTTTTTCTTGCAGTTTATTAAAGAAATAAACTGATATCCGGCCGGATATAGCGTTACTATCCGCTATCCGGCCGGATATCAAAATAAGTTACCGGATATCCGTTTCATCTCTAATATAGATACATTATACACTTGTAGTTTTGTATGTGGTAGAAACATTCCAGATAGTTCTAAGAATATTTATAGACTAACTTAAAGAACCAATTATGTGTATATTTTGTATCGTGACAGGGAATTAAAAAGACACTGGCGACATATTGAGAAATAGCCATATGCTATTTTTTATTTATTTATGTGACTTTGTTTTTGGAAATTGGTTTATTGTATTGATGATATGATATTTTATTATTTATTTTATTATATTTCAGTTGTGTTGATAACGAATTAACAAACATATGTATATATTGCGTATTTAATAATTTAGATGAAGTTTTTTTTTTCATTATTTTGATACTTATACGTTTTTAATTGATTCAACCATAGATAAAAATAATATAAATTGTCATGGAAAATAAAAAAAAAGATAAATACGTTAAATAAATTTTAAACTATAAACTAAATAGCAATAGATTATAAGTTTTGCTTATTTACACTTGATATTCTTTATAAAACAACCGTTACGGAAACGAAATAATAAAATTTATTTTTAACAATATGTGCACAAAAAAAAATTAATTATAAAAAAAAAGTACCTTAACGATGGAACAACGAATAGTTTTTTTTTAATTTAATCGAATCATGTAATTTTTTTCTATCAAGAACTTTTTTATATTTTTTTTATTGTATGTCTTTATTTTCTTTCATTGTCCCTAGGAGTTAATACATTAATTCATTTATTCAAGACACACTAGATTTTTTTTTGTATATCATTAGTTATTTTGATATTATACTCGGGTATTATAATAATATTACATCTAACAAAAATTTTTTAAAAAGGAGTATAAGTATGAGGAACAATAATGTCAATTTAGTATGTTTTGGCTCTTGGTTTAATTTCCTTAAAGTGCTAAATATATAAATAGTATTACCTCCTAAAGACTTCCCAATTTCTCATGTATTGTGAAACAAATAGAAAGAGATAAAAGATACATATACGGGGATGTTTGGACATGAAATTTCGGATCTGGATAAGGATGATGATATATGAATAACGCATTAGAGCGCATTTAAAAGATACTAATAGCCGTTATAGATACGGTTACGGATATGAAATGTTTCTGATAGTGTCATTTACGGATATTAAATTTTTTAATTGAAATTGAAAATACAAATAAGTGATGACTTTATTTGTAGATTGTCATTTGGTTCTACAATATGACTGATATAACTGAGCAAAAGAAATAACAAAAACACTATCTGAACAATGCAAATATCGCTCGTGGCTAATGTGTCTGTTTGGCCGGACGAAAACCTGTCATAACGTGTCTCATTTTGACCCCTAACCCAAATTATTTGAAACTTATATTAGATTCGGTTACGGATTCGGATACGTTTTTTTCGGATATCCGATACTTTCGGTTACGGTTTCGGATACGTTTTTTTTCGGATATCCGATATTTTCGGCTACGGTTACGGAGCTCCATAACATCCCTAATATATTATTATCATTATTAATTTCTCCCTTTCCTTCCACATATTTGTAAAGTTGACAGACGTAATATGAAGTAGTTTTAATAATTCTGATATTTATTTATATAATCACGGCCTATTTATATATAATTACGCAGAAACAATTTTAGCGTCACGTTAATTTGTTAATATCATATTGGATAAAAAAATCAAAAACAGTATTTTTTGTTTTTTTTTATTTTATTTTTTTTATATAAATAACATGTTTCCTATGGGCTAGTAAATTTGATTTTTTACCTATACTATTAAATTTGCCATAAATTCAGATTTAATAGAAATGAAAAGAAAACAAAAAAATATATATATTGATCAATCGATTTAAAAACAATGGGTTATTCGATAATCATTATAAAATCGATTTTTATTCATAGTGAATGTGAAAGTTATAAATGTTTATCACGTTCTATAGAAACGTTAGAAGGGACAAAATCATAATTTACATTATTATATTAATTAATTTTAACCAAACCATATTTATTAATAAAGATCTAAAAATAACTCGAAAAAACCGTATTTAACTTTTAGTTAAAATATATTCGTTAAACTTAATAGTCTCGATTAGTAAAATTGTTACAAACATGTATTCGATAAGTAATGAATGTAAGTTATATTTTAATTATTTAGAGCGCATTTAATAGGTACTAATAGTTCTTCCATTTTGTATTTTAACGATTTTTACATTAGATATTTTTTATCTGTTAAAGCTCAATTTAAGTTGCAACAACATTTTTTTTTTTAATATTTTCATGTTATTATAGTATAGCGCATTGTTGAAAATAAATATACATTGGTGTAAGAAAGTAAATGATTTTTGGTACTAGTGACACGAGGGAACTTTCTAGAACGAACTAATTTCTTATTAGACTACATTATGCAGCGGAATAAAACTCTTAATATGTGATCTTATAAATATTATAAATTCGAAAGTTTGGATGGATATTTGTTAGTCAATCACGCCAGAACAGCTGAACGGATCTGGATGAAATTTGGCACAGAGATAGATTATAGTCTGGAATAGCACATAGGTTACTTTTTATCCCGGAAAAATGTATGGTTCCCGTGGGATAGATTTGTTTTTGTTTTTCAGTTTCGCTAGTAACTATTAAACAATTCTAGAAAAATCGATAATTTATAAGAAACTGTTTACTAAAATGCAATAAAATGACATTTTTTTATTAAAAAACTGAAAAGCAAATATTTGGTTTGTTCTATGGAATGTGTAATTTAAGTATTCTATCCTTTATTTACGCTTATTATTAGACAAGGATAGCAATAAATGTTTAGATTGTAAATGGACATTTACTTAGTAATGTTATTTTTTGTAATTGTTTAACATTGATGTTATTTTACATTATTATGATAAGTTTTTATTAATCGAATATTCCACGACTCGAAGTACGAGTTTTAAAAAGTATCGTGACAACGTATTTGACTTTTTGTGCTTTTCATATGTATACATATCTCCTAGGAACGTCCCTAGTGAAAAAAATTAAAAGAATCAAATAAAATCGAATAATGATACTAAAAAACAATGGAAGTACACCGTGTAATCTATAGCGATTCTTAGAAAACTCTTACTAAGAGCCTATCTCGTTCACAATTTTTATATTTTTGTCAGCGCAACTTATTTTTTGCCAATTTTTTACAACTGTTTTTTGTATAATGTAACTTTATGTTTAGACATTTCAATGTTAAGTATGGACATACCAGTAATAAACATATCTATAAAAGGGATTTAATTATGCAATTTAAACGTTTTTAGGGTTCCGTACCTCAAAAGGCAAAAAAGGAACCCTTATAAGATTACTCTCTTGACCGTCTGTCCGTCTGTCGGTCCGTGTGTCACCACCGATTTTCTCAGGAACGGGTGGACCTAGCAAGTTGTTTGTTTAATACGAAACGTTTATTCAAACATGGTATGTCTATACTTAAATGTCGGTAGTGTGAATTAATGGCCTATGCGTGGAAAATGGAAATATGTACAGTGGAATAAAATTTACATTTAATATTATTTATTTTCTATAATATATTTTATCATACTAAGAAATTAACATTGTGATAAAATATACTTCGGGTTGTACTTATTTATAGAAACGAAGGATAACGCTACATTCTCCACTTATCGATAAAATTAGTTGGTTTGGATTATCGATCAAAAAAGTACTAGATACACAATCCCATGCAAAAGTTCTCTTAAAACAGTCACCGATTGTGTGTAGGTAATTATTCCAGTTGAAATAAATATACATCAATTAATTAATTAGTAAATTGAACCTTAAATGCAATGCTTAAAGTTGTTTTTACAAAAAAAAATTATTGAAAGAGCGCTCCAATGTTCAAATGAGCGCTCATTCGATGAGGACATTTTTTGTCGCTGATTGTGTATCTAATACTTTTTTGATCGATGGTTTGGGTAAATTGTAGGTTTTACGTTGGACATCACTATAAACAATGTGCTTTTAAATTTTAGCTGGCAACAAATTTTTGTGTATAATTCGGGGTATGATTTCTGTTAGTCACAAAGTGGTAGTCCGAGACCTACTGGTGATTGGTGTTGCCATCATGTCGTCTTAGTGCTTACTTGTCAAAGCGACCAATTTTCCGAAAGAGTTTTTAAAGCAGAATTATTGATTAAACGCCAATTCTATTGGTAAAAAATATATATTTTACTTAAAAAAGCCGAATGTATTTAATCTATATATGTATATACATCTTATAAATAAAGGTTTGTTTTTGAAATACAAAAAAACTACTGTAAAGTATAGCAAGTATTGCTCGCTTGGACAAAATATAAGCATTAAGGCGACGATCAAAGATCCATCGTTGCAATGAAGAGAGGAACGATATCAGATTATTTATTATTAGTTTTCAACAATACTCATTGATATTCTACTTATTCTAATTTGATGTGTTGATTACAGTATATGTTATGTTTTATAAGGTCGTCAGTTTGTATATAAAAATTGGTATATATGGTATGTGTACATTATTTAATGTAAAAAAAAATAGTTAATGTAACCTTTACGCGAGGTTGAAGCAAAACTTCCTTGGCGCTGTGGCAGATACCGCAGTTAAATTAAAACAAATCAATATATAAATATTATAATAATTTTTATAAAATTTTGTTTTTAATTATTAATAATAACTTTGACTGTCACTTCCGCGACACTCATTATTCCAATGTATTGTGGTAGACCAGTGGTAGCCCAGTGGTAACGCGCTCGCTTGGAAAACTGAGTGAAGCGGGTTCAAATCCCGGGTCTCGCACTTCTGATATTTTCATGTGCGAATCATTTCTAACACGATTACCACTTGCCTTACGGCGAAGGAAAACATCGTGAGGAAACTTGCATGTCTAGAAAACCTAGCAAGTTTTCGAAGGACATGTGAAGTCCGCCAATCCGCACTTGGCCAGCGTGGTGGACTATGGCCTGATTCCCCTCGTATTGAAGGGAGGCCCGTGCCCAGCAGTGGGACGTTAAAAAGGGCTGAATACACACATTGACTTACCTCTCAGTCACACCTAAAGAAGTTTTATTTCAAAAAAGAAATGCAAATATTACATGTAATAAGACTATTAGGTATTACATTAGGTGAGAAAGATATTTTAGAATTTTAAAATGAAAACTGTATGTTTGTCTGTATGCTCTGATTAATATACAATTAATTCAAATTAATTAATTCAAATATTACATGTAATAAGACTATTAGGTATTACATTAGGTGAGAAAGATATTTTAGAATTTTAAAATGAAAACTGTATGTTTGTCTGTATGCTCTGATGACTTTATATTATATACAAAAACACAGTTTACTGATTCATACAGTCGTATAACGTAGGTTCTAGATACGGCAGTCGTGCAGAATATGTGGGGTAAGACGTGAGTGAGGCTACCGACTGAGGGTTGACGGATATAAATAAAAGTTGTCACAAAAACTCTATAGTGTTTTTAACCGACTTCCAAAAAGGAAGAGGTTCATGTTTGTCTATATGCATGTTTTTTATACTTCGAAACCGTTCGCCGTGAAAATTGATATTTTTTACAACCCTTGCATTTTACAGGATATCCGTTAAGATAAAAGACCGATCACTTAATGTATAATTTTTTGTACTGTGACAAAGTAATGTCTAACAAAGAGCTATTAATTCTATCTCAATGTTATTTAAAAAGAAGAAAGAAACTGTTCAACGGGAATATAGAATTTCATACATCCGTACTTATTTGTTATATATTTGTAAGAAATGTAAATCTACACGCACCAGTTATAAAGCAATTGATGTTAAATTAATAAATGACAGTTTTATAAATGTTGACTTTTATTTTGCTGTGACAAACTACAGACAGGGGCGGATCTATATGTATAGGCTTTTTGGGCTGCAGCCATCGATCAAAAAAGTACTAGATACACAATCAGCGACAAAAAATGTCCTCACCGAATGAGCGCTCATTTGAACATTTAAGCGCGCTTTTATTTTTTTTTTGTGAAAACAACTTTCATGCATTACATTTAAGGTTCAATTTACATTGTTGTGTATTTATTTCAATTAGAATAATTACCTAAACACAATTGGTGACAGTTTTAAGAGAACTTTTGCACGGGATTGTGTATCATTTTTTTGGTCGATGGCTGCAGCCCAGGACCCCTAAGATATAACAGGCCCCCTGTTAAAAACAATGGATAATATTGTGAATTTATAAAATAATGTTTATCTATAATTAAAAATTAAGGCAGTAAATTACTGGCACAGATCAATTAATCAGAACAAAATAATAGCGTTATCTTAATTTTGTCTGGTACCATCGTAGATTTTTTAAATTATACACACGAATAAGGCCTCGTTTCCACCCCAGAATAACGAAAAAAAAATATGTCATACGATTTGACATTTTCTTTACATATTTTGAAAGTAGACTGTATGCCTGATAATATAATAAATTTATGAGAGAAAAAAAAAACTACAGTGAATACTACTTCTGAGACGCCAAACTTTGGTCTAACTGGGATTTTCGTTCAAAATGAGACATTTTCAGTAACATTTAATTTTTTTTTTATAGAGCGTATATAAGACTGTGCCCTATTTTCTTCTTAGTCGTTCACTCTTGAAAGAGTGGAAGTGGTCATATCTCGGTCGAGTCTCGCGCCACCGCTTCTCTCGTGATGCGACGCCATTTATCTCTATGTTTGGCGGCTTGGGTGTTATCATTTATGGTGGAGTGTGTCACAGATTTTATGAGGTCTGTCCACCGTGTTTGATAGCGCCCACGAGATCTTTTACCATCGACTTTCCCTTGCACCACCAAACGTTCCATGAAGTCCTCGTTACGGGTGATATGCCCGAAGAACTTGAGGATAAGACCCTATATGTAGGGCACCAAATCGTATGACAATTTTATTCGTTACTAGCAACTCACCCTCGCTTCGCTTCGGGTTCGTCTCTAGACAAAAACAACTCTATCCCACGGGAACCGTACATTTTTCCGGGATGATATATAGCCTATAGCCTCCCTCAGTGAACGGGCTATCTAGTGCAAAAAGAATTTTTCAAATCGGATTAGTAGTTCCTGAGATTAGCGCGTTCAACCAAACAAACAAACAAACTATCAAACAAACTCTTCAGCTTTATAATATTAGTATAGATTCTAGAGCGGAAATGAGGCCTTATTAATAAACGTAACCTCCTTTCGTTGAAACTTTAATATTAAGATCTCTAATATCGTTAAATTGTGCCGGGGTCATAGTTGTATGTTACTCGTAGATACATATTAATGTTGAAAATTTTGCGTTAGAGTATTTTCTCTGTATGTCTTCATTATCAAAGTCAATAATGCTTAATCGCACTGAAAAACGAAACGATGAATTGTATTAGTTTTTTTTTTTCTAAATTGCTAATAGTATATTCTTTATTGCGCATTAAAAAACATAAATTAAGAGAATATTAATAATATTAAGAAAAAATTTAAGACAAAGGTGGACTTATCTCTAAAAGAGATCTCTTCCAATCAACCTAGGAGATGAGAGAGATTGAAATAGTTTGGATTTTGAAGCAGAAAGCTTGAACTAGACTTCAACATCCTACAATCTCTTTTAGATAGTGCGAATATTCGCGGGTACCTAATGACTTTGTAGTTTGTACATCAATTTATTTGTATAGAAATTTTATCCAATTTTAGTACCTAGTTATAAAAAAAAATTAAATTACATAATTATACTTTTTAATATACCTACATACAATTCAATGGGATGATGTTAGAATGTGAATTTTTATATTAATTTTCTTAAAGTAGAATATGTGAAAGTAGGCTGCCAATAAAAATTATAATAGGTACATGATAATAAATTCATAATTATACCGTTTATTTTTTAAACACAAGTCAAACTTTCCTAACTACACGTTTTGATAATTACACGATTCAATATGAGGTTATAGGTACTTCTCAGAACTGGGAGTTCTGAACATATCAATTATCGTATGTGTAACATCTGAATAAGTTATACACGGCCATGAGTGTTACTGAAAAATTAAATATGTGACCCTAATCGTCCTATGACTTAACCTCTTAAGTAAACATCGCATTACTTATTTTCTTGCAGGAGCCCTGCATTTTTACTGTAATTCTATACGCGTTCATTCAGGGAGGCGTCGATTAAATTATTCAATGTATCTGCTATCTCTTTCACCTGCAAATTTAGTTTGTGCGTGAAAGAGACAGGTATAATACAAGGTGTCAACTGCGAAGCAGGTAGTAAATGTTTAGTCGTGCGTTAAAATTGCTTCAGAGCGGTCGGCCCGCGATGTGCGCCCAATTCGAATCGCCGGCAGAAATGCTTTCCCGTAGACATAACTTTCGAATAACCAAAATTAAATTAATCAGTTAAAGCTAATGAAGATGAGTTAATCATTTATATTTTATTTCAACGGAACAATTTTTATGTTTTGTTTGTAATGTTCCATGCGAAGGTCGTGTCCTTCAATCGATGAACAATTAAATACGTGTGACCACTGTCCACTGGACCATTTTTGATACGTTTTTATCATAAGTGCCAATATAAAGTTAAGCTTTATAAGGACTAGTTTAATTTTGTTAAAGGCAATTTTAAAAATCAATTATCTTCATGGAACTATGGGCATCTGTTTAGACACTGGTAAGTATTGTCCCACTTTGGGCGCCAATTTTTTTTAATAAATTCAATTAATAACAAAAACTTAAAAAATGTAATCAAAATACAATAAAAGCCTCTTTATTATAATATAATATTAATAAATATAATAAAATATTAATATAATGTAATGACAGTTTATTTTTGAGCATCAGGTCACATTACAGAGGTAACAAGTTCGACGCTGTTACGTGTAATATTTGAAGGCATAAATATGACTTACTTTGTCATATTTATTTACATAAAAGAAAAAATAATAAAAAAATACTACTTAATCTATTACGAAATACTTCAAAATATAATACAATAAGTTATTGTGAATAACAATGTAAATTTCTTTTATAATGAATCACCTCCAAGTCAATAATGGCTTCCGACATCGCAATTGATGGAGCCCGCCGCCTTAACAAAGATCCATGATTTTACAAAAAAAAAAAACATTTTCTTGGAATTTTCAAGGCTATTAAGCTATTTACAAAAAGTAGGACCAATACCTAAATATAAATAGAATCTTTCTATTATGTACATGATAATGAGTTTGGGTGTCTATTGCAATGCTTATGTATAATAGAGGATAATGTAGGTAATATATAAATATTAAGTATAAATTAGGACAAGATTCTTTCTCAAGAAACTTATTTTCATATCCCTGGATTAATACTTTCATAACTTTTTGCAAAACTACTAAACGGACTTTTGGTGTCACATGTTTAAAATATTATAGGTTGATATTTTTAAGACAATTTAGCATAATTTTCAATCTTAATAGAACAAAACAATGAAGAATTTGAGACGAGTGGCGATCGCAGTCGCCGCGAGAGTACGTGGCCCGCCACTCCGTCCGGAGTCCCTTTCCCTATGCAGAACTCCAGCCACGTCAAGTTCGAGCCGCCCAGCGTGCCCGTCATATTCGTATTGGGTAATAATCTATACATACACATAAAATTGATTCGTATTTCGAGAATTTTATAAAAACTATGAATATTCTCCTTATTTTATGGCTATTTGCACGATACCAAGGTCTAAACAATCATTGAATTAAAATTTATCTCTTTGTTTGTCGGTAAGTATCCGTTAATTTCCAGATACACTGAACCGATGGAATTTTTATATCGGTTACAGACAGCGTTGCCAGACATCCCGATTTTGGAGGAACGTCCCGATTTTTAGCCCAAAATTAAATATTATTAGTATGGTAAAGCAATGTATTTTCATTAAAATACATTTTCTATGACTTTTCTGGCTATCTATTGTCATGTTAACTTAATTTAAAACTCAAATAATAGGATAAGTATATAAAAATTACTGATTATATAAGTTTATTTAGTATATCCCGCTTTCGACGAAAGCGGGACATACGAGATGGGATTCGCTTCTTTTATACAAAAGGTTTCAAAATTCCGCTTTGTCCAATAATAAATCTGGAAACGCTGGTTACAGAACTCTTAATATCATTCAGGCGGTTTGAAAATATGATCACTGACGTTACCTATTAGAAAAGGACTTTCTTAATGTATGGGATACCTAGATTTTTCTTTTTTGAATTTTTTACCCGAATGTTACCTGAATCACTGAACAATTGGAGAAATATCGTCTTAAAAAGCTAATATCGCGTTAGAGTTTCACTGTATACACACACACAATTTACTTTTCCAATTTACTATAACTATTTACAAAAAATATGGGCTAAAAATCTAAAAGTGATCTCTTTTATCCGATTAACGGCTTTTAGATTTTTGACCCCTATTTTTCAAATATTTCTCATTATCGCATAATATATATAATTTATTCATTGCGCAGCTACAAAGAATTTACAGTTTTATTATAAGTACTTATTTAGTTTATAAACTTATTTATTACAAACATTTTAATTAAATAAAAACTTAACTGAAACACGGTATATAGGTCTGAGATGTATAAAAATACACTTGATATAATTAATTATAACTACATAAATATATGTATGTATGTATGTTATAGAAAAAAGTAACATGATGCTTGGAATAACCATATAACTTATTGTCACGGATAGTGCATGAAGTATTCAGAAAATATGCCTCACTAATATATAGTATACCTTAACAGTATCAATGTATCAATCACATACTATATTATGTATCTTTACATGATATATAATATTTATGACACTAATAATTTCTTAGATTTACTCGAATAGTTGATATCTATATATGTAGGTATATAAAACAAAGTCGGGTTAGTTACACCATTTTTAACTCAAGAACGGCTGGACCGATTTTTATGATCTTTATTTTGTTGGATAGCTATGTCTTCACTTCGAATACCAGAATAACTATTAAAACAACGGAAAAAATCACGAAAAATAAAATGTATTCCATACTAAGCGTCAAAGCGTACTTGTAGGGACGAACCTGAGCGAAGCGATAAAACTATTTTTTCAGTTTTTTTTTGCGGATATATTTTGTTTTTTGGTTCCCGACGGTTCCAATGCTTTACAAATATTGTACGGTACTTTGTATATCATTGTATAATTTTCTGTGCAGGTGCTGTCTGTAACAACTATGATATCTTTGTGACGTCTAAAACCTTAGTCTCTCCCGTGATCATAATTTCTGTAAATCATTAGAAACGTCGGGAAACTAAAATCAGAATAAATCCGCGAAAAATGCGAAAAGATAGTTTTATTTATAATTTATAACACTTAGGGGATAAGTGTTACAAATACTAACGTAGACAGGTTTATGATAAATTTTTAATTTATTTCATCTTAAGTGATAAGCCATCTCTAATAGGTATTAACTCACTCAACATATTTTTCATTTTTATCGAAACGCTTCAGCTTTTTCAAACAGATAGGCTTAATTCTAAAAATTTTATAGTAACGTTTACATTCCAAATATAATTTTTTAATAGGTATATTAAAGCAAAGCCTCGTTTCACTCGGGTTCCCCCTAAGTGTCTTTTGCATTTACAATATTCCCATACTCGCTTCCTTTGATCTTCTTTATTGTGAAGTGTTATCACTTTTTATTTTCTATAAATATAACTAGCGACTCACCCTCGCTTCGCTCGGGTTCGTCCCTAGCTTGCATTAAATCACGATTGATCAGTTTTCGACCGGAGAGGAAAAATGATTAAATTACTAAAATGGCTATTAAAAAATAAGGGTTGATCGTAGAAGGGTGAAAATTGAGGATTGTATGTATTTTTGTATGTTGTATCATAAAAAAATAGAAATTAAAAATTTTGTCTAAAAAATAAAAATAAAAATTTAGGGGTGGACTACCCCTAACATTTAGGGGGATGAAAAATAGATGTTGGCCGATTCTCATAGATACCGGATAAGCACAAAAAATTTCATCAAAATCGGTCAAACCGTTTCGGAGGAGTATGGCAACGAAAACTGTGACACGAGAATTTTATATATTAGATATACCAGGATATATAACTCATCTTTATGTCTCAAGCAGCAAAAACGTAGTAATTTCATACTTAAGGTTCACCCAAAACAGCCTATGTCCCCCTTCAAGATGCCATCTCTATACCAAAATTCATTAAAATTCGTTTAGCGGCTTAGATGTGAAAACGTAACAGACAGACTGAATTACTTCCGTATTTATAATATTAGTATGGACGTTTGACATACGAGAACTTATTAAATTTTATCCATTCAGTCTGTACCATTCCATTAGAACAGTCATAAAATTTTTACCCATCTAGGTAACTTTGCAGGAGGTCCAGGCAGCGGTAAGGTGACACACTGTGACAACCTGATGCAAGAAAGACGAGGAGTGGTTCATATAAATATGACTGATCTACTCCAGCAGTATGCGATTGGTAATGGTAAGTAGACAAATAATTTTATTCTTTTTCATTATAAAAACTATATTAAACATGTATTCAGCCTTATTTAACGTCCCACTGCGGGGCACGGGCCCCCCTTCAATACGAGGGGGATCAGGCCAGGGTCGGACTGGGCCGGAAGGGCCCAGGTGGCTCCACAAGCCCGGGGCCCGAGACTAGATAATAGATTTAATCATAATTAATTTTTATTTTCTTACTATGAAAATTGAAAACTTTGACTTTAGCATTTTTAAAAGATATGTACCGAATCGAGAGAGTTTTTAAGAACATCTAAAAATTAAATTTCGTTTTACCTCTGAAACCTCTGTTAAAATAGACCAATCGGAATCCATTTATTTTTAAGAGAACAAAAATTAAAACCTGAAGTTTTCTATTTTGAAAGCGTTAGCAGTTATGTAAGGTACAAAAATCTGTAAAATGCTCCCGATGTCCAGCTATCCTCGAGAAATGGAGGGATGAAAAGCGTTGAAAAATAGATTTTTTTTTCAATTTTTGGCTTACTGTGACGTCCTATCGAAAAATGTTCTTTACAAAAGTTGTAAGTCTAGTAAAAATCTACAACTTTTATTAATGACACTTTTTACAATACCCTAAAAGTTCTTCAGTTATTTACAAAAAAAAAACCGGTTTCTTTTTTTTTTTGTTTTTATTTTTAATTACCGCAAAAATCTTTTGATTTTTATAACACTAGTTACTACGGGAATGTAATCTTCGAAATACGTATACTAAAATTTTTCAATATTTAGCCGTTTCCGAGAAATTAATGTTTTATGGTCTCGGGAAGCTAAAAATTGCCCCCAACTTCAAGAGGATGCTTACATTTAAAAAAAATCGTTCGATTTTAAGATAGGGTTAATTTTTAGTCTTGAACTTTAGTTCTCGAAGAAATTAAAACATTGTATGGTCATATTGTAAAAACACCTTTAAAAATTGAAAAAAAAAAATTGAGAAATCGATAATTTTAACTTTGTAAACTATATTATTTTTAATAATCATTGAAAAAGTGAACTATAATGACCAAATTTTTATAAGCTGATTACACCAATGCATTTTGCGGGAAAATAAAAAAAAGTGGGCGTCACGTATAGTACTTCTTTTGTATTTTTTCCCTTAAAATCAATTTATGTTATTATTTTTGATATTTTATTAATTTTTAATCGATTTTGGAGCTAAAGCTTGTTTTTTTTTCTGAAAATTTTAAGTTAATACCAGAAAGAAATGGAATTCATTCATAGTCTAATCTTACTTATTAATTATTCAAAAATATAACATAATGAAAATAAGTTGATATTTACAAAATGTAGTCACAGTTTTGTTAAAAATCATAAATGAATGCTAAGATATTGATGATTAAAGAGAAAAGAATCCTTTTTCATTGAAAGTCGACTATCTCGGAAAAAAATCAACGTAAAGAGATGACGGATAGATCAAATTAAAGCTGAATAATCATGTTATCCAATTCATATATTGGTTTAACTTAAAAAAGAAATTATGTCCGGGTAATGAAAAAAAAAACCCAAAGTTTTCAAAAAAAAAAATTTTCGACCTTTTTTTATGATTACGCAATAATCGTACATTGAAAAAAATGTATATTTAAATACCTTAAAACTAGAAACTTGAAGCAATAAAATACTTTTTTTCATCTGATACAGTTATTTTCCGCTGAGATACAGCCATTCAAAAATCTTTAAAAAATGTAGGATTTTTTTCGATCCTTTGATTTTTTTATAGTAGTGTATCAAGAAAATGCAGATTTATGCGGAAAAACGTAAAAAATATAAAAACTAATCGATAACACTAAAGCCTCATCTTAATCAATTATTTAGGATATTTATCAGTTTATATTGTCAATTATGCCATACTTTTTTTATTGTTAAGGCTTTAAAATTTAAATTTAACTCCAAAATCAATTATATATTTATAAAAATATAGATAAACTCAAAAAAATAACAAAAATTGATTTTAATGGAAAAAATACAAAAGAAACGGTATACATATATATATACGCTTTGCAATTTTTTTATTTTTTACGACTCATCAAATGCAAAGTTGGAATGTTTACGGCGACATTGTATAAGTAATAGCGACAAATTAAAAACTTATGCACACCGTTTTTTTCGTTTTGTCTCGCAAAATTCATTGGTGTAATCAGTTTATAAAAATTTGGTCAATTTACATCACATTAAGCCGAAAATTAAAATATATTTTTTTAACGTTTTTCATCCCTCCATTTCTCGGGGGTAGCTGGAACATCGGAGGCATTTTACGGATTTTTGTTCCTTATATACCTACTAACATTTTTAAAACATAAAACTTCAGGTTTTCGTTTTTTGTTCCCAAACCGGATTCCGATCGGACTATAATGATACACGTCTAAATAAGCTGATTCAATCAAAAGTTATCGCCGTTCATAAATTTTCAAAATTATTTTCAGGGAACAGGAATGGCCTGTTCAGGTTCAACCATTTTCGAATTTTTCTATTTCATTTCTCTTCTTAATTCTTCTCTTATTGTATGGACGAACTATCTGATCTAGTTTACATGTAGGTCGCAAGAGCTGGGCCCCCTATCCTACCTACCACCTGTCTTGCTGGGTTTATCGCTTGCCCGTGGGGGGCCCGCGCAGGTTGGGGCCCGGCTGGCAAATGCCAAATCAACTGTATGGCCAGTCCGACCCTGGATCAGGCCATAGTCCACCATGCTGGACAAGTGCTGATTGGCGGACTTCATACGTTTTTCGAAAACTTGTTAGGTTTTCTTAGACATGCAGGTTTCATCACGATGTTTTCCTTCACCGTAAGATAAGCGGTAATCATGTTAGAAATGATTCGCAATATATCAGAGACGCGAGACCCGAGATTTGAACCCGCTTCACTCGGTTTTCCAAGCGAGCGCGTTACCACTGGTATTAAATATATTAAACATAACACCACAATTTTAGTTCCATCAATCGGAATGATTCATTCCCTTAATACATGGTATAGCAAATTCATATATTTATTATATCTATACATATAATAAAATTCTAACTAAGCCGAATCTATATATTAAATATTTTTTGAAAATCTTATTGAAATAGACATTATTATCGATACAAAGGCCGAATCTATAGTTTTTAGAATTTTTGTCTGTCTGTATGTGATCGCATCACGGAAAAACCACTGGAGGGATTTTGATAAAATTTGGTATGATGATAGCGATCCGGGTCAACATATAAGGTACTTTTTACTGCGGGAAAATATCTCATCTCGGAGAAATCTATACTAAGCGTTAAAACGTAACTAGGGACGAACTCGAGCGGAGCGAGAGTGAGTCGCTAGTTTATATATAAAATCTCAATTTATTAAAAGAAAATCCGTATTAAATAAGCTTAAATTGTATGTCAATTTGATTCTCTAAATCAAAGGGACCCCTATTTTAAAAACTGACTTGAGCATTGCTTCATTTTGTGCAAAAATTTCATTTAAACTTGCTGCCAGTGACAATTAACCAAAGAATTTGAAATCAAAAACAAATTAGCCTGGAGTTTTTGTAAGAAACCTTTGCAAAACTTGTTGTTTTTCTTTTATTCTCTATGAAATGCAAAAAAGACGGCATAAATTATATCCATATATATAATAAAGCCATCATCATCAAATCCATACATATAATAAAACTGTAAAGATGTCAAATATCTGTACATAGAAAAAAAAAATGCTAAAAACCGAGTCAGGGGGATGTTAGAAGAGAAATAGAACAAATCCAGATTTTTCAATTTTTTTGTATCTCTATCTGTTTGTCTGTTGGTCTATTTGTACGGGCTAATCTCCGAAACTGTTGGACCGATTTAGATGAAATTTTTTTATGCTGCCGGTCAACATTTTAGATACTTTTCGTCCAGGAAAATTAAAGAGTTCCTCTGGGATAGTTAAAAAACTATAGTAACTTATACAACTTACTACACAAAAACTACTGATTGGATTTTAATGAAAGTTTCCAACAATATAGTTCATACATCAGAATAACAAATAGGCTACTTTTTGTCCTGGAAAAATGTATGGTTTAGGTGGGATAGATTTGTTTTTGTTTCTCTAAAGGCGAACCCAAGCGAAGCGAGGGTGAGCCGCTAGTAATGCATAATAATGTTTCAGGATAGTGATACAAATAATAAATGAACTATTTAAATGCTAAGTGAGCACTAGGGTACACTGACTGATTTAAAATTCAATAATTTGTATTCAGCCGTTTTTATCACGTTCATTGCTGGGCACAGGCTTCCTTTCAATACGAGGGCGATCAGCCCATAGTTCACGATGCTGGCCAGTTCAAACTGGTGGACTTCACATGTCCTTCAAAAACTATCTAGATTCTCTCATGCAGGTTTCCTCACGATATTCTTCTTCACTGTGAGTAAAACAAGTGGTAATCATGTTGGAAAATAATTCGCGTATGAAAATTCAATAGTACTAAGCATGAATTAATATATTCGTTGCTTATTTAAGTGGCTTTAAAATTCATTTTGGCCAATGTCAGTCAGATCAGATCAGAGAGAGAGAGACCTGACTCAGGTATGCTACGTGAGCTACGCTTCGGTCTTTTGGCACATGTTAGGTTTTTTTGAAACTAGAAACCTTTACTACTTACAGTACCATATTATAAATTCAAAATCGGTGACATCCGATAGATCTGCAATTCATGCTTTGATTAAGTTTCTCAAAATTAATTTCTTCAAAAAATCATGATAAAAATAGCTTTTTAGGAACTTTTATTATCTCTAGCAGCCTGTTTGAAAGTAATGTTTTTATCCTTTTTTTTTCGTTTTTCTGAAACGTTTTTTTCAGCAAAATATTTGTTAATATTATTTATTTAAAATAATATGTGGTTGACTATAAATAAAAGATTAGCTAAGCATTAAATATAATACGATGTTGTTACTCCAACAGAAATTAGGTCACCCAAATATCAAGCTGCTAATTTAAAATGAATGGTTAATAAAATTAGTGTTCAGACATTGTAGTTGCTCGCAACAAGTACTATTGTTTTAGCAGGCAATATTCATTATTTTCTGGAAACCTAAATTAAAATTTAAAGTTATTCATTTAAATTCATCCTAAATAAACTCATTTGCTATATACATAGGTATATACACATAATACCGTTATACTGGTTTGTTCAAGACAAGAGTTATCTTATTATCTCAAATAATAATAAATATAACCGCCCTTTTAACAGGCAGTTAACAAGCAGTTCTCATTCCTAGGTAGAGTTTCCCTTTATTGTGAATAGACCATGCGCTGCCGAAAATTTAATAAAATTTTCAATGTCAGTGATAAATTGTGGTTTTTCAATTTTTCTTATCTGTGTATATTATTCATTATTTTGTTTTGCTAGTCTAATTTACAGTACATCTATTCTATTTTTCAAATAATAGAATTATCAAAATACCTAGCCTATCTATCTGTCTGTTTCGGCAAAAATCGAAATCAATAAAAAAAAAATGAAAACGTACCTAGGTACGCACACAAACGAAGCATGGGTATGCCGCTAGTTATTAATATAATCTTTAATTAACCTCACTTATACAATAATATCCGAAAGACAAATAAAAGTAAATACTGTACAAACAGACAATGATTACAATTTACAATTATACATAACGTATGGTCAAGAATCTATAATTTAGTAAGCAAACTTGACAATATTTGTTCAAGAAGTACATATCTACGAGTTAGCGGTCAGAGTCAAAACCAATGTCACATACACCGCGATCGATGTTCTTGCATTATTCAAGTTTTTGAATTAATTTGTATGACGTCCGAACTATTTAAGAACATCTATGAAGACGCGGCTATAACATTTTTTTAGAGATAAAATTTTCGATTACGTTTTAAAAATACCAGGTCCAGGTCAATTGGTGAATCTAATATACATACATAAAATACAGCTATTTCCGCGATATTGCCATTTGATAAAGGGGCATTTTCTAAGCCCAAAGCCAAGTTTGGGGGATTTCTCGAGAGGCGCTGGCATCACGAAAAGGCACCTCTGATATTTTCATGTGTGGAATATTTTCCAACATGATTACCATTTGTCTTACGGTGAAGGAAGATATCATGAGGAATATACCTACATGTCTGAAAAAAACTTGCAAGTTTTCGAAAGACTTGTGAATTCCATCCTAATTTGGCTAGCTTAGTGAACTATAGCCTAACCCCTATTGAAGAGACGCCCGTGTCTAGCAGTAGCAGTGGGACGTTAAAAAAGGACCAAATACAAATATTCATAATAGCTATTTAAACAATCAACGTAATTCCACAATTAAGCGTTTTCTCCGTGGGAACAGTCAACTGCGTCTGACAATTATATTATATTATACGGTAATACCTACTTAGAAACATTTCAAGAAGTTTCTTTGATCATTTCTCCATATTATGTTTTATTTTAAGAATTTTATGAATCCGTAATGCTGGTGTTGTACATTTTTTAAATGTTCTTTACCCGAAGTATTTACTTGAGTTCCTTCCAGTTGTCTTAGAAGCAAGGCATTTTTTCCTATCTGCCGAGATTTTTGACAATTATTCTGACTATTTGTTACACCAAACCATCTAAATAAAAATTTAAATGTCTTTTCATGCAAAATAGACAATCTCTAAAAGTTCTTTACCGTTGGTCGATTTTTTTTTAAATCTTTGAAAGACGAACAAAATGTTGAAAATGTTATACATATTAGGTCACCTACCTAAATATTATAAGGTTTACTTTAACAGTGACTCGCTGCGATAAGCGTATATTGTATACATATATAGATTGTTTTGCGATTGAACTGCGCAATTTTTATATAATATTAGTACCTAGGAGATCGAGCTTCGCTCGGTGTTTTTGTAAAAAGATATAGACAATGCGTTTTTTTTTTTAGAAAATGTAAACTTAAAATACAAAATTTGATCCAAATCTAAAAAATAAAATCTTTAAAAATATTCTGTAATTATTGAAATCATTTTCTAAAATTGTGGGTAGGCACTATCTGTAACAAGTATATAGTGCCTTTGAGACGTCTTAGTCTCTCCCGCGACTATGATTGCTGTAAAACATTCGAAATGTCGGGAACCAAAAATCAAAATAAATCCGCGAAAAAATCCGAAATGATAGTTTTATTTAAAACTAGCGACTCACCCTCGCTCCGCTCGGGTTCGTCCCTAGTTACGTTTTAACGTTTAGTATAGACTAGCAACTTACCCTCGCTTCGCCCGGGTGCGTCCCTAGGTATGTTTTAATTTTTTTGAGCGAAACCCAATTCTTTTTCTAAAATAAAATTAGCCTAAGTAACTCCTTATATTATCAGCTATCTGCCAGTGAAAGTCCCATTAAAATCCCAGACAAAAATTTAAAAAATTGTGCTTTTCTTATAAGTACTGTATATAATTCCTGTATATAATTTTATCTGTATAGATAATTTACATTTAAAAGGCCAACTTTACCTAAAAATAAAGGACTGTCCATAGATATGCAAGATTTTGGAACTTTGTCAAGCACAACGGTTACTGAAGTGCTGATGTTAGAAATGAAGATGGCGCCTACGGCGAAGACCTATCTCGTGTCAGGCTACCCGAGGTCCATGAGAGATGTTGCTGAATATTCAGATAAGGTAAGAATAGTTAATCTTTTTTATACTTTTATTATTTACTAGCCGCAAAAGTCCAATATTGGCGGATTTAAGGTCGATGCCATCCTAAGCCGGCAACAGTCCATGTGATTTGCGAAAGCCTCATGAAAATTATATGAATCTGTATTGAAATTCATTTGAGGGTTTACTCGTTATAACAAACATCCAAACATACTCATATTAGTCACCAAAAAACTTTCTAACATTTTATTCGGTAACCGCCGAGTAACGAAAAAAACCTGGGATGAAAAACATAACCAGATTTCCTATTTTATACATTTCCTATTATTAAGAAATAGCTTTTGTCCACGGGTTTGCTCATATTGTTTTTTATATCTAGATAATTATAAAAAAATAATACTTGGGTATAAAATTCTTCGATAATATCGACAAAATATGCCTTTTATATTTGGTGTTTATCGAAACATATATGGTTAATTCGTTAATCGATTCGGGAAGGACCTTCTAACAAAAATCATTGTCTAGTGTGTCAAGGTCGGGGTTCCTTACGACTTCGATCCTTTTGTTACAAACAATAGGTTATAATAAGTACTAATTTCTTAGATAAATAATATTTAATTTAAATTAAGAAAATGTTAATTATTACTGTTCTTTATTATTTTTTTTCTACATTTTTTTTGCATATTGTAATAAATAAATATGTTGGGATATTAAACACACAGCACCATCTAGTTCCATGGTAAGCTACGAGACCTGTGTTATGGATACCAGATAGTTGATACACTACACATACCTATATAACTTTTTAAATACATAATATGTACATTTTATAAATATAAACACCCATGACTGGAGTACAAACATTAGTGCTCATCGCACAAATGAATGCCCCCAGCGGGACTCGAACCCGCGACCACTAGCACAGCAAGTAGGGTCACTATAAGCTGAGCCAAACGTGTCGTCAGATATATGTAATGGCATTTATATATTTTTAATTAGGTTTTTATCTATTATTTAATTATAACCAAAATTCTTCTCTTTCTAACTTCAAGATCAAAAAAGATAAAAAAAAGAAAAGTGTAGGTACCGCCTGTACCTACCTTTTTTTTATATATGTTGTTCTGTTGTGCACACACAATACATAGTATGTTACATACATATGTTACGTGATTTTTTTTAAAAAATATAGATTTTGCCTCAAGAGTAGTCTCTTATGAAATAAAAAAAAAAGTTTCCAATGTTAGCGATAAATAATAATTATTAATCTTAACTCGTTTTCGTACCTTTAATTTTTAATTATTTTAGATTCAGTGTATATTTAGGAAAGTCAATCTTTTTTGTTTATTTGTGCGTTTAGTTTTTTTAAATCATCTATATATCCAATAATTTCGCTTTTCAAACATCAAAAACCTTCCTCTCCCATGTTTTCTGTAAATAATAGTAACGTTGGGAAGAAAAATTTAAAATAGACCCGTGATAAAATTAGAAAAAATAGTTTTTGTCTGTATGTAAAAAAGGAGGAAGTCAATCTGGGTCGTGTTTTATTTTGTGTATATTATTAGTATTACATGGCATATGTATACGTCGTAGAGTAGGCTTATACATAAAAATGTCAAGGGTAGTCTCATGGGATTGATAAAAGTACATATATTAATATAAAATGCTTAAAATAAGTATTTTGAGTGAAAAATACTATTATTTGAAACATAATATTTGTTGTCTTCATGATAATAATAAATAAATAATAAATATGTTGGAACATTAACACAGTACCATCTAGTTCCATGGTAAGCTACGAGGCCTGTGTTATGGATACCTACCAGATAGTTGATACACTACACATATATTACTTTAAATACATACATATTATAAATATAAACGCCTATGACTAGAGTATAAACATTAGTGCTAATCACACAAATGAATGCCCCTAGCGGGACTCGAACCCGCGACTGCTGGCACGGCAAGTAGTGTCACTACAAACTGAGCCAAACGTGTCGTCTAATTGACGTGAAATAATATATTGAGATACCAGGAAAATAGCTTCTGTCTACTCTCATGGATCCATTAACTACATATATAGAAAAAACATATCACTTGTTCCACTGCTGCTTGAACTTCAAGTAACAAACCAACAGACTGACAAACAACATTCATATTTATGTAGTATTGTGTATGTGTGTTTTTTTATTACTTCTTTATTTTAAACGGCTAGACGGATTTGTATAAAAGGGTCTCGCCGGGTTTCCATATGAAATCTGCACTGGCGTCTTTATTGACATTGGTGCTTTTAATATGTTGCTAGTAGTTTAAAATAATTTTTGGCCAATTATCAAACCCCTAACTCCATTCGTTTTTGGAAAATGAGGGTTGCAACCCCGAACTTCAAAATTATTTTTCTACGAAACTATGATAGATATTTGCATGAAACCAACGCGACATGAAAGCTCTTAATTAGCTTTACATTCCATATTTTTTTTATAATTTTTTAAATAACTATAGGGCTGCAAAAAAAATATTGAAAAAAATAGGGGTGGTTTTTAGTAGCTATTTCTTGAGGTACACCGACCAAAAAAAAACATAATATAATCAGTACGTATCCAACTATAATATGTAATAATTACATAGATGTGAGATAGGTGGAACATATGGAAATCCGGCGAGACCCTTTAGCGCACGTCAAATATACTATGATATGGAGTAACACATAATATACTAGCGACTCACCCTTGCTTCGCTAGGGTTCGTCCCTAGGATGCTTCCCACAACAAAATTAATTAATTGATTTGGTTATAATTTTTTTTCATGGGCCCCTATTTTTTTTTCTAAAATAAAAGTAGCCTACGTTACTCCTTATTACATCAGCTATCTGCCAGTGAAAGTTCCATCAAAATCGGTTCAGCCATTTCAGAGATTAGCCGGAACAAACAGACAGACAGACAGACAAAAATTGTAAAAAAATGTTGTTTTGGTATACATACCGTGTATACATCCATATGCATTTAGTAAAAGCGGTTATTTTAATATTACAAACAGACACTCCAATTTTATTTATCTGTATAAATTGTTAAGCATCTAGGGATGTCCTCGAGCTAAGTTAGGGTAAGTCACTAGTTATACATAATGTAAAAGATCTTGATTAAAACTATCCAATATTTTAACTATTCAGGCCGTGCCGTAGTTGCGAATTATAGAGGTAATGTTAATGGAATTGTACGGCAACAGCTCCTTGGGGACGGCAAGAAATAATGGCGAAGTTACTCGAATTGATTGGTACTATGTATCGAATGATATAGTTACAACTAACACATAACTTTCTAACTCTTCCATATTAAACGAATGTATTATTCGCTTAAACAAGTAAAGTTTTTGATTTCGCAAAGAAATTATCTACATAATAAAAACTAGGCTTAATTTAGACTAGTAACTCACCTTTGCTCCGCTCGGATTCATCCCTAATTGCGTTTTAACGTTTATTATAGATTTCTCAGAGATGAGATATTTTCTCGCAGTAAAAAGTATCCTATATGTTGAACCGGATAATCAGCTATTATTATACCAAATTTAATAGTGGTTTCCTTGTGATGCGTTCTCAGACAGACAGACAAAAATTCTAAAAACTATAGATTCTTCTATTCGGTCTCTGTATCGATAATAATTACTATTTCAATAAGATTTTCCAAAAAAATATTTAATGTACAAATTCAACTCAATTAGAATTTTATTATGTGTAAAGACTTCCCCTTATTATTCAGAGAAAATTGTATTCTTAGCTATTTTTGAGCACTTCTAAGCGTATGATGGCATTTGCCTTCAGTGAAATTGCCATGACCCGAAATGAGGCATGTAACTAATTGACACTATTTTATGTACCGGATAGTAAGTACTTACCTGTATTCTAACAAATATTCATCATATTGATTATACAAATACTTTTTGTTAGATTCTGTATCCTTATTAACAAAAGATGCAAAACGATCAGACATATTAATATACCTATGTAAATAATAATATAATATGTTGGGACATTAACACACAGCATTATCTAGTTCCATGGTAAGCTACAAGGCCTGTGTTATGGATACCAGATAGTTGATACACTACACATATATAACTTTAAATATATACATATTATAAATATAAACACCCACAAATGAAGGCCCCCAGCGGGACTCGAACGTGCGTCCGCTGGCACAGCAAGTACAGACTAAGCCACACATGTCAAATTCCTATTCCTTTTACGATCGTTGTGTACTCGCGGAAGCTATACATATCTATATACATATGTACATAAAAATATAAATTAAGCACTTTTGATAGAAAATGAAAATATCATCTGACCTCTTTGATTTGATGAGTTCTCAATGCTCAATGTCATTGCCGCTAACATCGTTCAATATGTCTGGCTTTTTATTTATTTAGTATATAAATTATGAAACATGTGAATTTAGGAACAATTAATGTATCGATTGTTATATTTCATTTTTAGACTTTTTCCGCCATTTGGCAGTTTAATCTGAAAAGTTTGAAAAAATTATATCCCTATAGATTTTGACCTTTGCTAATTAGACCACGTATAATTAATTTTTACAGTTAAAACTGCGTTGCTCATCATGAAAGGTTTTTTGGGAAGTCTCAAATGAATAAATAGCCCGACATAATCTAGCAGGCTGCCAGTTAAATCTGTACCTGAGAAGCATAACACTGTAACTCCGTTTTTTACGAGTTTGTGTTTTTTACAGTATACTATTGTATGTGTCTTTTTCTACAATGATATTACACTGTTTGTAGCAAAATAACAATCTATAGTACCTATACATAGACTTATATTGTAAAAACACAAACTCCTAAAAAACGGAGCTACAGTCTTATGCTTCTCAGATACAGAAATAAGGCTGCTGTTCTAATAAGACGGGATACCCACTAAACTCAGCATAGAATCCGTTAATTTTAGTGGGTAGTACTGGTTTTTCTAACCGATGAGTCTCCACATACCTGTATGTATGCAAGTGGTATCTCTAACCTTGGGAACTAGGCATCTAAATAAATATGATGTTCCTTGCATAAATAACTGTACGAACCAAACCTACTCTTAGCGTAACAGTTTTCTAAGACATCTTACATATGTAATTTTATTAGTTAGAAAAAACATACTGAAAATAATAATTGTTCAAACCTAATGTACTGAAAGAACCGAGTCACCGATGTTATCTCATGCTATAGTAAATAAATATATTAATAACACACGCGATTCGTTAAGCGTTAACCTGCATGTATCATTAAATACGTATACAGATGTAGTGAAAGTTTTTTCATGAATATATTTATATATTTTAAACAATTTATAATATTTGGTGTTTTTATACATGGTAAGTCCGGGAGAGTTGCCTATAGTTTTACAAAAAGATCAATATTAATTATATATGTAAGATACTACATAAATTACGCATAGTTTATTTTAATTTAATATTTATTTATGCCATTCAGATTAAATTTGGAACTATTGTGCAATATATTTTAGATTAAAAAATGTTTTTTAAAATAGAAAACAGGCATCTCACCCAGGCATGTGGGTTAGTTGCCTATAGATGTCAGGGATAGGCCCACGAGTAATTAGCGCATAATCAGACGTTACACTTCAGGCATTCCGCTGAATCTTCACTGCAATCTTCATAAAGCCACAATGTACACTCTGTAATCAGTCGCATTTCTTCTTAGTTGCTTATAATACCCTCCACAAGTGTGAGGTCAGTTCATACTTGTACTTTGCGTAGTGACGCAAACTAACTAATAATTTTCTTTAAATCTCTACATCTCTAGAAATAGATTTTTATGATGCATCCAATTCATAGTTTTATTTGGCGGACTGTAAAACGTTGGGAGCTTGAGATTTTCGAACGTCAAATGGTACCAATGGGATATCTATGTTGGAAAATTATATTCAATTTAAGAAATTTAATAGTGGGTGTAGAAGCTTGACTATTTACTATGTATTATTTATTTGGACGGCACGTTTGGCTCAGTTTGTAGTGACCCTACTTTCTGTGCCAGCGGTCGTGGGTTTGAGTCTCGGTGGGGGCATTCATTTGTGTAATGAGCACGAATGTTTGTACTCCAGTCATGGGTGTTTACATGTATAATATAATATTTATGTATTTAAAGTTATATATGTGTACTGTATCAACTATCTGTTGTCCATAACACAGGCCTCATAGCTTACCATGGAACTAGATGGTGCTGTGTGTTAATGTCCCAACATATTTATTTATTATACTTTTTGCCGGCGGCTCCATTCGTGAGGTATAAGGGGCCAAATATAATATGTTATATCAGTTCCCATGATGCAATTTATGCCCTTGCCAAATATTAACTAAATGTTCAACATTTAAAGCTAAAACGTAACAAACAGACTTTCACATCTATACATATAATAAAATTGTAACTGATCGCTGTCTGTACATGAAATATATTCGAGAAAAACTATTATTGGGGGTTTTTATTAACGCAATAGAACCCAAAACAATGATTTTTAGAATTTTTGTCTGTTTGTCTGAGCGTTAGTGCGCGCTAATCTCAAAATCGGTTAGATTTTGATACGGTTTGGACTAATTGGTATTGTGGTAAGCTTTACTTAACATTTAGTAGGTATACGCTTTATTTCAATTTCATAAATAAAAAAGTTATGTCAATTTAAAGTATCACCTAGGGACGAATCCGAGTGAAGCGATAGTGAGTCGCTAGCTCATAATATTTGTATAGGTTTGTTATCATAAATAAAACTACCTTACAATCAAAAATCAAAATAAATTAAGGGAAAAAAATCGTTTTCGCCCAATTTATTTTGATTTTTGATTCCCGACGTTTCTAAATTGTAATGCTTTACAGCAATCATGGTCACTCACGGGAGAGACTAGGTTTTAAACGTCTCAAAGGTATATATAATTGCTATAGACAGAACCTACTCATAAAATTATACCATAATTAAAAAAAAAACTAATATAAATCTAAATTTTGAACTATAGATTCAGACGATAAGCGGTGTGGTGCTTGTCAGTTGGAGACAAAGGGTCTTGGAGCGGCAGATAGAATACGGGGCTCGACTTGGCCACGTCGTGTTAAGCTTGGCAAGAATGGAACTAAACAATTTTTATAAAAATGTGATGCCTGTGGCAGATTACTTCGATCAGAGCAATATGTTAATTGCGGTAAGTATCTATTATACCTAGTATCCTGTAACTATAACAGTTAAGATACCTGCCGTTACTGTCCCGTCTCGAAAATCCACCATGTATATTGCAATATTTATATTTTTTTTTCAAATGAAAATCTTAATTTTTTAATAGGTAAATTTTTTATATATATTATAAGCTAAACATATCTGTTTGAATTATTAAATTTCATTCACTGTAACTGAAATCCGAGGTTTTCATGTTTTTAACACCCCAGACACTCCACTATATCTGTAACTTTAATCTACTTCATTGTGTATGAGTGTTACACGATATTTTTGCTAATTGGTTGAAAAATGATTGGAACGATTCTTATAAATGTCTGGTCTCATTTCTCCAGAGTGATCTCTTTAAAAAAATAAAATTACAGCTGATTTAGAAACAAGTTCAACTTTTAAGCTAAAAAGTTTTCATTATAAAATCAGTTACCTATATCATATTTTGACACTTTTTTTACTGATAACACTAAAACTCCTCAATAGCTACTAAATAAAAAAAAAAAAAAAGAAAATGGGTTGACAAACAGGGGAAAAAGGGACTGAACTGTTTTATTTAGCGTATTTATATGAAGATTAGATTAGATTAGAGAAACTTAAATTGCACTGCTAAGATTCTCGCCATTTGTTTTGAGGAAAGAAAATATTTTCTTCCTTAAAGTGGCAATTAAGTCTAATTTATTAATAAGTAAGCATCATAGAGTAATGACGGGAAAATGAATTAGGTAACGTAAATATCATAATATGAAACTTTTTCCGAAGACTTACTCTAAAAACCAAAATTACTTAAATTGCTCTAGACTTTTCTAACAATCGATAAACGAAAATACTCGTAAAAACAATAAAGAGTGCGTGTGTGAATGTGTACACGCGCAAGAAGTAAAACTTCTGTAGCTTATCGGTACTCTAAATTCTTTATGAAATTCAATTTATGTTTTAAATAATTAGGATAGGTGACATACTAAAAAAAATATTAAATAACGCATATTAGACATATTACAATCATATATTTATAGAATATCATTTAAGGAAAGAATATAATATTATATATCATTTGTCGGACAATAACAACGGTTACCATGGCAACAAACGTACGTACATTTTTTCGTAACGCATTCACCAGCTTACCCCCCAAGTAAAGCGTGGGTAAAGAAGTTTTACTTCAATAATATACCTTACTATTTAGGATTTTCCATTGGGAGAGAAAGGAACTAACTCACAAACTTTCGTATTAATGACATTAGTTTGATGAATTCTTTTGAAAAAATCTGCTATTGCAAGTTTTCATTATACATGGTTGGTTCTGTTTGAAATAATTACAATTTTGTATGTCAAAACGGATTTCTTTTTAGACATCGTGTCTGTAATAATAGCAAATAAAAACATCATCAAATTTTAATAAAAGTCACGATTATGACGAAAATGTAGAGCTGATATAGAGATTTGTAGATACTATTAACTTGCATGTAAAATTCATTATTTATATTAAGGTCTTTTATATTATCTTTTTTACAAGCTTTTTAATAACTTGCAATGTCCGTTTCATTTGCCAGCCATTTTCAGCCGCCAAAATTGGAGTGTTTGTTTGTAATATTAAAATAACCGTTTTTTACTAAATGCATATGGATGTATACACGGTGCATATACCAAAACCAACATTTTTTACAATTTTTGTCTGTCTGTCTGTTTGTTCCGGCTAATCTCTGAAATGGCTGGACCGATTTTGATGGGACTTTCACTGGCAGATAGCAGATGTAATAAGGAGTAACATAGGCTACTTTTATTTTAGAAAAAAAAATAGGGTCCCATGAAAAGAAAAAACCAAATTAATTAATTAATTTTGTTTACGGAAGTTTAGGGACGAACCCGAGCGAAGCGAGGATGAGTCGCTAGTTTTTAATAAAAGTTTGTAATAAAAATCTTTTTTACTTTTAATTTATTATTTACTTATTGCACAACAAAATACAAGGTATCGTAACATAATAAAGTAAAAAAAGGGTGTAATGTAACGTCAGTCTTCATAAATCATTCATTCTTTAAAACTATTACCCAACAGGCCCATTAGCTCAGTTGGTTAGAGCGTCGTGCTAATAACGCGAAGGTCGCGGGTTCGATCCCCTCATGGGCCATATTATCTTTTTTCAATTATTATTATTAAATAATTAACATAATAAGCTGTAAAAATTCAATAAGTATTAAAATGGATATGTTTTTAGCTTTTACAACCAGTACAGTGCAACAAGGATCATTTGGCACTTAGGTGATATTGACATGAGGGCGTCGGTGTGAAAATAAGGTTTTTCTTTTTTTTTTAAAAAAAACCTCATAACCTCTCTAACACCCACTTCATGTTTTGAGATATTTTTATTGAAATAAAAGCACGAAATATCCACAACAAACATCAACTCTAACTTCTCTCAAAAGTGACGCTTTACAAAATGGCGGTGTTAGTTCTGGTTTCGGCCACGTGCCAAATGATCTTTGTAGTACTGTAGATAATGATAAAATACTAAACTGATTACTTAATACAATATTTAAAAAAAATCAAAGTAGTAGGTTAGGTTAGGGGATTAATAAAAAAATCACATTACCCTCTTTTGTGTTGCGCAGTCGGCTAAAGAAATCCTTAATAGCATAGAGAAAGAAATACTTTAAATATCAAATTTAAATTCTTTAATGAAAATTAATTTTTATTTATTTTATTTCAACGTTTATATCGTTGAGAATAATCGTCATTACTAATTGTCAAGCATGCTTAATGCCAAATTTCAAACTTCTTAAGGGATATTACTGTAAAGATTTTAAGTTACTTTACAAAGGAAGTGGTAACGAGCATGTTCTAGATTTAAAGCGCCTAAACGTTCACGTCTTATTAGGTCATACACTTGTAATTTTATGAGAAGAAATATTTGAAACATAAAAATATATAGTAATTGTATAAGACTAATATACAAGTATTTATTATTGAATATAATTAACGAAAAAGTAAACCGACTTACAATCTGCTTAAATTTTTTTATTTCACGCTTAGGTAGAGATTTTTTTTTATTTATATAGTTGCTTAAAGTAGATATGGCTGGAGACCAAATCATGTTTTTTATAGAGACTAGCGACTCAGCCTCGCTTCGCTCGGGTTCGTCGCTAGGTTGCTTCCCAAAACAAAACTAATTAATTAATTTGGTTTTATTTATTTTTCATGAGACCCTATTTTTTCTAAAATAAAAGTAGTCTAAGTTACTCCTTATTACATCAGCTATCTGCCAGTGAAAGTCCCGTCAAAATCGGTCCAGCCATTTCAGAGATTAGCCGGAACAAACAGACAGACAGACAGACAAAAATTGTAAAAAATGTTGTTTTGGTATATGTACCGTGTGTACATCCATACGCATTAAGTAAAAAGCGGTTATTTTAATATTACAAACAGACACTAAAATTTTATTTATCTATTAATGTATGAAATTGTAATAAGTACAAGAATATTTACTTATACTAGTATTCACCTAGTGGTCGAAATTCTAACATATATTTTTTTTATTTTTTTTTTTCGTCAATAACTACTAAACAAAAAAAAAAGAAAATCGGTTGGCAGAGGAGAAAAAGGTACTGAACTGTTTTGTCTTTGCCTGTTTATATTTAGATTTTTAATCTGTATGTTATAAAATCCATATTAATATTATAAATGTGAAAGTTTATGAGGATGGATGGATGGATGTTACTCTTTTACGCCAAAACGGCTGAAAGGATCTAGATGATATTTGGCACAGTGATAGATTATAGTTTGGAATAGCATAGATTACTTTTTATGTTGCTAGTTAAAAATATAGTCCAAAAGTTAAGCATAAACCCAGAAGTCGCTCCAAGACTTGAACTAAAACTTTCTACTAGAAAATCTAATATTCATGGAGGATAAATTTCTTACAATTAATATTTAAAGTGTAAAAATGTACGTACATAACATTTATCAAAATTGATAGAGTATCATTTTATTAGGGTTATAATGTTTTATGGCTTCTAGATAATAAATATGTTGATGTAGGAGTAATATATTTTGCGAACTAATTCCAACAGGCCCATTAGCTCAGTTGGTTAGAGCGTCGTGCTAATAACGCGAAGGTCGCGGGTTCGATCCCCTCATGGGCCACAATCATTTTTTCAGTTATAATAATTGCAATCCAAAATTCACATCAAGCTGTTTCTGCTTTAAGCAGGTATAACAACCATACTTTTGCAATTATTGTATTAGTAAGGGATGTCTGTAATTGACATAAATAGTACTTGGCAGATGCATCTCGGCCATGGTTTCCACGAAATAAAAAGTATTTTTAGCTTCTGGTCCATAAATATTGTTAAAATAAATACCTAATTAAAAAATAAATAATAAAAATACATATTTCCATACAACATGAATGGTAAATTAAATAATTTCTGACTAAAGTAATTCTAAAGTGGATAATACTGTAAAAGATAATACGGTAAAAGTCAGTAACTCAGCTGATGCTGCTGACATCGAAACCTGAAGCAACACTAATTTTCATGTACTTCTAGCAACTTTTTTAGTTACTTTTATCTAAAACAGAACACTAGGATAACATAAAATTAATCTCGAAATTTTTCTTCACAAATAAACTATTTTTTAAATAACACATCCTGTTTAAAAGTCGGTCAAAAATATCTTTTAAGTACTTAATTAAATAAACAATGAAAAAAACAGTCGCATGTGCATAATTGCGAACAAATTGCTCCTTTAACTTTCACGCAAGCACAAAATAAATAACAAAAGAGTGTAAAACGCAATAATCAAAGTACGTCATGCATAATAACAACATGGGGTATTAAAGAAAACGTTCGCTGGACAATGCCTGCATATTTTATTAGAAAATCGCCGTTTCAAGCCCTCTTGCTCATTACTATTATATTTGAAATTATTACTTCCATTTCAATGTATACTGAGCAAGTGTAAACTTGTTGTACATGAAAAATGCAGTCAATAATGCGCCATTATAGTACACTGTTTATTTAAAATACAATACTCGCGATTAACTCATAAAAGACTTGAATATAATATAGATTACTACGTACCTACTACCTAGAGTCCATGGTAGAGCATGGTGTCGTGGTATGGTGTCTTTTTTCTTGCTTAAGGCATGGCTTGACTGAATTTACATAAAAAATAATAGACCAATAAAGCCTTAATACTATGTTGATGCTATTATTTAGTTTTATCTGGAGCTTTTGAACTGTAATAAATCTGAAATTATCACATATATCTCGAGCCCCTTCTACCATAGATTATTGTTACTATATCAGTCCTGGATGGACAACAATCACATAAAATCTAGTCACACCAAATGTTATAATTAAGCAGCTAAAATATAAATATTCATTTTTATATACATACATACGTACCTATAATTAAATATATACTACAAGCGTGGTTAACAAGCTCTCTTCTGGTCTGAATACGTGGTATTAAAGGTGTCATTTGTGTGTCAACCAGTTATAAACTTGATAGAAGAGGAAGAAAGGAGAAGAAAAGACGAAGGTTTAAGTGATTAGGTTTATTGAAATTGAGAGCGATCGCAACAATACGGGTACTGCGATTAATCTCGATAGTCTGTGAGAGGATAGTGTTTTTCTGGTCAAGCGGGCATTAATACATGTATGTATGTATGTATGTATGTATGTATGTGTAACTAGCGCTCAACCTCGCTTTGCTCGGGCTCGTCCCTAGCTGATTCTTTAAATTGACATAACTTTTTTATTAATCAACCGATTGAAATAAAACAGATATCGAATGTTAAGTGAAGCTTACCACAATATATTAGTGAAAACCGGACTCAAAATGGTTAAGCCGTTTCTGAGATTATCGTGGACAAATGCACAGACAAACAAATAAAAATTATAAAAAATAATTGTTTTTGGTTCTGTTGCGTTAATAAAGACCCCCCAATAATAGTTTTTTTTCAAATATCTCCCATGTACAGACAGCGATCAGTTACAAATTTATTATATGTATATTAGCGATTTACCCTCGTTTCGCTCGGGTGCGTCCCTACGTACGTTTTAAATTTTTTGAGCGAAACCCTAATTCTTTTTCTAAAATAAAAGTGGCCTAAGTTACTCCTTATGTCATCAGCTATCTGATAGTGAAAGTCCCGTTAAAAATTGATTAGTCGGAACAAGCAGACAGACAGACAAAACATTTAAAAATTGAGTTTTTCTTATAAGTGCCGTATATAATTCCATATGCATTTAGTATAAAGCTGTTATTTTGACATTACAAACAGACACTTTAATTTTATTTATCTGTATAGATAGGTATGTGTAGATGATGATGTTGATATGATGATTTGCTAAACATTATGTAACTAACATAATCAGTTCAGAAAAGAAAAGCTTCAGTCCAAAAACAACTTTTTTATGTAAAGCTATATAGAGTATTAGAATTATTCATTGTTATTGAAATAGCCTGAAAGTCGAAAGAGCCTATCAAATTTAATACGTTGTTTTCAATGAAATAATTTATTGTAAAAAAACAGATTTTATAGACTTTCGCTTTAAATGTACCATGAATAGACTGACACGTGGTTTCCGATACTGTTGTATGGGGAAATTGGCTTAGGTACATTTTCTATACTAGTGTAGGCACAATCAAATCAAGTCCTATTATTTTTATAAAAAGATTCAACCGGCCCATTAGCTCAGTTGGTTAGAGCGTCGTGCTAATAACGCGAAGGTCGCGGGTTCGATCCCCTCATGGGCCACGTATATTTTTCCATATGAAAAATGGGTTTTTAAGAAACAATAGCAATGAATTCTAATTATAACTAACTAATTAAAAACTTCTTTGATTCTTTTTATTGATTTCAAAAAAAGGAAGTAATCAACTCATATGAATGTTTTTTTGTTTGTTACGCGATACTATATTGAAACTAAACCATTTTTTTAAGAATGAAAGATATTTAATACTTTATTAGATTTACGCGATTTCATTTATGTAACTTATGGTCGCCCAGTGGTCGAAATTCGACCATAATCATGTTTTTTTATTGATAACACCACAGATCATATAAAGATAACACTAAAGTTCATCAATTCCTACTATACAAAAAAAGAAAAATCGGTTGACAAACAGAAGAGAAAAAGATACTGAATTATTACACCTGATGATATATGTATATGAACTGTAAAAAGGGGCGAACGCCTTTTTCTGTAAAAAATATAAATAAAATAGTTACATAGAAACTCAAGCGAAGCGTGGATAAGTCGGTAGTTAATAATAATTCCATTATTAAATACCCTATTGTAAAAATTGTTACAAATACACGAGTGCAGCTGTGGACAGTCACTATCACACGTGACATCACGTACACGTAACGGATCGATAAGCATCAATAAAACATTACGTTATCGATCGCGTATATTACGGTCATGTACAATGTCACTGTCTCAAACCACAGCAATTACCTACGGACGATGATTGCGATGAATCAGTCGTGTCTACGTTTGTGAGCGTATCTACGGCATTTTATGAGGTGGATAATAACTTACTTATTCCTTACTAAGATGGAGCGACAAATATATTTTTTTCTTAGCTTGAGGATAGAATTTGTTGCTTATAAAAAAACAAAATTTTCGAAAAAAAAAACAAAGCTTTTTTTCTCAACATTTTGTGGTGGCAATTTTTTTGGCTCCACCATATTCCTTTCCATACCTTATTTATTATTTGAGTTTTGAGGTTTTAAATTATTGAATTTGTCTTTGTCCGGGCTAATCTCAGAAGCTACTGACTTTCATACGGTTTTCTCCAATGAGGGGGCGATTTTCTCGTTAAAAGCTACAATTTATGAATGTTTCAGGAAAATAAGCTTGCGAATTTAGTAGTAAAAATTTACCTCTTTTCTAAGTTTTCGAGATATTATAAATGCGATGAGGATCTAGGGACGGTAGTATATGATAAACGTATGCGTAAACTTGGACTAAATGTCGCTCGTCCTTAAATTAAAATTCCATACTTAAATAATGAATATGCCTATGTAGATGCTATGCAACTACTACTAGGTCTGCTGCCTCGGTGGTGTAGTAGCCAGCATGTATGGCTGCAGATCCGGAGATCCTGGGTTTGAGTCCCGGATCGGGACAAGTTTCGTTATTGAGTCTTTTTTTAGAAAATCCAGTAAAAGCCCGGAGTTGGGAAGTTGGCCGTAATCCATCCCTGTTCTTCGGAGAACTAGTAAAGCTGTCGGTCCAGCGCCTGATCGCTGACTGGTCGTGTAGAATTGTCATCCGACTCGAGTATGAGAGTGAGAGACAAAGAGAGTTTACTATAATATATGCGCAGTTGGCTAGTCTCGATCAGATTTACCGCCATGACCAAAATCCGTCAAGAGGACTTCATAGTGAAGTCTCACCCACCTATGTGACAGATAATGTCTGTACCTACATGCGGATAGTTTCTAAAGCCATGCTTTGTCTTAATAAATATCTATCTTTTAACCGACTCTAAAAAAGTGGACATACTGGATTCGTATGCGTTTTTTCATATATCTTCATCCATTAACACCTGGTTAATTTCTAAGAAATTAAATGTTAATTGGACCACCGGCGGTCGTTGACAGGTTAATAATCAATTTTAATATTTTTTAATGAATACTTACTATATAAATTTCAAGACGATTTTCTACTCAAGGAATAATTAATTACCTTTAAAGTGATATAGATTTCGATGTAACTGTTTCATTAAAAATTAATTACTAGTATTAGTATAATAGGGCCAGTACATTATTTATTAGACCGAGTGACTCAACATTTTATAGGTGACTTGATATAAATGCCTTTACTGTACATGATTGAATAAATATTTTACGAAGAACAGCTAAAATGAACACCTAAAATGGTGACATTATCTACTGAATTTCTATATCCTTTTTTAAAATAAAGATATTTTAAATTAGTTTCCTTTTGAAAAGAAAACAGTACCTATTTTTAAAACATAAATGTTTATTATGTTTAAAAAAATTCAATTCCTATTGATTTGACCCTTTTGACCTTTGACCCGAGAACGAACTGTGATCGGCACTATAGTGTAGATCGGCCCTTACTGATAGTGTGGAGATAAGGACCGCCCTATTAACTGAAAAGATGATCTAATCAAAGTAGGCACCTAATTATGGTTTTATAAACTCATTTGACTCTCAACATGAGATTTAACAGTTGATTACTTGATTAATCTTTAAGAAACCGGGTGTAACATAAAAAACAGGGTTGATTTTTGAGGACTGCACTCAAACTTCAGTTGGCCTCAAAGAGTCTTTTGATCACATTAAAAAATAGGACCGTTTGGCAACAAAAAATATTTCGAGTTGATTAAACGCTTTTCCGTACAAAATGTATGGGAAAAGATTTTGGCGTTTTCTGTCATTTCTAGTGCTCATACCTTAAACGGTCCCATAGAGTCTTTTGATCCCTACATGAAATAGGATCGATTGACATAAAAAAGATTTTTTTGCTATTTTAGCATTTTTTTCGCTGGCTGTAAATTTTTTTCAAAATCTGTGAATGCAGTTCAGAATATCTCAAAAAGTTGTAGATGGTCTCCTAGGAACGTTTTCCTGTAATTATAACAGTTAAGGTACCTGCCTTTACTGTCCCTTCTCAAAAATCCACTCTGTATATATTATATATATTTTGAGATATTTAATTTTAAGCCATTAGAATTCTAGCAAACAAGGTTTAAACGACCAAACAATGGCAACACTATGTAAAGCATATGCATGACGACCTCATGACGACGTCATAGAAGGGCAGTAATAATTGAGGTTGAACTTGACACGATTCCAATAATTCATTATATGCGGGTTTAAGTGATTTAAAAATGCAGAGATTTTATTTACATGTTAAACATTTACTTGACGACACGTTTGGCTCGGTTTGTAGTGATCCTACTTGCTGTGCCAGCGGTCGCGGGTTCGAGTCCCGCTGGGATTGGATTGGGATGATTCATTTGCGTGGTGAATACGAATGTTTGTACTTCAGTCACGGGTGTTTATATTTATAATATGTATGTATTTAAAGTTATATATGTGTAGTGTATCAACTATCTGGTATCCATAACATAGGAATTTATTATTTATTTATTTGTTATTACTTTTATGTGCAAATATGAATTATCAAAACAAGGGCTTTTACATTAAACTAAACAATATTACAAATACACTAAAAAAGATGTGTACAAAAGTGATGTAAACTAAAATTAAAAAAAACGTGGGCGACCGAGTACCTATCGTTTGGCGTTTTTCGGAAAAAATATAAAAAATTGCGTTTTTTTTTTAGAAAAAGCACATCTAAATACAAATCTAAATCATTAGAGCCGTTTCCGAGATATACATGAATTAAAATATATGTACAAGAATTGCTCATTGAATATCGTAAAATAAGTAGAATTTCTAAACAACCTTCCTGCAGAATATTATGTATTATTATATTATTATTATACTAGCGGCTCACCCTTGCTTCGCTCGTGTTCATCGCTAGGTACGTTTTATATAGATATTTAAAATAGTTATTTGCCAGCGTCAGCCATATACATTTTAATATATATATTTTTTTCATTTTTCTGATGTTTTAATACTTATTATCCTATTCCGGACTAAGAGAAATCAAAAAAATCAAATATCGTAAAAATTGGTCCAGCCGTTCTTGAGTTATAAATGGTGTAACTAACACGACTTTGTTTTATATATATATATAGATTCCTTATCTTATGTCGATAAGTTATAATGAAATAATAAAGATATACAAAGATAACTTTAAACGAAAAGCACTATTATCGTTGCATTTACAATAAACTATTTTTATATAATATGCTTCATAAGATTTTTAACTTACATTTTTTGACGCTCTTCACCACAGGCCCATTAGCTCAGTTGGTTAGAGCGTCGTGCTAATAACGCGAAGGTCGCGGGTTCGATCCCCTCATGGGCCATTTCTCTTATTTTTATAATTAAGTGAAAAAATCTCAACCATTGCATTTAATATACTAAATAAATTAAGGCGAGTAGAGTATGTATAGGCTATATAGTATAGATTACTTTTTATTCTAGAAAAGAAAGTCATAAAAGTAAAGAAAGATGCAGAATAAATAAAAGAATAAAAATTATATATGGAAATAACATTACATGGGGTTTCTTCGCAATTATTATTTATCACATATTAATTATAATTTCTACATATATCTATAAAAGGAAAGATTTGATTTTTTGTTTGTTTGTTTGTTGTGCTGAATAGGCTCCGAAACTTCTGGGCCAATTTAGGTGAAATTTGGTAAGAAGATAGTTCGAGATCCGAGGAATGACATAGAATAGTTTTTATTCCGCAAATCATCCCTCAAGGGGGTGAAAATGGGGATGAAATTTTTGAGAAAGTCGCTAATAATACATACTTATAGCATAAGATTATTCCTTTTTCTTAAGACCTAAAAGTCTAAAAAAAATAAGCTCTTAGTTCATATTTCAATATAGAATCTACAACTATCAGTGAAGTAGACAGTAAAGAATTCAATAAAATATGTACATATGGAATGTTGTTTGATACATAATATATAAGCGAGAATAATATTATTGTTACGAGTTGAAGGCTGAATTACCAGTTATCATTGTCATACATATTTTACAAAGCAAATACATGCTTTTAGAAATTTGCTCTCAAAATATCGATATGAAGATATTTATTTGGTCAATGATAAATTATTCCGATGTTGTATTCAGCCCTTTATAACGTCCCACTGCTGGGCACGGGCCTCCCTTCAGTACTAGGGGAATCAGGTCGTAGTTTACCAGGCTAGTCAAGTGCGGACTGATGGACTTTACATGTCTTTCGAAAACTTGCTAGGTTTTCTCAGACATGCTGGTTTCGTCACGATATTTTCCTTTGCCGTAAGGCAAATGGTAATCATGTTAGAAATGATTCGCACAATGAAATTATCAGAGGTGCGAGACCCGGGATTGGAATCCGCTTCACTCGGTTTCCAAAGCGAGCGCGTTACCAATGGGCTATCACTGCCTTAATGCTTCCGAAGCTGCCGATAGGTAATAGATAATAATTGATTGTCCATAAAAACATTACTAGCTTAATTTATATAATATGTATTAGTTACTAGTTACATTGTTGCTTAGATTTTTTTTAAATAATAATATATTTTAATAATAAGTATATAATATATTTTATTTTTTATGAAAACAAAAACAATTATATCTATATTTAAATAGGCAAAGACAAAACAGTTCAGTACCTTTTTCTTCTCTGTTTATCAATCGATTTTCTTCTCATTTTTTGTTTTTAATCGCCATTGACGGTCTTTAGTTCTAAATTAAAAATAAAATGATCGGTAAATTCTATTTATATACCTATTATGTTTTCATTAAATGAGCAATAATGATTATAGTTGAATTACGGCCATTGGCAAAAATTAGTTTGGAATAAATAAGAAAAAGAAAAATGTCACTGAAATACCACCGGTGGTACGACTCTGTCAAGCCTGAGGAGTCCGACTGGATGGGTACCCCCTTATCTATTTCTGCCGCCAAGCAACAATGATTACATTGTTGTGTTCCGGTTTGAAGGATAAGGTAGTCAGCGCAATTACAGGCAAGAAGCATATCATCTTAGTTCTCACAGTGACAACGCACCTGCGGCTCTACATTGTTACCTAAAACCTAAGTGCATGAACCGTAGGTGTTATGGACGACAGGTACTGCTTTCCATCAGGTGGTCTGTCTGCTCGTTTGTCAACGAATCTCATAAAAAAAATACCTTACAATACTTTGTTAGTTTAAAATATTTTTAATAATTCTTATTAGTTGTTATACAATTTAATTATATTTAATTTGAGTTGCTATTACTAATTACTAGCGGCTTAGAAACGGCTTCACCGATTTGGATGCGGTTTTCACGAATGTATTGTGGTAAGCTTCACTTAACATTTAGTACTTGTTTTATTTCAATCAGTGCCTAAATAAAAAAGTGATGTTAGCTTAAAAAACTATTTTCAATGTATGTCACACATAGTTGGAATCTTGAGATTATATTTGCTAAGCTATTTCCAACGCCACAGTCTTCCTAGCCCTTGTTTAGCTTCAAGGGTAGCATTTCACCTTCAATGATAATCGAAAACGTAACCTTCAACGTACTAGTATTTCAGCTTCTTATATACTTAGTCCTAAGTAACGCTTGCTATGGACATGTTTCATCCCACGGAAGCAACCTCTTTATAGTGGGATAAAAATAGCAGTAGCTCATGCCACTCTCCAGTTTGGGTTCTATAAAGTTCTTTTATGCCATAGGTAATCATATCGACCCGTTGCTTCTGCGGAAAAGAAGAACCAACACACAAATAGAGGTTATAATAAAAAAATTGGTCAAGTGCGAGTCAAATCACACACGAAGGGTTCCGTACCATCGTAGTTGCACTTTTTATTAATATGACTTTTACTCTATGTATGATAGTTGTTAATTTCGATGATCGATAAGGAACGTTAAAAAAATGTTTCTTTTGTTTTTATTTTTTTATGTTTATATATTTTTATTATTTGTTGTTATAGCGGCAATAGAAATATATACTCTGTAAAAATTTCAACTCTCTACCTATTACGGTTCATGAGTTAAAGCCCTGTGACAGACGGATGGACTGACAGCGGGGGCATAGTAATAGGGTTCTGTTGGCACCAATCGGGTTCGGAACCCTAAAAAGGAACTAAAATTTATAAAACAAATATGTATAATAATAGCAAATAATTATCTGGGTTTCTGTTATTGGAAAAGCATTAAGAAATGCATGTCTTAAATTATGCAGTAATTAAGTATGTGATATAATATGTGATAGTGATTATTCTAGTTATAGACTTTATTATTAAAACTAGCATATGAGTAAAAAACTATTTTCAAGGCATATTATATTAGTTATTATATAATTATTATAAAGGGACCAAATATAATTGGTCTCTTATTAAACTACCGACAATTATCTATTTCATGTATGATAATAAAGTTCCATGAAGTTCTTCGAAACGTTAAATACGTTTGTAACGCGTGATGATTCAGTAAAATCGATATATCCACATTATTAATGATTAATTGATAGTTTTTTAATACAATTCAAGCTAAATTTACAAACTTATATACAGTCTGTGATTTTCATTTTATATGATGGGACATTAACACACAGCACTATCTAGTTCCATGGTAAGCTACGAGGCCTGTGTTGTGGATATCAGACAGTTGATACACTACACATATATAACTTTAACCGCTGTGCACTGAGCACAGGTGCCCGTGTGGAAAAGAGGTTGACTGCTATGGACTCCATGGACTCTCTTGCAGAAGAAGTTCAGGTAGACTTTTCCGTCATAGTTCCCTAAACGATACCATCAAAAGGCCATTCCTGCTCTTATCGAGCCATCTGGAATAAGTCGAGATGATGGTAAGAGACCTGAGAGATGGGCTGTCGCTGGTTCCTTGGGAAAGGGGACGGGCCCTATTGTGGGACGCTACATGCGTTGACACATTGGCCCCGTCCCATGTTAGGCAGACGGCGTCTAAAGTGGGAGCCGCGGCGGAGATGGCTGAACTTCTTAAGTTACGTAAATACGCCTCCCTTAGTCAAAATTATGTTTTTATTCCATTTGCTGTAGAAACCCTTGGCCCATGGAGTCAAAGTGCTAAACACTTCTTAAAAGACATAACACCTCGTCTTATCGCCTCTACTGGTGACAGGAAAACTGGCGCATTTTTCGCCCAAAGAATCGGCATTACCATTCAACGGGGGAATGCGGCTAGCATTCTTGCCACTATTCCATGAGGACATGACTTGTACAGTAATAACTAAGTGTACATTTGTTTTGTTTTGTATATATAATTAAGTGTATTTGTAATTTCTTTTATTGTAAATAAAGTATTATACGTACATTCTAAGAAAAACAAAAAAAAACTTTAAATACATACATATTATAAATATAAACACCCATGACTGGAGTACAAACATTCGTGCTCATCACACAAATGAATGCCCCCAGCGGGACTTGAACCCACGACCGTTGGCACAGCAAGTAGTGTCACTACAAACTGAGCCAAACGTGTCGTTTCATTGATTTTTCTGATTGTCTTTATAAATGTTTGGTTTATGAAGCTGAAGGGAAACGTAATCATGATGTTTAAGAAAAAAACAATGTGTTAATTTCTTTGGTGAAAGTAAATTTTCGTTGGGCAAGAAATGTTTTAGTTAATACATAATTCGTTGTATACCATCTGGCACTGTCTGGTCCGTCTGTACTCTGTACTATCTGGATGAATCTGGAGCTTTTTTAGGGCTTACATCCAATGAATAAATAAAACACTTTTAAATATCACTTAATTTCTCTACATTTTGGTTTGACAAACCACTTATTATACATATGTAAAAGCAAATAAGATAAAATCTCATCTCTATTTTATTAAAAACACCAATAACAAAAATCTTTTTAAATTCCATGAACGATAGTAGTTATTTAAAAATGTGTAATCCTGTTATTCCTTCAGAAAAATATTTATATGATAATGAAAATTTGGCATAGCATTAACTTATGCTAACGTGGCATTACTAGCGTGTTAACAGTTGATAGTGCCTTGTGAAAACAATGTATTTAGCCCTTTTAGACGTCCTACTGCTGGTCACGGGCCTCCCTTCAGTACGAGGGGGATCAGGCCTTAGTCTCCACCACGCTGGCCAAATGCGGGTTGGCGAACTTCACATGTCTTTCGAAAACTTGCTAAGTTCTTCAGACATGCAGGTTTCTTCACGATGTTTTCCTTCGCCGTAAGGCAAGTGGTAATCATGTTGGAAATGATTCGCACATAAAAATATCAGAGGTGCGAGACCAGGGATTTGAACCCGCTTCATTCGGTTTTCCGAGCGAGCGCGTTACCACTGGGCTACCACTGCCTTGTGTGATAACAAATGTGTCAAGAATTCTTAATACAAACGTATTGTTTTATAAAATTGAATATTTTCAATCGAATTTTCTTGTTAACAGCTTCAAAATTCATTAACACATTACTGTTAAAAACTGCGAAAGTTTGTATTAGAATTTTTGTATCAAGCGCGAAAGATACCTAGAGAAGCGCCCGAGCGAAGCAAAAATAAATCAATAGTTTAGTAATATTTTCTTTTGGTAATAAGAAAAAATGGAATAAACACAGATTACTACTTATAGTTTTTCGAGGACATGTGACTGAGCAGGTGTTGGGTAGGTTGAAGTGAAATTTTAATGGTGACACGAATATCGGTATACTTTATTATGGATGAGTTTATTTCATTTTACACGTGCGGAGGAGGCGTGGTCCGGGACCTGCATTAAGGTCTACTACTTTATTATTCTATAAACAACCCGTCTTCATTCTTCATTGCTAACGTCTCAATGATTTTTTCTAATCGTAATGGAAATGTAAATACAGGAATTTCCCTGTTTGTATTTAGCTCTTTGTAATATCTTCGTCTTTTAATATGAGGAGTATCAGGCTGTAGTTCATATTTATAGTATAATATTATAAATGTGAAAGTTTCTGAGGATGGATGGATGGATGGATGTTACTATTTCACGCGAGAACGGCTGAACGGATCTGGATGAGATTTGACACAGAGATAGATTATAGTCTGGAATAGCAAATATGTTACTTTTTATCTCGGAAAAATGTACGGTTCTCGTGGGGTAGATTTGTTTTTGTTTTTCTAGAGGCGAACCCAAGCGAAGCGAGGGTGACCCGCTAGTATTACATGTGAAATGGTTAGAAATGTCATTTAAATTCCTTCAGATAGTGAGATGAACTTTTAAAAGTTCGAACTACTATTTCCGAATTTAGGTACAAATACATTATTTTTTCTTTATTCTGTTCTAAAAACTTAAATGTAAGGTAAATAGAATTTTTGATCATTCAGAAATCTAATATCTGCTCCTTAAATTTTGATGAGTTGTTTCATGAAAATATAAACGGTCGAAATTGTACTAGTATCTACCTTTTATTTTAATACAATAAGAACTTTCATGGCCTATAAATAAGGTTCATTTTTATTTGTATATTATATAAGGTAACTTAACCTTAACATTTTCTTCATCACATAGCTTTACGTCACTTTTACCACCTGTATCTACAAATTCAAAAGTTATAATCTATTGTTGTAGGCCTTAGGTTTCAAAAAGTTGATAAAAAATATATTTTTCAATTTGCAGGTAAACGGAGAAAGAAATCCTGAAGAAGTGTACAAAGATTTTCGAGCTGCTGTTCTTCAAATACTTGGTGCGGTTGAAGATCAAAGTATGAACGGAGTCGGCGCTGGAGCCCGCGGTAAGTACTGTGTAGTGTGTATATTGACTTGTAAATAAAAAGCCCTCATAATGGTCTTACTGGATACGTCTTAAAGGACAAAATACTCAAGTAGTATACTATGATGGATGGGAAAAATGTTTCTCTTGAGAAAACACATCGACAAAAAACACGTCGATTTGTCACCATCATCGATTTGAGCCAAAGCGGCTAATCTTTATAATCGAATATTTGACATTTTAAATAAAACTATCTTTTCGGCTTATTTCGCGGATTTTTGGTTCCCGAAGTTTCGAATGCTTTACAGCAATCATAGTCATGGGAGAGAATAAGGTTTTAGACATCTCAAAGGCATTATATACTTGTTACAGATAGTGCCTACCCACAATTTACAAAAATGATGAATGAAATCCGCAAAAAAATCCGAAAACTATCTTTTATTTAAAATACGCATTAGATATTATAGTTAGAAAAAGACGCAAGTGTACTCTCTATTCCCGTCTCTTTCTTACTCCGGTGAAACGACAACCCATTATATACCACTATTATTATGATTTATAAGTTACAGTTAAATCGTAGATTATGTCTATATTATATAACCATATAAAGGCAGATTTAGAAAAAACACTAAATTGGGTTATATTTGAAAGATTCATATTTTTAGGAAACAAATAAATGGTAAAAAAAATAAATATTCTACGTTTAAATTGGAGATAGTATGCATAAAATATAAAATAACTTTCAGATATACCAGGTGAAATAGTTGGCGTCGAACCTGCACCTGCAAGAATTCATGAAGATGATTCATTACAAGCTCAGGATTTGGAGATTGAAGACGATTTACCGAATGCGCCACCTGCTCCTGTAACTGTTCCAGTGTTGCCGCCCTCCGTGCCAGTGATACCAGCCACGCCGAAAGTTATGCCAGTTAATGGAGTTGAAAGGATTCTTAGCCCTAAGGTAAATAAAATCATTATATATTATAAATCAAAGTCAGCGTCTACAGCGCTGGGTTTGTTTGTTTGGAAAAATTTTCAGAAACTATTGTAGGGATTTTCACACTTTCCATTATTAGGAAGAGAGATTCGCTAGGAAGGTAATCCTTACTAATATTATAAATGTGAAAGTGTGTTTGTTTGTTTGTTTTCCTTCTTCACGTCAAAAAATTGTGACGGATTGGCGTGATTTTTTGTGTGGAGAAGAGCTGGATAGTGACATAGGCTACTTTTAACGCGGGAGATTATCTCATTCTCACGGGAAAACACATTATAATACAACCCAAAAAAATATGATTACTTGGAACTCGGTATTAATGCCCTTCAATATAATTAAACAAATACGTGTTTTAGCATTTTTCAAAATTTATCCCATAAGAAGGTAAAATTTTTTAGAGTTTTTTGTTCTTCTAGTAATTTATAAACATATAACCATGAAACATGAGAACTTTTGTAATATTATAAATACGAAGAACACCTAGAAAAGCGAGTGAAGCAAGCGCGGATCACTAGAAATAATATATTTATGTTATTGTTTTTACAATTCTTTGAATAAGTTATTAAATTAATACATTTTTTATCTAATACGTAGCCCGAATTGATTCGAGTACAAGGAGTGCCTACGACGCCACCAACGCTGTGGGTTGTAGGGGGCCCTGGCAGTAATAAAGCCGCGCTGTGCGAAAGAGCTGTGTCGCAAAAACAGGGATGGACGCATTTCAGGTTTGCTAAAAATTGTAGTATTGTTGCAAATAAAGAATAACGACATTTTTTTTCAAGAATGACAATATTTTAGTTATTAGTAAAGTATATTTTGGTCAATATAGTCTTGACTATAAGATGAGTAAATAAAGTTACATGAATAATGTAATTCTTACAGCGTCGGTCAACGTCTCCGAGCATTAGCAGATGCAGGTGGAGGTCCAGCATCAGATAGTGCAATATGTCGCGCAGCTCTAAGTGCAGGAGAACTGATTCCTAAAGACTTAGTCACCAAACTAGTAAATGCTGCAGTCAATGATGTAGCTCGAAGTGGGCATGGCATTGTATTGGATGGTTATCCAAGAAATCTTGAGCAGATGGAGTTATATGAAAAAGAAGTGAGTTATGTAATATTATTGAGTTATGTAATTATAATATGTTATTTTTTTTCTCATGCTCGAGGGTTTCTGGTAGAGATCTCTTAAAAAGATAAGTCATCCTTTGTACACATGGTTACTATTTTCTATTTTATATGTTTTTTTGGTACGTAAATAAATAAATAAAATTATATCAAAAATTATACTTTATTGCGTAGCTAAATATTAAATAATATATTAACTTGCTAGCTTATCTCCACTTCAAACCAAGTGTTTATATCTACGACCAATTGATTGCAAATGTCAGTACTGTTTAAGGATCTTTGTCTATGTAATACGTCATGTTAATATTTACGTCAATAACTTATAATATATCTTTGCTTGTTATAGTTTAAAGTTACTCCTCGAATGGTACTCCTGGACTGTTCAAAACTACAACTCGGTCGTGGCAGAAGAGATGACTCTGTCGCTGCTTTTAGAAGACGTCTCGAAGTATTCCGGGAGCTGAGTTTACCGATGTTAAAAAGTTTGGATCAACAACATCGACTAATTATTGTAAGTATACATTTTTAAAACATTATAAAAAAAAACACTTGCTGTAATAGTTCTGTTATATTTGCTAAAAGAAGGAACATATATATGTACTAGCATTTCCCGCGGCTCCGCCCGCGTTCAGACGATCAAAAACCAAATTCTTAGGTTTTACACATTAGTATACTCTTACATTATACATTACTTTCATTGCGCACCGCATGATTGGTAAATAATGGCAGAGATTGACAATGCCACAAAGGTTCCTCCGTTAAATTGAACTTTTTGTTTTAGCAATAACATTTATGTATGTCTATACTTCTGTTTTGTTTGTTTTTTTAGTTTTTCACGATAAACTCTCAAACGACGGAATTAATTTTAATCATTTTTTACTAATAGACAGCTATAGATTAATTTAATATATAGCTGATTATTTAAATTACATAATGATTACTTTTCTTAATTAGCGCTAGTTAGTAATACTTTCCAAAACGATTTTCAAAAGAAAGTGTAATAAATAAATAATTCTAAGCGAATACATTTTTTTATTTCATATGGCTCTGCTAATATGATTAAAGTCGTAAGCATTTTATTGTGTCCTTTAAGCCTTTACCTTCCAAAAAAAGGTGTCAAGAAAAAGTGAAAAAGTTGAGGTATAATAGTTCCTAAAATACTTTTTCATAGTTTTTGAGATATGAAATATTTTTAGTTACCCGCTTTGGCAGTTTAACAGCCATAAACTTGTTTTCCATAAATTTTTATAAAATAATATAAATTAAACTTATTTTTACGGTGCAAAAAATGAGTAGGTATTGTGGAAACGTAAATATTATTCGTATTTATTTTAGTGTTAATCATACAAAACACGTAAGTAAGAAAAACAACATAGCATTTTGCTATACCAAACCTAAAATGCGCGAGTTGGATTTACATTTGCCCAATTTTTACATTAAAAGATTAAAAAACATTAACATTATTTACTAAACAATAAAAATTTACAAATATTCTCATTTGAAAATTGTTTCGGCCAACAAAATATTACTAATATGTTACTAATTTATAAAGCCAAAAAGTTTGTTTTATTAAAAATTTAAGCACGGGCAGGGCCGCGGGTAATTTAGTAGTAATTATAGTAAAGTCATAGAAAGGTTATATCTGTACATTTTTTTTTTTTGGATAAAACTACGTATTTTAAAAACACATGGCGACATCTATTGTCAAATAGCTAAATAACACATAAATAATTTTTTATTAAAATAACTATTTTAGTGAATAAAATAGCGCTGTTAATATTTCTTTTAAGATAAGTTTTTTTTTAATAGTTTTAACATAATATATAAGTATATATAAGTTACCTTGCTAAAATATTAATAGCATCATCATGCTTTTACTTTAACCAGTTTTTGTATTGTTTCTCAGAAATGAGATATTATCCTGCGGTAAAAAGAATCATAATATGTGTTGACCCGGATAACCTGCTATTACCATACAAAATTTCATAAAAATCCCTCTAGTGGTCTTTCTGTGATGCGGTCACATACAGACAGACAGAAAAAATTCTAAAAACTATAGATTCGGGCTCTATATCGCTAATAATGAATATTTCAATAAGATTTTCCGAAAAAATATTGAATTTAGGAGTTCGGCTTAGTTACAATTTTATTGCATGTATAGTTACTAATTTATGAAGCGAAAAAGTTTGCTTTACTGATAATTTAAACACGGGCGGAGCCGCGGGTGATTTAGTAGTAATTCTAATAAAATCGAAGAAAGTTCATATCTGTACATTATTTTTTTTGGGATTATAACTATGTATTTTAAAAACACATGGCGACATCTATTGTCGAATATCTAAATAACACATAAATAAATATTAATTAAAATAACTATTTTAATGGATAAAATAGCGCTTTTGATAATTTGATTTTCAAGATAAGCTATTTTTATAGTTTTTACCATATTTTGTAAGTTACCTTGCTAAACTGTTTACAAATAGTATCGTCGTGGTTTTGTTCCTACCAGTTTTTGTATTTTTTTTCAGAAATGAGTTATTTTCTCGCGGTAAAAAGTATCCTATATGTTGACCCGGATAACCAGTTATCATCATACCAAATTTCATCAAAATCCCTCCAGTGGTTTTTCTGTGATGCGGTAACAGACAGACAGACAGACAGACAGACAGACAGACAGACAAAAATTCTAAAAACTATAGATTCGGCCTCTGAATCGATAATAATGTCTATTTCAATAAGATTTTCCAAAAAATATTTAATGTACAGATTCGGCTTAGTTACAATTTTATAATATGTATAGATAACATAGCTAAGGTATTATTAAGTCTAATAAAACGGTAAATGTGTTTTTTTACCAGGATTATCTTTATTTTAACAGCTAAATAAAACTATTTTTGTGATATTGACTTTGCTTAGGATAACTTTTTGCATATTTCTCTTGGTCAGGTTTATAAAAAATAAAGAAAATACTTTACGTAGAAACTCATCATTTGACGAAAATAAGATCGCTGGTCTTAGCTTCGATTACTGCGCGGATATTTCCTTGTTTTTTTTTTATAATTATTTAATAAAATGCCATATTACCAGGTGGATGGTGACACAGACTCTCCAGACGTGCAAGCTGAATTTACACGAGTATTGCTTGAGGAAATGGAGAAGGCTGAAGCAATCGCGTCCATGCCACAACCGGTACAAAACGGCACTATTAAAGGTACGGATAAAATCAATTTTCACATTTACCCTTTTTTTAAAACATTTACGCTATATAAATATATAATAATTGTGTTATATTTCATTAAGATCCTTGGAAACTGTCCAATTTCCTTAAGCCATCAATTATTAAGTTGTAGCTTTGAACAGTCCAGGAGTACCATTCGAGGAGTAACTTTGAACTTTAAGAAGAATATATATGTATATTATGTTATGTTATGTTATAACTTAACTTAACTGCCTCGGTGGTGTAGTGGCTAGCATGTACGGCTGCACATCCTGAGGTCCTGGGTTCGAGTCCCGGGTCGGGCCAAGTTTAGTTATTGAGTCTTTCTGTATAGTAAGCCTCAGTAACAGCCCGGAGTTGGGAAGTTGGCGGTGTTTCACCCCCGTGCCTCGGAGAGCACGTAAAGCCGTCGGTCCTGCGCCTTAACTCTCACCGGTCGTGTCGAGTAGTCGTCCCACCGGAGTATGAGAGTGACAGGAATAGAGAGTGCACTTGTGTCTGCGCGTACACTTGTGCACTATAATATCTCCTGCGCAGTTGGCTAGTCTCAATGAGATTGGCCTCCGTGGCCGGAAACGGTCAGGAGGACATTATTATATTATTATGTTATATACGTAAATATTTAAATGACGTATTACATATACAGTTGTCCTGCCAAATCAAATTTGGTTCAAATCAAAGCAATTTTGATTTTTCACGTTTATGATATTAATCAAAATATGAAGCTTTTTATTACTATTTCAAAAAAATAGTTTAGGTAAATTTTCACACTTATATATTATAAATATATACAAATGCTCTTATATCAGTGGTAACGCGCTCGCTTGGGAAACCGAGTGAAGTGGTTGCAAGTGCCGGGTCTCACACCTCTGTCTGATATTTTCATGTGTGAATCATCATTTCTAATATGATTATCACTTACGATAAAGAAAAAAATCGTGAGGAAACCTGCATGACTGATATAACTTAGTAAATTATCGAAAGACATGTGAAATCCGCACACCCGCACTTGGCCAGCGTAGCGGACTATAGTCTGATACCCCTCTTATTGAAGGGAGACCCGTGCCCAGCAGTGGGACGTTAAAAAAAGCTGTATACAATGTCTGTCAGAGATTGTTCTTTGCAATAAAACCGCCTTTGAATGTCCATTATTATTATTATTTTTTGTGACTTAAGTATTCCATGTACCTACTCTTTATATGTTGGGACATTAACACACAGCACCATCTAGTTCCATGATAAGCTACGAGGCCTGTGTTATGAATACCAGGTAGTTTATACACTAAACATATATAACTTTAAATACATACATATTATAAATATAAACACCCATGACTGGAGTACAGAGATTCATGCTCATTACACAAATGAATGCCCCTAGCGGGACTCAAGCCCACGACCGTTGGCACGGCAAGTAGGGTCACTACAAACTGAGCCAATCGTGTCGTCTCTTCTTTTGTATGTGCAATAAAGTATTTATATATCTATTTATCTTTTAAAATTGATAATTTATTTATATTATTTATTACAGATGGCACAGTACAACATTTTGCACATACCGTGTCGAGAATTGGCGCGGGCATCGCCAATGGCGTGACTCGGAACGGGACGGTTCAAAATGGAACTTTACCCAACGGGGCTATCAGCAATGGATTTATTGGCATGCCCAATAACAAAGTATGCTATATATACATATAATAAAATTGTAACTAAACCGAATCTGTACATTAAATATTTTTTGGAAAAACTTATTCAAATAGACATTATTATCGATACAGAGGCCGAATCTATAGTTTTTAGAATTTTTGTCTGTCTGTCTATCTGTGACCGCATCACGAAAAAACCACTGAGGGAGTTTTGATGAATTGTGCTTTGATTATAGCTGTTTATCCGGGTCAACATATAGGATACTTTTTACTGCGGGAAAATATCTCATCTCTGAGAAATCTATACTAAACGTTAAAACGTAAGTAGGGACGAGCCCGAGCGGAGCGAGGGTGAGTCGCTAGTATACTATAAGAGTTGATTTTCAATCATCGGATGAAAGTTATCCATCGAATAAAATATAATTTAACTTTTAACTGAATATACTATATGTGACACAATTGAACTACTGTAAACTAAATTGATGATTTGCTATAATTAAGTATATTTTTATCATAAAAAGAACGTGGCCCATGAGGGGATCGAACCCGCGACCTTCGCGTTATTAGCACGACGCTCTAACCAACTGAGCTAATGGGCCTGATAAGTACGTGTGTAAAAGTGAGAATGTTTCTAAAAAAGTAATTTACTAAGTATGGTAAACATAAATAATTCTTTCCAATACATAATGTTAAATTAGAAGAGGAAGTAAGGAAAAATGAAATATTCCTACATATTATGCATTTATTTCAATTAAAGCTATTAAAAATTAGACCCTAAAATATATTAGTGCGACAAACGTAAAACTCTGAAAACCAGTTCTTTCTGACAAAATTTTCTATTTACGAGCAAGAAATTCAACCATAAAAATAAATTTTAATTGTTATTATAAAATAGAAAGTACAAATTGCATTTAATTTGTTTTATCTGATGATACACAATAACATTTTATCAAAAAGAAATGGCCCATGAGGGGATCGAACCCGCGACCTTCGCGTTATTAGCACGACGCTCTAACCAACTGAGCTAATGGGCCTGTCATACAATATCATCCAAAGAGATCATATCTTTGTTAGCGTGTATATGATGTCACTTTTTTATGCTTATTATGCAATAATAGATATTGATAAAAAAAAGATAATAATACTTTCTTAGATTTACGCGAATATTTAACATTTTAAATAAAACTATCTTTTCGGATTATTTCGCGGATTTTTGGTTCCCGACGTTTCGAATGCTTTACAGTGGTGGTGGTGTTAGACATCACAAAGGCGTTGTATACTTGTTACAGACAGCCTACCCACAATTTTGAAAATTGTGGGTAAAAATCAAAATAAATCCGCGAAATAATCCGAAAAGATAGTTTTATTTAAAAAGATAATAATTTACAAAAATCCCGATATCAAAAACCAAACTGCATAAAAAGCGAAATAAAAATAAGAGGTCAAGTTGGCGAAGGATCATAACAATATGCAGTCGGACACATACATATGTACATACATACATAATATGAAACATGTATGTGTACATGTAACCTTTTTTTTTATTTTGGTCAATTAGACATTTTTAGATTCATTTAACAATTTCTTATCCTAAATTATATTTAAACATATAAGTTGTACCTTTATATTTTAGTAATCGTTTTATGATAACCTATGTTTTGATACTGAATAGATTTAGACGAAAAATATTTTTTCAAGACACAGAAATTAGCGCCTTACGGTCGGCCATAGATCCGTCATTTTGATTTTTAATGATATCTATATGTCCTACTAGCGACTCACCCTCGCTTCGCTTGGGTTCGTCCCTAGGTACGTTTTAACAGTTAGTATATAATACAAATCATGAATTTCTCGGCTTTTCTGTACTATAATATGCATGTATTATACACATAAACCTTCCTCTTGAATCACTCTATCTATTAAAAAAACCGCATCAAAACCCGTTGCGTAGTTTTAAATATCTAAGCATACATAGGGACAGACAGACAGTGGGAAGCGACTTTGTTTTATACTATGTAGTGATGACACTCGCGTCATTAAGACGAATCTAAAAACGTATGACTCATCAAAAACGGTTAATGCGTTTAGTGATTATGAAATAAAATAGGATCTACAATACATACATACATAAAGATTAAAGGTCAAACATATAACCTTCCTATGAGCCTATAACCTTCCTTCACCGTAGTTGGGTAAAAAGAGGGAAAAGTAGTTTAACGTTTTTTAATATTTGAACATTAACACACAGCGCTATCTAGTTCCCTGGTAAGCTACTAGGCTTGTGTTATGGATACCAGATAGTTGATACACTACACATATATAACTTTAAATACATATAAATTATAAATATAAACACCCATGACTGGAGAACAAACATTCGTGCTCGTCATACAAATGTATGCCCCCAGCGGGACTCGAACCTGCGACCTCTGGCACAGAAAGTAGAGTCACTAGAAACTGAGCCAAACGTGTCGTCTTAATTTATGTTATTTATTTCAGTGTTTTTTACATTTAGCAATATTTTTATAGGTAAAACCAATGCTGAACAACGTGTCGAAGGTCCCAACAGTCTCACAAATGACTCATGATCAAGTCAGACGTCTCTACGAGCAGAGTTCTGGAGAAATTACAATGAATACGCACATGTAATTGCTATTATTTTAAGCGTTATTAGATATATTTAAATTAAAAAAAAAATAGGTTCATAGCAAAAATATAAAAAAATTGAATAACTGTGACATCATGCATATCAACTTTAATATCAACTTTAATATTATCTGTTCATATTTAAAAATAACTGAAAAGATTTTTGATAATCAGTCCCTAAAATTCTTCTACTGAAAAACTCAATTGCTTTATAGTAAAACGTAGTATTAAAAAATAAAATAATTATAATATAGAGTCCTTATTTACAATGTAAATGTGACATCGATAAAAAAAGTTTCATACAGTATCAGAAACTTGTCAAAAAGTGCCGAAACAAAATATAATTTAGAAATATGTCACAATACTTATTAATACATAATTTTGTTATATTAATTAAAATAATATAGTTTCTTAGAAAAATATGATAAAATTGGTACTTAAAGTGATATCTGTATGTATGTATGTATGTATGTATATCGTGTAAACATTGCTTTACATTATAGTTTACATTTTCGCCAAGTGTGTTCACATTTCAATTTGTCAACGAAACTTGTGTGAGAATGTAAATATTTTTTTTAAATTATTATAACTTATAATAATTATTATAATCATTATAAAATCCTATATATAAGTTGGCTTTAAAAAGCGCACATAATGTTCGTTACAAGTGCCTTAGCACAATATTTTAATTAAGAAGTAGAAAATCTAGGAAAATAATAAGAATTCATACTATAAAATTTATAAAAAAAAAATAAAAAGTCATAATGACAAATCGTACCTAATGAATAAATACAATTTCAATGTATTGAAGTGATTTTTATACATTAAAAATTACTGTAACCTATTTTGGAAAAATATATTATTATGGTTTTCATTTTCATATATTAGTATACAATTGGACGAATTTAAAAATAATTATAAGATTAAAATTATGTAGTTGTTCCGATTTATTTATTATAATATTTAGCAGATTTTATTAATAAACATTTTAATATTATGTAAATAGACATTTATATAATAAAAGTTTAAAAATATAGATAGTGTATTAAATTACTATTAGAATTTATTCATAATAGATAGAATTTATTATTAATATTTAGTCTATGGCATGTTTTAAATTTTTTTTAAATATTATATATATTGATCAAAAAAAAATACAGAAAATAAATATAAAAAAATCATGTGTCAAAATTTTTCATGATCAGTTTTTTTTTTAATTTCACTTGTAGGTATTTATATTAATATATATAACCGTTTTATTAAATATACTTAGAAAATCTATAGGGCCTTGATTAGTGAATATTATTTTGTAAATATTTATAAAATTAATATTAATTTGTTTTTTCTTTTTTTTTTAAATAATGTAGCATATCTTTATAAGCAACAACCGGCTGAAGAGGACCATTTAGATGTAAACAATTGAAAAAGTTTGTATATAAAGCAATTATTTAAAATACTAGAATAATCTAGAAGTGATCACGTAGAATACCACAAATCAGGGGCCAATTTAGATTTAGATATAGATGATAGATGAGAAAATCACAATATTTTTGCGCACCTTAATTTTAGACATATTATGTAATTATTTAGCTATACTTAAATTGTGGCAATTATATAATGAAAACTCAATCAAAAATGCTTTTAGCTTAATATCAATACAAAATTATATTTACTGTTATATTTTACTGTGGTTATGAAAAGAATAACCGTTTCTCGTATTTTTGAACATTAGATGGTCTGTCTACTTACATCGTAATGAACATTCTTTAAATTTGCTGTATTAGTACACTCACGAGATGACTCAAGAATTAAAAAAATTATTATTCAAAATTGTCTTATGAAAATGAAGAAAATCAAATTTTAGTTCTCATATATATATATATATATATATATATATATATATATATATATATATATATATATATATATATATATATTTTCTTCAGCGAATATAAAATGACATCATTATTTTGATACAAACGAATTAATTTTCAAGTTGTTAGCTCAAATTTATTCTTGTCTAAAATGATAAGTTAGTTGCGAGTGTACAAACAGGTTTTAGCAATTTCGTAAAGAAATAAATAGTTTAAGTGCTGAGTACCAGCTTCTAGAGTTCCAAACTATAATATGCTACCAACGACCGACTGCTACGAACCAAGAACGCATAGTTGGACGTAGTTATGCAAAACGGATCCAGCCCACGAAAACCGTTTTTTGAGTTACTGTCATAAATGGCACCTACATATCAACTTATATACAGAAAGTAGTTAAAATACCCAATATTTAAGAGGAATTTCAAAAAAAACTATGGTCTTGTTATGTTGATATATCAATTTTACTAAAACTACAATTTTTCCAAAAGTAAATTTTTTGGTTGGAGCTATTTTGTTTAACTACGTCCATTTAAAGTCGCGATTTTATAACTCATACATTTATCACCCACTTAACATAAAAGTATTATGTATTCAGCCCTTTTTAACGACTCACGTCTGGGCGCCGGTCTCCCTTCAATACGAGAGGGATCAGGCCATAGCCCACCATGCTGGCCAAGTGCGGGTTGGCAGACTTCACAAATCTTTCGAAAACTTGTTAGGTTCTCTTAGACACGTTTCGTCACGATGTTTTTCTTTACCGTAAGACAAATGGTAATCATTTTGAAAATATTTCACACATGAAAACATCAGAGGTGCGAGATCCTGGACTTGAACCCGCTTCACTCGGTCTCCCAAGCGAGCGCGTTACCACTGGACTACCACTGCCTAAATTATTAAAATTGTTCAAAATTTTAAAACTAAAATTCTCGAAAAATGATACTGTCGTTCATTATTTAATATGCCATTTACAGTATATGTAGTGTAGATATATTTTTATATTACTACATAATAATATGCTGTTATATTTAATTAGTTATGTATTCCAAAATATAATATACAAATATATATGGTAAACATTATCTTTATAAGAAAATTTATAATGTTACCTATAGAGCATACCATCAACTTTTACATAGCGATTTATTTCCGATGTAATTCAACATCACAGTATTGTAAAACTGTAAAGTATTAAGTTTACATTACAATAATATCAACTTTTATTGAATTGTTTATTTTGATAAAAATTCTACTCCAGATTAGGTCGGAAAAAGAGTTCATGGTACGAATTTAATGTATTAGATTTTAGTATAAGTTTAATTTTAAATTTTGTTTAGGCTGAGACCTAATCTGAACGTCTTATGAAGTTTACAGCACGAAATGCGGAAGCGATTCATTTAAATCGCAATAAGAGTTGATGGTATGATGATTGATTGTGAGCTATGATTGCATTATAAGCTTGGTTTAAATTCGATAATTAATATTTTAGAAATGTCATGTTTACAAAATATACTTTTATTGTATTCAGCCCTTTTTAACGTCCCACTGCTGGGCACGGGCCTCCCTTCAATACGAGGGGGATCAGGCCGTAGTCCACCACATTGGCCAGGTGCGTGTTGAGGAACTTCACAAGTCTTTCGAAAACTTGCTAGGATCTCTCAGACATACAGGTTTCCTCACGATGATATCCTTCATCGTAAGACAAGTAGTAATCATGTTGGAAATGATTCGCACATGAAAATATCAGAGGTGCGAGACCCGGAATTTGAACCCGTATCTCACATCTCTGATATTTATTTCCTCTTTTATTTCGTTTAATACTATTATAGGATATATTTAAAAATGTTTGTATTAAATTATAGTGAATTGCGATACAATCGATCCAATAACATTGCGATATTTATACCGTTGTTTTTGTTTTTTTTTTTATTAATGAATATAATGTAAATGTAACAGCTTATTATGATAGCATATATCTTATATAATTAACGTATACTATTAGCGTATAGATATATATTAAGCACAGTGTCAAATAACGTGCAATTGATTAGAACTAAACACGAACGTGTTGTAGTTTGTAATTTATTTACGACTATGAAATAAAGGAGCACTTTTTTATTGTTAGTTGTTTTTTTTCTTACTGCCATGCCATTATTTATATTTTATGATAATTTATGCTCGACCACTATGTCGCCATGGAGTATATACGTCACCTGAAAATTATAAGTGCCGCTAGATTATAATCTATCTCGCGAGATTGTAAACTGTCGAAACAAAATCTTAAGACAGTTTACAATCTTGCTAGATAGATTGTAATCTAGCGGTGTTTACAATTTTACGGTGACATAATATATACATAAGCCTAATTAAAATTGGTTAGTGGTCAAGGATTCGTTCTTGTTACTGGGCGAATACTAACTTATGTATGTTGTCGCACACTCAAAAATTCAAAATTTTAATACTCTCAAAAATTAATTTCAACGATTCGACCCTCTTTCCGAGTTCAGAAGACAGTCTTCCTAAAATATAGCTATAATCACCCGGGAAAATGTTAGAATTCCAACGATGACAAATATAATGTGAAAACATATTAGTCTCTTTGATTGACTACATAGCTTAAAAATATTTTAATTTATATATTTAGAATTAATCAACTTTTAATGCTCTCGTGATGTATTGAACGCCAACAACCGCTCTATTTCAAGATTTATTAAAAACAGTAATGTCTGCCGGGAGTAGAAGTACCAGGTACCAATAAATGAAAAATCAATAACCTTAACCTTACACAAAAGATCATATTTCCTTGTACAGCTGTATACAAAATTTATTGTATTTTACAGAGAAGGAGTACTGAATAAACAAACCAATGAGTATTTCCCGTCTCATTTGACAGTGATCGTTGAATTGCGGGCCTCATCTCCCCTTCTATTTTAACAACAATGTTAATCTCTGTTGCTTGTATGAAAAATGGCTTCTCGACCTTTAAAGTTTAAAGCAGGTACGTTACGCAGGATTTTGATTTTGGTTATCCTAGATCTGTTATGAGCTTTTAATTTTAATATATTCAAAACTAGCGGCTTACCTCTAGACAAACAAAAACAGATCTATATCAAAGAAACTGTACATTTTTCCGGGATAAAAAGTAGCCTATTTGTTATTCTGTTGTATGAACTATATTATTGTAAAGTTTCATTGAAATCCAATCAGTAGTTTTTGTGTACTAAGCTATATAAGTTAGTATAGTTTTTTTAACTATCCCACGGGAAATCTTTAATTTTCCGGGATGGAAAGTATCTAAAATGTCGACCAGGGATATAAGGTACCACATTGCAAAATTTTATTTAAATCGGTCTAACAGATTCGGAGATTAGCCCGTACAAACAGACAAACAAAACTTGAAAAAATCTGGATTTGTTCTATTTCTCTTCTTACATCCTCCGGACTCGGTTTTTAGCATTTATTTTCTATGTACAGACATTCGACCTCTACAGTTTCATTGTATGTATAGATATTGTATTTTATTCATATTGAGTTTTATGAATAATATTTATATTCGATTGAACGGCATTACTAATTGAAGGTAATAATAGTTGAAAATATTTCAAGAGCAGTGTCCGATACGACTGAATTACATACCAGATTATGGCCAATTGGCGTACAGAGATATACAGCGGTTATTTTATTAGATTTATTGTATAATTTATATTTAAATGCATTATTTTAGTTAGTATAATATTATAAATGTGAAAGTTTGTGAGTAAGAATGGATGGATGGATGGATGTTTGTTACTCTTTCACGCCAGAACGGCTGAACGGATCTGGATGAAAGGCACAGAGATAGATCATATTCTGGAATAGCACGTAGGTTACTTTTTATCTCGGAAAAATGAACGATAAAATTGTTTTGTCCAGGAACGATCCCGAAGCGAAGCGAGGGTAAGACGTTAGTTAGTATTTTATAATAATAAAAAATATAATCGAAATGGTCACTTATCATGAGTAGAAAAGTTAACAAATAATAATAAATAATGATAAAAAGAATAAAAACTCTATAGAAAATTATTTAGTAAAATGATAAGTATTAAAAAAAAAACAATGTGCTTAAAATATCTGTGGAATGAGTAACCCTATCCATATCTATTTTTCCCGCCATTACTGAAACTTTCCCGCGCTGTCAGGCATTTTGGCACAATTTCCGCGGCCTTGACCGATCCACCGCAGTCGCCCCGCAGAGCTCGCGGCAGAAACACCGTGTACTGTTTATTGTTTAACCGGGATCGATCGCGGTAGATTCAAAATGGTGAGTATTTAATATAATTAATTAATATTGAGTTTATTTGCGATAATAATTTAGTGAATTTTGAAAAAAATATAAAACTATTTTCAGTTCAGCTGAATTTAAGAATTTTAACACTGTGTAACGTTACGTCATGGGTATGATAATTATAGCGTTCTTATTATCTAGGATTAAGTTTGAGCTATATTTTTAAGAAGTCATCTAGGTTTTGTATAAATAACAAGAGCCTTTTTCTATTGATTTTAAGTGAGCGTAGCTTACAGGTGAAATAAAGTTTAATGTATTTTCAGTGTTAGGCGTAACCGAAGAAAGGATTATTGTGAACACATATTTTAAATAATTAATTCTTATTTAAAAAAAAAAAAAAGTTCACTAGGTACACCCAAACTCGATAAGCCATATATGATACATGCTAATATTTTGGACATCATATGATAATATGTAACATATAGAATTATAAACTAATATATATTTATATTATTTTTTATAGATACTTAAAAAGAAACCATCATTAACGTCAAAAAATAAAATATTAATATATTTTGTGTTGTTAGTTAAGAAAATTATTTTGACATTGGAATATTTTTTTGAAATAAAAATCGAGTCGCGTACTTCCTTCGTAATTTATGTATGATAAACGATTCTTAAAGCAAATAGCAATTTCTAAAGATTCGCAACGCTGCAATTCCTATCGACTGCGTTCGATAACAGCTGATACCAGATTATTTTTTATCGTATTTTTTTTACAAGTAAAATCTCTTTACGTACCTTTCTCTACTATTATAATACTAACATAAGTAGGTATGTCTGTTTCTCAGTAAATATTTCAAATAATTATCATGCAATACTTAAACTTAGTTTAATTTTGATAAAAAAATTAATGCTTAAAATGATAAATCTTGAAAAATCATTGTTATAATTTATTTTATTTATATTTCGATTTTTTTTTTGGATTGTTTTAGTCATAAATTTTATTACTTTAATTGAAACCTAGTTTTTCATGTTTATATAAAAAATTAGGTAGCGCACGTTGTACATAACTAGTCAGTGACATAATATCATCCTACTAGCGACTAACCCTCGCTTCGCTTTGGGTTCGTCCCTAGACAAAAACAAATCTATCCCACGGGAACCGTACATTTTTCAGAATTATATATAGCCTATAGCCTTCCTTAGTTAACGGGCTATCTAATGCAAAAAGAACTTTTCAAATCGGATTAGTACTTTCTGAGATCAACGTGTTCAACCAAACAAACAAACAAATAAACAAACTCTTCAGCTTTATAATATTAGTATAGATTATAACACTTGCAAAATAAAGAAAAAATTATATCCTCCTCGAAGGGGTTCGCTTAAAATCCTGGTATAATTTTCTAGTGTGCCAGCTTTTTAAATGACCCACCCACCTTACTTCATAATTAATTTCCAGTACTATTGAAATAAACGCCTAATAGTGAAAGAAAACATCGTGAGGAAAATGATTAAGAGAACCTAACTAGTTTTAAAAAGACGTGAAGTCCGCCAACCCGCACTTGGCCCTGGATGGACCATTGCCTGTTTCCCTTCGCAATCTTCAATATGCCCTCATAGGCGAGTGGCCGGCAGTATGACATTAAAAATGGCTTGATGATGATGAATGAATGAGACCATCGAAACTTTATCTTACTGTCTCTAAGGTTACTCTCCAGAGTATCTTATTAAAAGAGATTTCTTAACAGAAATATCCAATAAATATATTGGCCCGATGCGGGACTCGAACCTCCGACAGACATCAAAATCTGCAGCCATACATGCTAGCCACTAGACCAACGAGGCAGTGCTAGCATACTAAGCCCATTTTTCAATAGATTTTCACAGCTTCTTAGTATATATGTCATAGTCAGAACTCTTTCGTGGTCAAAACTACTTTTGACTGACAAAAACAGTTAAAAGTAGACCTCACCTAGAAAGAAAGAAAGGGTTCTTCCGAATAATCTTCAACCTACTTACCTCCTTAACTTTTTAAGTTTTGACCGATATGCCAATCAAAACTGCTATTGACCAAAGCCTGCAGTCAAAATTACTTTTGACCAACCTCTTTAGTCAAAAGTAGTTTTGACTAAAAAATAGTGTTAACTGTAACATATACATGAACGTAAGATGTAGTGATATTTTCCTAACTTTCGTAGCGTGCTATTTAAAGGTACTTTATTATTTTATACGTAAGTAGCAAAATCGTTTGATAAAGGCGAAAGAAGGACGAAACTACTGCTTGACGTCACGACGTACTTGTTTAGCGTTATAGCTGAATTATTTCAAATGCATAAATATTTTCAAATGTGTACAAGAAACTGCTATTTATGGACAAGAATTTATTTTGCTTTGTTTTCAACAACCTTCAAATCATTCTTAGATTTTTTTGCGATTTCCATCTGTAGAAAAAACACTTATGATAAAATGAAACAGATTATTAATGGTACAACTGCATTATCCTCAATTTGAAATTTTAATTTCTTCTATATGGTGATCAGGACGACTCTGTTAGGGTTATCGTAATCGAATTAGTTGACTTCAAAGTCCCTATATTTATATACTTACTACAGCCATTAATTAAAAATGTAATTTAGTATTTAAATAAAACTATCTTTTCGGATTTTTTCGCGGATTTATTTTGATTTTTGGTGCCCGACGTTTCGATTGCTTTACAGCAATCATGGTCACGGGAGAGACTAAGGTGTTAGATGTCTTAAAGGTATTATATTATATAGTTGTTACAGAAGCCTACCCACAAATAACAAAATGAATTCAAAAAACTTGAAAAATAAATCCGCGAAAAAATCCGAAAAGATAGTTTTATTTAAATGTCAAATATTCGCGTAAATCTAAGAAAGTATAATGTAATTTAGTCTCCACTTAAAATATTATAAGAATTTTAATACACTTTAATTACTCACAAGCAAAAGAAATTGTATGAATATTTTAGAAAACGCAATGTTACATACGTTACATACGAAAACAGAAATATAATAATACTAGCGACTCAACTTTGCTCCGCTCGGGTTCGTCCCTAGTTAGGTTTTAACGTTTAATTTAAGATTTCTCAGAGATGAGATATTTTCCCGCAGTAAAAAGTATCCTATATGTAACCAGCTATCATCATACCAAATTTCATCAAAATCTGTTCAGTGATTTTCTCTTGATGCGTTCCCAAACAGACAGACAGACAAAAATTCTAAAAATTATAGATTCGGCCTCTATCGACAATAATGATTATTTCAATAAGATTTTCCAAAAAAAAAATTTACAGATTTCACTCAGTCAGAATTTTATTATATGTATAGATTATTTTAAGACAACTTTATAGTTCTATCCTTCGATTAAGGTGAAATGTTTCATTGCCGTACAGAAATACATATAAGCGGGATTTTCTCCAAAATAATCCAGTACTGAAGAGACGGTCGGGCCGCGGGCGAGCGTGCCAACTGTAGTCTGGCAACGCCAAACGTACACGTGTAGTTAAAACATACAAAAATAAATATTTTACTTCATATTTTGATTCTCTTAGAGATCGGTAAAACGTCAATGTGTGTGGTTCAAAGATCTATTTAAAAGTATAATTTTACTGTCTAAAATCTAATATATAAAAATAAATATTTGTAATTTTTAACTTTTACATTATTATGCTGACCGTCTCAAACTAGCAGACACTCTATTCCTTTCAAATATTAAATTTCTCTTTGGGCTGTTTTGAGAACTAACGAGAACATTTTACATTATTTACCCAGAAGATATAGTATAATACTCATTACTTCATCATGTATATGAATGAAAAACCGAGTGAAGGGAGTTCAAATCCCGGGTCTCGCACCTCTGATATTTTCATATGCGAATCATTTCTAACATGATTACCACTTGCCTTACGGTGAAGGAAAACATCGTGAGGAAACCTGTATGTCTGAGAAAACCTAGCAAGTTTTCGAAAGACATGTGAAATCCGCCAACCCGCACTTGGCCAGCGTGGTGGACTATGGCCTGATTCCCCTCGTATTGAAGGGAGGCCCGTGCCCAGCAGTGGGACGCTAAAAAGGGCTGAATACAAGTATATGAATACAATATACTATACTTTATCACCTCCTGGTTAATTTCTAAGAAATTAATTGTTAACTGAACTACCGGTGGCTCGGCGGTCGTTGATAGCTTAAAGTAACTTTTGAAGTTTGAAGTTTGTTTTGCAACTTGGCAGTGAATCTGCTCTCCTTTATGGAATGACCATTACGTTATTGTCATATTATGTCAAACTATAAGACGCGACGGTGACCCTCGTCATCTAATGTTGATGTTTTTTTAATTCCTATCTCAGATAAATGGATCAGAATTTTTAAAAATAAATAGTTATCATTTTATCATGGACTAAATAATTTAATTAATCTTGAATACACGTTATAACCGTGTTTGCATACCAATATTTTGGCAAAACACTTTCATTATTTTTAAATATAAAAAATCTTATTCTTACATATTTTTTTATTAACTTCGTCTTAACCTCATCTTATAATAATACAATATTTTCACATACACTATAGTTTTCATTATAATTTATTTATTGTTTGTATAACTATGTAATTGTTATTATAATTGAACTCTATATAATTTAGAAAACTTTTAAAGTTTTTATAATTAAATGAAAATCATTCGAATTGAAGAAAAGCTCTTAAAATGTAAATGTTTATACGTAATCGTGCTCTTAACCGCCACATGGATTCAACTACAACAGCGTACCGAGAAAAAGCATATATTAGTAGAGGTAATTATTCTGTACAGATGAAAATGTGAAAATGTATGTGTGATTTTTTAAAACACTTAAAAAAAGCTCTAGCATCACTTGAGGTACTCGTACATAATCTTAAAATAAAGATTTTTGCTTATTTAGAACTTGGTTAATTAGTCTTTTCTCTAATTTTTATTTTTCCCATTGGTTTCCAAAAGGTTTTTTCTTAACCCGATAAACTTAACAGTTTTTTTACACATTAACACAGCACCATCTAGTTCCATGGTAAACTACGAAGCTTGTGTTATGGATACTAGATAGTTGATACACTACACATATATAGCTTTAAATACATATATTATAAATATAAACACCCATGACTGAATTAAAAACATTCGTACCCATCACACAAATTAATACCTCCCAGCAGAACTCGAAGTTACGACCGCTGGCACAGCAAGTAGGGTCACTACAAACTGAGCCAAACATGTCATCTTTGTCGTACATGATTGTCGTAGGTTACATGATTGTCGACTTTTTGATTACAATATCTGCTGCAGATGGTAGCCGAAAGTCATTTGATTCGTTAGTAAATATCGTTTTATTCTATACTAGCAACTCACCCTCGCTCCGCTTGGGTTCGTCCCTAGTTATGTTTTAACGTTTAGTAGATTTCTCAGAGATGAGACATTTTCGCGCAGTAAAAGGTATCCTATATGTTGACCCGGATAACCAGCTATAATCATACCGAATTTCATCAAAATCTGTCCAGTGGTTCTCCAATGATGCGGTAACAGACAGACAGAGAGACAGACAAACAGACAAAAATTCTAAAAACTATAGATTTGGATTATCTATCGATAATAAAGTGTATTTCAATAAAATTTTCTAAAAAATATGTAATGTACAGATTCGGCTTAATTACAATTTTATTATATGTATTGATGAAATATATTTCAATTGGAAATTGAGCACTAAGAAAGAGTTTTTTCCAACTTCATCCCCTAAGATTAATCAGATATAGGGGATGAGTTTTTTTGAAGTCCCTTACTTTTAAGTTTATTTTTGATAAGGACAATATCTTCAAGGATATATGGTTTTTAAAAAGACCAGTACCTACATCTATAGGTACATATAATAAAATTGTAACTGATCGCTGTCTGTACATGGAAGATATTTGAAAAAACTATAATTGGGGATCTTTATTAACGCAATAGGACAATAGGACCCAAAACAATGATTTTTAGTTTTTTTGCCTGTTTGTCTGTTTGTCGATTTGTCTGTGCGTTTGTGCGCGCTAATCTTAGAAACGGCTTAACCGATTTAGGTACGGTTTTCACTAATGTATTGTAGTAAGCTTCACTTAACGTTTAGTATTTGTTTTATTTCAATCGGTTCCAAAATAAAAAAGTTATGTCAATTTAAAAAATCATCTAGGGGTGGACCCAAGCGAAGCGGGGGTGAGCCGCTAGTACTAAATAGATTTCAAAACGTTGAACGTACAAGCCAACCCTAAAGTTTTACACTTTAAATGTTAATCTAACTCAATTAATTTTAACGAGATGCAAAATGTTAGTTCAAAAGCATGAATGGCTGACCTTTTTGATTTGTTGTGCTCTACTAAGCTTAGAAGGTCAAGAGTCAATTCAATTACATTTACTCGACCATTTTATACAATTTTAGAAAAAAACATTGTAAAATACATATAATTTCACCATTTATTAGAAATTTTCATAACATTTAATTTATACTCTGTTGTGTTCAAAAGTCTTATAAATTTTCATCATTTAAAAATAATATACTTCGTTTTAAATTAGATTTAAATGTTAAAAACAGGGGGTTTATTATGTTAAAATATTAAAAAAATACATCAATCATAGTAAAATTTTAAATATATCGTACTTTATGAAGTACTAAAAATCGTAAAATCTTTATAATAAAATTAAAGTGCTATTGCTGTAGTAAGCTCATCATTTGAAAACGACCGCGTGGATTTTTTAGCTAAATTTATTTTTTAAATGTTCGGATATATTTTTATAGGAAAAACGATTGAAAAAGTTGCCCAGGTTTTAATTTAATATATTCCAAATTGGGCAAATATTGAAATTGTATGACCTCAAAAATCTATCTATACATATTATAATAAAAGTGTAACTGATCGCTGTCTGTGCATAGAAGATATTTGAGAAAAACTATTATTGGGGATCTTTATAACGCAATAGAACCCAAAACAATGATTTTTAGAATTTGTGTCTGTTTGTCTGTGTGTTTGTGCGCGCTAATTTCAGAAACGGCTCAACCTGTTTTGATGCGGTTTTCTCTATTGTATTGTGGTAAGCTTCACTTAACATTTAGTATTTGTTTTATTTTAATCCATTAATAAATAAAAAAGCTATATCAATTTAAAGAATCACCTATCGCTAGTCACAAATATATCTATACTATATATATAATATATATTTAATATTATAAAACTGAAGAGTTTGTTTGTTTGTTTGGTTGAACACGCTAATCTCAAGAACTACTAATCCGATTTGAAACATTCCTTTTGCGTTAGATAGCTCGTTAACTGAGAAAGGCTATAGGCTGTATATCATCCCGGAAAAAGATACGGTTCCCGTGGGGTAGGTTTGTTTTTGTCTAGAGACGAACCCGAAGCGAAGCGAGGGTGAGTCGCTAGTCTATTATATAAATAGGCAAAGTCAAAACAGTCCGTTACCTTTTTCTCCTTTGTTTGTCAATCGATTTTCTTTTTTTTCTGTTTGCTAGTTATTGACGAGATTTAATGTTATACAAAAAAAAAAAAAAAATTGGAGACAATTTGTTTTATTTATAGATAGATAGATAGAATACTATTCATATATGTTTTTCTCAGTTTTTTAATAATATTGAGTACCTACGGTTGAATTTCAACTATTAAGTGAAAACTAATTTATTTAAATTAGCACAAGACAAAATAGTCGGATTAGCTACTCTACACATATGACAAAATTCTAAGCCGTATCTGTACATTAAATATTTTTTGGAAAATCTTATTGAAATAGTCATTATTATCGATACAGAGGCCGAATCTATAGTTTTTAGAATTTCTGTCTTTCTATCTGTCTATCTGTGTATGAACGCATCACGAGAAAACTGGACACTGGACAGATTCTGATGAAATTTGGTATGATGATAGCCGATAATCCGGGTGAACATATAGGATACTTTTTACTGTGGGAAAATATCTCATCTCTGAGAAATTTATACTAAACATTAAAACATAACTAAAACGAACTCGAACGGAGCGAGAGTGAGTCGCTAGTCATATATAAAAACACATTGTTAGACAAAATAGAAAACTAGCGATGTATTCTGACAAACGTCAAAATTGATTGACTTAGACCTTGAATACGATCATTAGAACGACATTGAACATAATGAATAACTAATCAATGGATTCTAGAAATCCATATATTTTTTGTTTGCTTAAACGCGCTTATCTATGGAGGTAACAATACAATTGAAAAAAATATATATTTTTACTCTGTCTGAAAACTTTTCACAAATTATGCTTTACAGACAAATCAATAAATGTTACCCTCTTATATATTTATATTTATAAGTTTCATTCCTTCGAAAAAAATATATTTCTTATTGATAGTCAACCAATATTCAGTAATGACATACATATATGTCTAAGTTTTAGTAAATAATTTAGAAAGAAGTCAGATTCAAAGCTGTAGATATTGAATCTTATCTATACTAATATTATAAAGCTGAAGAGTTTGTTTGATTGTTTGTTTGTTTGTTTGGTTGAACGCGCTAATCTCAGGAACTACTGGTTGGAATCGAAAAATTTTTGTGTTGGATAGTCCATTTATCGAGGAAGGCTTTAGGCTATATAACATCAAGCTACGACCAATAGGAGCGGAGCATAAATGAAAAATGTTGCAAAAACGGGAAAAGATGATTCCTTTTTAGAGCTTCCTTTGCGTGCGCTGCGTAAACGGTTAAAGTTACGCAAAAAATCATGTATGACGGAAATGTTCCCCTTTAAAAGTTCTAAAAAAAAGTCCGCGACAGCATATGTCTATCTTTTAAGGTTGACTCAATATAACCCTTTTTATGGTATTCAAATTTGTTCTAAAATAATGCATTACTTCCGAAGGTGTTTTTATAAACATGATATTAATCCTTATCCAAATAAATATGTTGTTCATCACAAGTATTTAATTTTGAACAAAATTGCCCTTGGCATCATTTGATTTCAATGAACATCTTAGGAGATATGATAGTTTTAAAATATACATATTTAAGTTTACGCGGACTATGGGTGAGCGCGTCCTCAGCTCGATGCAGAGCGAGGGCGGGGCGGTCGTTAGGGGGGACTCTGCAAGCAAAGTCACTATTCCACGCGGACGAAGTCACGGGCAAAAGCTAGTATATTTATAAATAAAAGGAAGGTTGGGACGAGCAGCGGTCACAGTGAATGGCCAACACGAAAATAAACTATCTCGTAGTAACAAAACATTATGTACGAAGATTGTTCTAATAATATCACCTAAGATATACAGATGAAAGCTTTAGATATCAATAGTTTTATTTCACTTTTGTAATCACAGCGTATGTATGAATGTATCCATACTAATATATAAATGCGAAAGTAACTCTGTCTGTCTGTCTGTTACCTTTTCACGCTTAATCCGCTGAACCGATTTAGATGATATTTATTATGGAAATAGTTTGAGACCCTGGGAAGGACATATGATAGTTTTTATCCCGGAAATCATTCCTTAAGGGGGTGAAAAGGGCGATGAAAGTTTGCATGGGGAATTGTTTTAAAGTAGGTACTTACTTTTCTATACCTTTGTATGTACATATATATATATATATATATATATATATATATATATATATATATATATATAGTTTATTTATTCTAACTGCCTCGGTGGTGTAGTGGCTAGCATGTACGGCTGCACATCCTGAGGTCCTGGGTTCGAGTCCCGGGTCGGGCCAAGTTTAGTTATTGAGTCTTTCTGTATAGTAAGCCTCAGTAACAGCCCGAAGTTGGGAACTTGGCGGTGTTTCACCCCTGTGCCTCGGAGAGCAGGTAAAGCCGTCGGTCCTGCGCCTTAACTCTCACCGGTCGTGTCGAGTAGTCGTCCCACCGGAGTATAGAGTGACAGGAATAGAGAGTGCACTTGTGTATGCTCGTACACTTGTGCACTATAATATCCCCTGCGCAGTTGGCTAGTCTCAATGAGATTGGCCGCCGTGGCCGGAATCGGTCAGGAGGACATTATTATTTATTCTAAACCGTGAAATATAATAATATATCGAAGCTTTCTAGAGCTTTTAAAAAGTGCAAGATAAGACAAAATTAATCATTTCGAGTCGTTCCGTAGATTAACAAATATCCAGATAGACAAAAATTTTAAATGGTCACTTTTTAAGCTTTGTCAATTAAGCATTCAATTCAATTGGAAGCGTGGCAATGGAGACACAGATTATTTCCCCAATGTCACGTAGAGTCGATAAAATTAGTTTATTTTAATATAGAAATTAAATAAATACAATAAATATGTTGGATCATTAACACATAGCACCTTCTAGTTTCATAGTAAGCTATGAGGCTTGTGTTATGGATACCATATAGTTGATACAATACACATATATAACTTTAAATACATACACGTTATAAATATAGACACCCTTGACTGAAGTACGAACATTCGTGCTCATCACACAAATGAATGCCCCCAGCGAGACTCGAACCCGCGACCGCTAGCACAGCAAATAGGTTCACTACAAACTAAGCCAAACGTGTCATCTTTGTAAAAGATCGTCGAAAATATAAATAAATCCTTTGTAATACTTGACATAGGCAAATAATCATAATATAAGCTAACATAATTACATAATAAGTATATTATACGGTAGCTATATTAAAAATACATTAATTCTTTTTTTTTTGTTTGACTTCGTGTCAACTGAGCACTCTATTTTATTTATAAACTAGCGACTCACCGTCGCTTCGCTCGGGTTCGTCCTTAGGTTGCTTCCCAAAACAAAATTAATTAATTAATTTGGTTTTAATTTTTTTCGTGGAACCCTATTTTTTTTTATAAATAAAGGTAGCCTAAGTTACTCCTTAATACAACAGCTATCTGCCAGTGAAAGTCCCGTCAAAATCGGTCAAGCCGTTTCAGAGATTAGTCGGAACAAACAGACAGACAGATAAAAATTGTAAAAAATGTTATTTTGGTATATGTTCCGTGTATACACCCATATCCATTTAGTAAAAAGCGGTTCTTTTAATATTACAAACAGACACTTTAATTTTATTTATCTGTATAGATAAATGTAGATGTATAAAAAATATAAAATCCTTTTATTAAAAAAATAAATAAACTAACGATGTCTGTAGATGAAGACTCTTTAAAATGCCGCATTCTTTTTGTCAAGGCTCTATGGCTCAGGCACGAAAGTTTTGATGAAGCTTTATGAAGACGACTTTGAAAAGTTTATAGCAGCATTTGCATTTTATAGTTTTTTTATTTATGTGATACTAGCGGCTCACCGTCGTTCGCTGGGGTTCGCCGCTTGGTACGTTTTACATAGATATTTAAAATAGTTATTTGCCAGCGTTAGCCATATATATTTTAATATTTTTTTTTTTTATTTTTCTGATGTTTTAATACTTATTATCCAATTCCGGACTAAGAGAAATCCAAAAAATAAAATATTATAAAAATTGGTCCAGCCGTTCTTGAGTTATAAATGGTGTAACTAACACGACTTTGTTTTATATATATGGATTGTTGCATTCTAGCATAAATAGATGCCAAAAAATATTTCTGATTGGTGGTAGACTCATGACGTTCAGTAAAAATTGTAATACTTTAATGCTGAATAAAATTAAATATTAAAAATAAAATTTTGAATTTAGAAAAAAAGTCACTTTCATGTTAAATTTACATGTTGTTTTTTCTTTATAATAATGACTTATTACAAAAACGTTACTATTATAGTTTACTTATGTTATTGTAATTTTAAATTCTAGCCGTGAAAATCTTTCTACGCAGATATATAGATATATACTTTACTTACGAACGAAAACTTACTACTTACTACATAAAAACAAAATGTTTTGCAATTTTAAGTATTACCGCGATACTCTCCTTGGATCTTTCTTTAGCTGTACAATAGACTAACTAAATATTTTCGTCACACAATTCAAATAAATAACATCTCACGGACAATCGTTTATAAACATATATTCTTGACGTAACGTTAAATCTTGTTCATTTTTATTATTATCATCTTTGAATGAGAAAACTAAATACCTAGTACGTTTTATATATAAAATATGAACATCGTATTGAAAATATTCTTGATAAATACATTAGCAAAAATAATATTTAAAAAACATATAATATTATAAAAATATTGTTATCTGTGTTATCTAAAAATGTTCAATTTTTTTCCTTATGCAATAACATAAATTACTATTAATTATATCGAATATATATTTTTACTTGTCAATTTGTTTGACTGTAAGATATTACTGTATTATTCCAGGCTCCCATCGACTCAAGTAAAACCCCCATTGTATGGGTTCTTGGAGGTCCTGGGTCCGGCAAGGGCACACAATGCGAGAAGATCATTGCCAAATATGGTTTCACTCATCTCTCCACCGGGGATTTACTTCGCGCGGAAGTCAAGAGTGGTTCCGAAAGAGCGAAAACCTTAACTGCTATTATGGAACGAGGTTAGTTAATTAAAAAAATAGATTATAGTATAACTTTTCTAACGGCTGATTTAAAAAAAAACATTAATAACATAAAATATATGAAAGTAATTTTTTTTTTATATATACGAGTAAAATACTCTTCTCAAATGTTCATATCATGAAATTATAAAAATTTCTTAAAATTATATATTATTAGAATTTTGTCATAGAAAACTATATTTCAAAAAATGTTTTTTTTAGAAACACTTGCATTAATAATAGGCCAATTCTGAAAGGTCATATTGTAAATTTTAATATTTTTTTCGTGGGTGCTTAATTAATCTTTACATATAACATTCTGTTCGTGACATTTCTCCTTCTAATGGGCTCGACCGATTTTGATTAAATTTTACTGTCTACTTATACAGGCAGAGGAGCAACGAGAACGGGAATTTTTTTTTCATTTTCCGACTGTTCGCGATGAACAAAAGAAAAATTAGGAAATCCTCTCAAAGATTTATATTTTTGTCTGTCTTAACAGAATTACAACGGTTTTGATTTTGTCTAGTGCAGGTGTCGTTTGCGCAAACACAGTGAGTGACGAATATGTATTTGAGTAGTGTGATTGGTTGAATGTATGGTTCGATGTAATAAACTTAATAAACCGCCTCATGCTAGATGCAATACGGTCGACGATAGTAAATCTGGCGTCAACACCGACAGTTTTTTTTTATATTAATTTAGACTTATATCGATTTCCTGACATAAAGGACAGAATAGTGATATCCTTTTTTTATATATTTCTAGGTGAACTAGTACCCAATGAGGTTGTATTGGATCTGCTTAAAGAAGCGATGTTGGCGAAAGCCGGTGATGCGAAGGGCTTCCTCATCGACGGCTACCCGAGAGAAAAGTCGCAAGGCATCGCCTTCGAACAATCTATCGCTCCAGTTACTGTAAGTTTTAAGGAAAAACTCTACACACGTACCATTTACTCACTTATTAGTTACTAGCGACTCACCCTCGCTTTGCTCGGGTTCGTCCCTAGGTTGCTTCCCAAAAGAAAATTAATTAATCAATTTGGTTTAAATTTTTTTCGTGGGACCCTATTTTTTTTCTAAAATAATAGTAGCCTAAGTTACTCCTTATTAAATCAGTTATATACCAGTGAAAGTCCAGCCATTTCAAAAATTAGTCAGAACAAACAGACAGACAGACAAAAATTGTAAAAAATGTTGTTTTTGTATACGTACAGTGTATACATCCATATGCATTTAGTAAAAAGCGGTCATTTTAATATTACAAACAGACACTCCAATTTTATTTATCTGTATAAATTATTTAATCAATCACGCAATCACACACTCACTCCCTTAATCACTCACAGTCACTCACTCAATCACTCACTCACACACACTAACTCACACATGCATTTATACACTCATACACACTATTGCCAACTAACTAATTCACTCACTCAATAGCTCACTCACTAACTACATACAGAAAAAGAAGTAAATTGGGAGGCAATGGGATTGGAGATTCATTACAGTAATTCAGTAGGTAATGATTTAATGCTAAATTAAAAAAAAAATTATTTTCAATATTAAATCAAATCTCGATACAGCTCAACAAACAGTCACATTTATAATACACTAGTGACTTAACCTCGCTCCACTTGGATGCGCTTTAAGAGGCATATTTTTTCCGTCTTAATTCACAAATATCATCATCCCGCCCCGCCCCCGCCCTCAGCTTCACCCCGCCTTCAGCTTTCTTAAACAAATTCTATCTATTGGCGAAAATCATATGTAAATCCATTTAGTAATTTTTGAAATTTTCAGGATTACGAGTATCTCAGAAACTACTGAACGGATTTCTGATAAACATATAAGGTAGTATAAAAATAGAATATTTAAAAGGATTTTTTTTAAAACAGTAATAGTATATGTAAGCAGTGGTAGCCCAATGGTAAGGTGATCGCTTGGGAAATCTATTGAAACGTATTCAAATCTCTTGTCTCGCATCTCTGATATTCTCATGTGTGAATCATTTTTCCACTTCCCTTGAAGGAAAACATTGTTAAGAAACCTGAATGTCTGGGAGAACCTAGCAAGTTCTCGAAAGACATGTGAAGTCCGCCAACTATGGACATGATCCGTCATATTGAAGGAAGGCCCGTGCCCAGCAGTGGGACGTTAAAAAGGCTAAAAAAAGATACTTTAGTTCCGTTGAGTTTCCTTAACGACTGACTTTCAAGACTAAGGCTTTTTTACCAAATTGATAGTAGACTCAAGCCGTTCAATAAAAATTGTAATAATTTAACGCTGAATAAGATGATTTGAATTTTAATAAGAATATTATTAGGTGTAACGTGTTCCAGGTGATAATCTACTTCGAGGCGTCGTCAGAGACCCTCACAAAGAGGCTGCTGGGGCGCGCCGTGAGCTCGGGCCGCGCCGACGACAACGAGGACACCATCAAGCTGCGCCTCAAGACCTTCCTGGAGAACAATGACCAGGTCCTCGCGCAGTATCCCGACAAACTTAAGCGGGTAAGAACACATCACTACTAATCTATACATATAATAAAATTCTGAGTCGAATCTGTACATTAAATATTTTTTGGAAAATCTTATTGAAATAGTCATTATAATCGATATAGAGGCCGAATCTATAGTTTTTAGAATTTTTGTCTGTCTGTCAGGGAACGCATCACGAGAAAACCACTAGATAGATTTTGATATGGTATGATGATAGCTAGTTGTCTGGGTCAACATATAGGATACTTTTTACTGTGGAAAAAATTCCATCTCGACAAATCTATACTAAACGTTAAAAAGTAACTAGGGACGAATCTGAGTTTTTGATTTCCGACGTTTCGAATACTTTACAGCAATCGTCACGGGAGAGACTAAGGTTTTAGATATCTCGAAGATCATTATATAGTTGTTACAAACAGTGCCTACCTAAAAATCAAAATAAATCCGCGAAACAATCCAAAAAGCTAGTTTTATTTAAAAAGCTCTATTTTTATTTATATATTTGTAGATAAATGCGGAAGACACTGTCGACTCCATCTTCAGTCAAGTGGTGCAGATCCTGGATCCGCTCGTCGCATAAAACTAGTCTAAATACCTGTTGATTGATTATAAGCTAATTATATTGTTTAAATAAAACCTTTTTTTAAAAAAATGGTCGTTCATTTTTTTTCTTCTCAAGTCGATGGTACCACAGACTAAATACAGAGATAGACTGCACACTTACAAAACAGTGGATAGGCTGCTATTTCTAAGGCGCAGTATAACGTGAGCTTGTATAAAATCTACGCCAGAGGGCCATCAAAAAAATAATATTTTTAGTTCGTTCTGTAAACTTGGTAGCAGTACTTAAAATGCTTTTATCATTGTATTAATGTCAGTGATTTTTTTTTTTATTTTATTTATTTATCTTTCTTGCATACAGATAAGAACAAAATGTACAGGTGTTATTAGATAAAGTAAATTAGCATGCAAAGACGGTCTTATTGCTTTTAAATAAATACGTTGGGACATTAACACACAGCTTCATCTAGCTCCATGGTAAGCACGAGGCTTGTGTTATAGATACCAGATAGTTTATACACTACACATATATAACTTTAAATATATACATATTATAAATATAAACACCCTTGACTAACATACAAATATTCATGCTCATCACACAAATGAATGCTCCCAATGAGATTGAATTGAACCCGCTACCACTGGCACAGCAAGTAGGGTCATTACAAAAAACGTGCCGTCGCGAAAGCAATCCCTTTAGTAAGATGATTTGAAACGAGAGGTTGCTATAAAAACATAAATATTTTTTCTCAAAATATAATTAAAAATCTACCACAGAAAAAATATTTCGAAAAGTTTCAAAGATAATTTAAACCTTCAATAACTGACAGCGTGTCAACAGAACAGTGAATCTCAAAATTATTTTACTAAAAAAAAATCTAAATCATTGTAATGCAACACTATAATTAATTACTCTTATTTCTTATTATATTATATTTATTTAACAAAAAAATAAAATGGAGGACAAACCGTGCCATCCATGTGAACAAGAAGTTATTGAGAAGTACCCGCCGTGTCCTTTGCAGTGTATGTCCCCTAAATGCAAGGCGTTTCAGAGAACGGTACGTAAAAATATATATAATTTTGAATTAAATATACTAATAATAGAGCGTAATATCCTTGTCTTGACTGAACTTTAGCTTTTTCTTTTTTTAAGAGTAAAACATTTTAATAAAAAAATAATTTTAAAAGTATGACTAGGACAGCATCAATCTGGCGTACTGCTGCTTGTAAACCTAATCAAAGCCACTAAACAAAAGAATTGGATTGAATTGAATTGTAAACCTAATCATCTTCGGGAGAGACACGAAGTAAAATTGCCAATTACACTGAGATCATCTATTTGACAAATATTTAAGTGCTCAAGTGAGCTGATGGAACCGCAATTTATTATATATAATAACCGTTTTCAATTCAAATCATGCATAAACATAGTGATTCTTTCATTAAGAGGCCAATAACATTTTGACTGTGATTTTTCAATTTAATGCCCATGACAATTTTGACTGATTGTGTGGTGGAGAATAATTATTAATATAGTTCATAGTGACTTCGCTTTTCGCAAATTTTCACAACTTCACAATTTCACAAATCCAAAATTCCAAAGAAAATTTGTAATAAAATTCGCGACGACACTTTTTCAAGCTCACGGATTGAAATACTATACTGTATTGGATTTCTACAATAAGAATCCTTTTCAAAATCTTAAAAACTACTAAAAACATTAATATTATTAAGTAAAATTTATACTAGAATATACATTAGTTCAAAAGAAACGTAATTACACACTTTTTTAAATAATTCATTATAAAACTTTACATAGAAGTAATTACAACTGCAGAAAATACTAGAAACAGCGATGCGTCGGCCGCTCTAACTCAATACCATAGAACTCAGTACATTTTGTAATAGGCCTCTTAACCAATATTATCTTGTAATAAATTATTATAATCTAGGCTCCCATAGACTCAAACAAAACTCCCATAGTGTGGGTATTGGGAGGCCCTGGATCCGGCGCGGACATTCAGTGTCAGATGATCACCGCCAAGTATGGTTTTATTCCGTTATCGACCGGCGACCTGCTCCGTGCAGAGGCAAAGAGTGGATCCGACAGGGCCAAATGCTTAACTACTATAATGGAACGTCGTAAGCTAAAAAAACATTTCATAAATAACTAATAACTTATTTACTTTTATTAAACTGTAAAATTAGTGTTTGTACATAACATTACCTAAAGATACTCCCAAAATAAAATATCTTAGGCGTTCGAGCTTTACCAAAAAATAACAGGATTCATTTAAATGCTAGTAAATAAAACTACTTTTAAACTTGACTTGCCTGCTAATGAAAACTTACATCAAGCCTCAATTTTGAGTGATTTTTTTAGGAGAATTAGTACCAAACGACGTGGTAGTGGACTTGCTAAATAAAGCAATGCTAGCGGTGGGTAGTGACGCTAAAGGATTTCTCATTAACAATTTTCCACGGGAAAAGGCACAAGGTATTTTCTTCGAGAAGAAAATCTCACCTGTTTCTGTGAGTATAGAAAGAAAATATGAGTCAATAGTCATAACCGATATGACACGCTTGGCTCAGTTTGTAGTGACCCTACTTGATGTGCCAGCGGTCGCGGGTTCTAGCCCCGCTAGGGGCATTCATTTGTGTGATGAGCACGAATATTTGTACTCCAGTCATTGGTGTTTATATTTATAATATGTATGTATTTAAAGTTATATATTTGTAGTGTATCAACTATCTGGTATCCATAACACAAGCCTCGTAGCTTACCATGGAACTAGATGGTGCTGTGTGTTAATGTCCCAATAATATATTTATTTATTATTATTTACTTATTATAACCATCTAAAACAAACATCTAGTTAATTTTAATGTCACTATTTCTTTATTTTAATTAAAACATACGGTCATAATTGGACGTAGTTACGCAAAATGGATCCAGCCGACGAAAACCGTTTTTTGAGATACTGTCATAAATGGCACCTACATATCAACTTATATACAGAAAGTAGATAAAATACTAAATATTTAATAGGAATTTCAAAAAAAACTACGGTATTGTTATTTTGATATACCAATTTTACTAAAACTCCTATTATATCAAAAGTAAGTTTTTGTGATTGGATCTATTTTGCATAACTACGTCCAATTTTGTTTAAAAATTCAGGTAATAATCTACCTTGAAGTATTACCAGAAAATATTGCCAAATTGATTCCTACTGATGACAAGGGCATAGATCCACATCTCAAGACATTCCTGGAAAATATTGAACAGATCCTCGAGCACTGGCCGAACAAAATCAAACGGGTGATATATTTTATGCAAATACATTATAATATACGCGTTTGATTCCTGCTTATCTAATATATTAAAACGAGAGAGAGAGAGAGAGAAAATTCTTGTACATTTATTTATTTATTTCAATCGGCGATTTCGAAAACGGCTCTAACGATTTCGCTGAAATTTGGTATGTGGGGGTTTTCGAGGGCGAAAAATCGATCTATATTCGTCTTATGTCTGGGAAAACGCGTGTTTTCGAGTTTTCATGCGGTTTTCTTTCGCATTATTCCACGCAAAATATGGTCGCTAATTTCGCACGCTTGGGCATAAGCATCGTGGTCAAGCGCCAAGGTGCAAGATTGACAATCACAGGTGTCCGGGTTCGAAACCCGGTCGGATACAAAGTTTTTGCTTTTGTTTTTTGTACTTATTCCAACAAACAAGAACTCCGAGCCGAAGGTAAAATCAAATATCTAACTTTTATATACAAACTCCAGAAATGTGAGACAATTTAGTTTTAAAAAAAAATATGATTATATACCCATTTCTCTTTCACACCTTCAATTCTCATTACGCCCCGTGCATATTTTTTTTTGCCGCGAAAAGATTAAAGATAGATAAAAAAAGTAGTTTCCTAGTATTATGTTCCCTTTCAATATGCAAAAACACCCTCAAGAATTATATCGTATATCAGGAATCAAGATCAAAACTTATTCTGAATCAGATTTAGGTGGTAACTTTTTTGTTGTCGAAGTGTTTATTTGTATTAAAGGAAATCATTAAAATTCATTTTAATATTATACTTCTTTCAGATAAGCGCTGAAGGCAATGCGGACGCCATTTTCAGTCAAGTGTCACAATTTATTAACCCTCTAATCGCCTGACACATATGTCTAATGTATATCTATAGTTAATTCATCATCTGAATAAATTGAACATTATCTAAAAAAATATTTTTTTAGATAACGTTGGTTAATCTTAAAAAAAAAACGTCTTTATTTTACTAAAAATACGAGTATATTCTAATAATTCTCATGAGAGCACATGTAATAATTAGCAGTGGTAGCCCAGTGGTAACGCGCTCGCTTGGGAGACCAAGTAAAGCGGGTTCAAATCCCGGGTCTCGCACCTCTGATATTTTCATGTGCGAATCATTTCTAACATGATTACCACTTGCCTTACGGTGAAGGAAATCATCGTGAGGAAACCTGCATGTCTGAAAGAACCTAGCAAGTTTTCGAAAGACATGTGCAGTCCGCCAATCCGCACTTGGCCAGCGTGGTGAGCTATGGCCTGATCCCCCTGAGACCCGTGCCCAGCAGTGGGACGTTAAAAAGGGCTGAGTACATACATACATGAAATTGCCATATTTCGACTACAGAAAAATCCCTTTATGTTTATTAACATATCTTTATCAAAATTCTATACAGCTTTAAATTAGTAGCAGGAACAAATTTAACTATGGGCGATGCTTTATAATTTACTTTATTAAGTCTTCAGTAAGTAGTTCAATAAAATAAAATCAAGTTAAAAAAAGCTAGCGGAACAAATCTGTTGAATCATAAAATTGTAGACATTTACGATAATACGAGTAGCTAAGAAGAAAATTCCGAGTAATATCGATCTCCACCCTCATACCAGAACCACATACCAGAACTCAGAAGAAATGTATTTCATGTGAAACAAATGTAATATCACACATAGGTTGCCTAATAAAAAAATATGATTCTTTTTAAAGATTATTTATAATGTAAAGTGTAGCACATTTAACACTTTTCATTCAGTACTTCAGATCTTTCTCTATGTTATTGTAGCTTTATTAAAAAGACACTTGCGTGTGCGCACACGCGCCTATATTGTAATATCCCTAGTGAAGTTGCTAGGAAATAGAGTAGGTATCTGAATTTATATAATAACCTCATAAATAACTGCGAACATCGACTTGACACTATCAATATTACTTAAAATAAAATAATATCGATAGTACCAATTCCTTCATAAAATCCTAACTTTACAGCAGGTATAAAAATAAGTTTTATTATGGCCACTAAATGCTTCATTTGATTTAAATATCTCACATCTCAAGGTTTGCTAAACATATTTGAGACTTCTAAACCTTTATTTAGTGGCCCACTTGGCTCGAAATATTTTTTTTTATTAGAAACGAAATAAAATACTTTCTAAACACTTATTTATTATTATTATCTATGAAATTTCACAAACAAGTGATTGAAACAAACTGAAGTATCCACAACCAGTATTATTGTATTACTCTTAAAGAAATATGTTATGAGATTTAAGACTTACCACTCATACTAAAATTAAATCTATCATTGAACTTAAATTATAATTTTGTAAATTCAATGTTATACCAATTTTAAAGAACATCAGCGAAAATATGACGTCCTAACCATAGACGACGAAAATGAACGTGCAGCCTGTCTTTTATTCCAATTTGAAATTATAAATGGAATGTAAAAAAATTATAATAATATTGAAAATTATAATATTATAATGGAATGTAATATGGTTATAATTATCTATCTCCTTTAATTGTATTTCAATTAATACAGAAGACTTCTAGCCGCACATTCGTTTTGTCTCTGTCGTTTTGCCGTTATTTTTTAGAATCAGCTATCATTAGCCATCAGGCTGTCAAAGAAAAAAGTTCACTGTACGTCTATGGTCCTAACAGGCTATTCGCTCTTGCTCTTTCTCACGCTGTCTCACAGCAACCGCCGTCTCTACCAACAGGTATAGACACTTGAACTGATCCCTATCCTCCCCGTCACGCCGCACCACCTAAATATGCATTTTATATTTTAATTTCCAAATAAACATATACATTCTAAGAAATTGAAATATCCAAAAACTTTTATTAGAAAAATAACAACTTTAGGTGATGCCGGCGTTAAAACATTGAATGGTATTCCTTAAAAAAAGACAAGAATGTTTCTCAAAAATTTTATTACAATAATCAAACTCAATAATAATTCTCTCAAATAAAACTAAAAATCTTTCATTTTCTTAAAGTTTTAAACGTTATTTACTACAACGGGTGTCTTTACAACGGTACGACGTCTGATTAACATGCTTTAACACCGACGTCGCCTTATCGGTTTATGTAAATAATAATCAACATCAGTAAATTAGGGACATCTAAATGAAGGGGTATATGTAAATTTTAATTCTAAAATATTCTCACATTAGAATCGACCAAAAAATTTGCTTTGTTTTTTCTATTATCTATTTTTTTTAATTTTTTACTCTAAAGTGGAAGACATTATCGTTGAAAGTATGAATTAAGTTTTTGCGCTTTAAGATTTAATGGGCGCCAGTTCAATGCGTATATTATTTAAGAAGAAGATAGAATCACGGGTCATGTTATCGGGCGCTTCCATTGAAAAATAAAGAGTGATATATAGCACATCACTATGCCCACTTTAAGAGGAGCGTGTGAATCAATTTAAAAAATTAATTTTGCTAAATATTAAAATCTCCACGTTAGCAACACTAGGTGTGACACCACATGTCAGTGGTAGCAACTTCTAACTCAACGGCCACTGGCGGTGGCGGGCTCACCTGACGAGTGGTTAAGTGACCTTGTGGATGCCATGAGTTGACATCCCCTGTTACTACTTCTTCAGATTCTGTCGCCATTGTCACTACTGAACTGTTAACAAATGTTCCAAATTAGATAACATTATTTCAGCCATAAAAGGTTGTTGCAATCATGGCGCATTATGGCATGCCTGTAAGAAAGCGTAGTGGAGAAACTGTTGAGTTTAACAAAAAAGGCTTAACCGGATATATTTGTATGGTAAAGACAAATAGGTAAACTTTTACCCTCTATTATCGATGGTATGCAAATCCTGGTCTTCTGGCCCATAACGAATGACCGACTGCCACACTGAGGGGTCGTATTTAACCTCTTCTTCACTGATTGCACTTGAGTAGCCCTCTTCAGTCTCACCAAGAGCGTCCCTCTCTTGATATACTAGAAGACCGTCACCATAGTCGTGGCCAACCCTGTTTTGGTCTGCTATATTCTGTTACAAAGTTGCGAAAATTTAAAATAAGATAACGCTTATAGCAAAGAGGTTTTGTAATTGTAGAATGTAGAGCAAATGAATGAGTTTTGCAATAATTAATCTTAGATTACCAATAAGTAAATAACTTTATAAATAATTCAACAAGATTATGCTTAAATATCAATAAATTTTCAAAGCTCGGATAACATTTTTTTTTTAATTTGCATGAAAGAAAATCGATAAACAGCGTTTTACTACATATACTGTTAACAAATAAATTACATTAAGACATTTTCAAAATAATGCTTGAAATCTTACTTGTACTTCAACGCCTTCCCATCCAGCCACAGTTATATTCCCAGGCATCACCATGCCTGACGTAGATGCAGAACCTAGGCCCACCATAGGTCCGACACCCATAGACCCTACCCCCATGGATGCCACACCCATCGGTCCCAATCCCATGTGACCTGCCCCCATACGCCCCATACCCAATCCCATAGAATGCACTCCCAAACCCGGGTGCTTGCGACCTCGACGTGATATAGTATATTTTAGTGGATCGTGCCCTTCACGACGTATCATTTCTGGTAAGATTCGTCGGCGAGCGTTGATGAACCAGTTGCAAACCTATAAAAAATCGTATTATTTCTATATTATTTGATGTAAATCCATACTAATATTATAAATGTGAAAGTTTGTGAGAATGGATGGATAGATGTTTGTTACACAATCACGTCATAACGGCTGAACAGATCTGGATTAAATTTGGCACAGAGATAGATTGTAGTCTGGAATAATACATACATAAGTTACTTTTTATCCCGGGAAAATGTACGGTTCCCGTGGAATAGATTTGTTTTTGTCTAGGGACGAACCCGAAGCGAAATGAGGCTGAGTCGCTAATAATTTATATACTGATGTAATGATTTATATCACATTTTTATCGAAGTACTTTTATCTTGAGACTTTACACACAAAGTAGACCTCATCTATGGCGTTACCGTTATCAGTAGGTTAATAAGTTTTTTGGTTACCATAAGCTTAAATGAAGGAAGGTAATATGCGTGTATTTCCGAGATTGAAAAAGTGCAGTGCAGCTAACCTATTAATATACTTTTGTAAAGTTTATAAGACAAGAGACAGATTAATTATATCCCACTACATTAAATTGTTCCACAAAGTTTTAGAAGAAGCAAGTAAGCAGTTTGATATCGAGTACTAAAAAGTTGTATTAGAAAAAATATTACGTACCCAGTATAATATAGTAAGTAGGTACAGAACAGTACATGGCAAAAATGCATATTTTAAAATTTGTTTAAGAATATATAGCTATCCTACATACACTTTAGAATATTTAAAAAGTTAGGTTTTTGCCTCCTATTATTTTTACATCAATACAAACTGACGACACGTTTGGCTCAGTTTGTAGTGACCTTACTTGCTATGCCAGCTGTTGCGGGTTCGAGTCCTGCTGGTGGCATTCATGTGTGATGAGCACGAATGTTTGTAACTCAGTCATGAATGTTTATATTCATAATATGTATGTATTTAAAGTTATATATGTGTATTGTATCAACTATCTGGTATCCATAACACAAGCCTCGTTCGTAGCTTGCCATGGAACGAGATGGTGATGTGTGTTAATGTCCCAAAATATTTTTTTTTTCCGCTACTACTAAATTGATTATTCTTACTGAAATCGTCTTTTAAAGTAAATATTTTAACTTTATAGTCTTTTTTAATACATTTGTAAATTTCTAATAACTATAAAAAAAGAGATCAAATCTTTCAGATTTTATATTTTTACTGATCCAGACGTCGTTGGCACAACTTATTAGAGACATTGCAATACAAATAACATAGGCGTTAAGCCCTCTTGTCTGGGGCTATAAGACTTATCTATGTATATCATAAGCGGTTAGTGTATGAGTAAATTAAACTTTAATATCTATACATCTATACATATAATAAAATTCTAACTGAGTCGAATCTGTACATTAAATATTTTTTTGGAAAATCTTATTGACATAGTCAAATTATTATCGATACAGAGGCCGAATCTATAGTTTTTAGTATTTTTGTCTATCTGTCTGTTACCGCATCACGGATAAACCACTGGAGGAAATTTGATAAAATTTGGTATGACGATAACAGGTTATCAGGGTCAACATATAGGATAATTTTTACTGTGGGAAAATATCTCATCTTTGAAAAATCTATACTAAAAGTTAAAACGTAAGTAGAGACGAACCCGAGCGGAACGAGGGTGAGTCGCTAGTCACTTCTATAAATATCTTAAAAGACTATAATAAATTAAAACAAGTATATTGTAGAATGAAAGATATTGTAGAAGTATATTGTAGAACTCTATCACGGTATTAGAAACGGCTATGACAGTAAGAGTAAATCTGTACTAATATTATAAAGCTGAAGAGTTTGTTTGTTTGTTTGTTTGGTTGAACGCGCTAATCTCAGGAACTACTAATCCGATTTGAAAAAATCTTTTTGCATTAGATAGCCCATTAACTGAGGAAGGCTATAGGCTATATATCATCCTGGAAAAATGTACGGTTCCCGTGGAATAGATTTGTTTTTGTCTAGGGACAAACCCGAAGCGAAGCGAGGGTGAGTCGCTAGTAAATAATATCGACAAAAATAATATATATACCCTTAGCTAATAAGAAATTTAAACTTAAAATTATGATATGTAATGCAAAAATTTTATGATCAACATACTTTAACGATTTGTAAAACGGTGTTTAATGATACCTGCAGTACTGTTAAATTGGCCTCTTGACTTAAAGCAAGTTTCTCAGCATCACTAGGGTAGGCATTGTATCTATGGTCGTAAAGCCATCGTTTTAAAATTCTGACAGAATTTTTTGGCAAGTTTCCTCGTCGTTTGCGTACGGAGCCAACGATTATTGCCTGCGGCGGAGGTAAGCGAGGCTGCATGAGCGGACGCACTTCTGGTTCCCAGTCATTGCCACTCTCGTTGTCCTCTGTTGATGATGTTGATGGAAAACGATCCCTTGCTAAACAATAAAAAATAAATAAAACTTTTTGATTATAACATTTGGTTTAAAGGAAAAATGTATTATATTTAAATTATAAAATAAAATAATAACATTTTAAATTCAATACTTTTGTTAATAACAATCAAAATATTTATGCTAATGTATAAATTTTAAAATATTAAACGTATTCATAAAATAATATCAAACAAAAATTTGTAACAAAAAATTCAATAGAAATTCAATATTATGCTCGATGGCGGTAACTTTAAACTAGTTTTGACTACTAACGTAACTTGATCTTCATGACTTTTATGACTGATTTACGCAGCGTGGCGATTTCTTTCAGTTTACACCAACAACTCTGAAATTCAAGCGTGGTGTTGTATGGCGATTGGTGGCCTCAAACGTACTGACCACTTTTTTGTTTTGAAAATCGATGCTTTTTTGTGACAATTGACAACGACGTATGTCACTTGTCACGGTGAAGCAATTTTTGATTATTTGAAAATTGGAAAAAAAGAATTCGATGCGGCCAGTATTCGAAAATGTCAGGAAGTTAAACCAAAATAGGTTATAAAATTAAAATAGGTTATATATTATGTCGAGCTATCCAAAATATGTACACCAATGCCGGTAGAACAAAAATAAATTTTGAAAATTGTTAATCGTTTGAAATACTTTATTATATACTATAACTAATATATTATACTAACACGCTCAGGGCATATTATTAAAATTTCTTAATATTTTAATAGTATAATTATCTTTTAGTTTCACGCCCTACTCGCTTCCGTAACCACCGGTTATGCGAGTATAATGTTATAAATTATAAATTAATAAATATGTTTGGACATTAACACACAGCACCATCTAGTTCCATGGTAAGCTACGAGGCGTGTGTTATGGATACCAGATAGTTGATACACTATACAGATATAACTTTAAATACATACCCATGGCTGGAGTACAAACATTCACTCATCACACAAATGAATTCGTGCTCATCACACAAATGAAACCCCCAGCGGGACTCGAACCCGCGACCGCTGGCACAGTAGCTGGTAGAGTCACTACAAACTCAGCCAAACGTGTCGTCACGTGTATAAATTCTAAAGTTTGTGTGGTGGAGTATATGTTTCTTTTTTGTTCACGCTGTAACTTGGATGAAACTTTAGTACATATATATGTACATGGAGTAAGACTTGAAGTAACACGTAACTGTTAGGAGGTAAGGGGTGCTTCTTCGCTAGTTGGAAATATTTAGAAACTTACTCGTTAAACACTCACACCCATATAAAAATTCGCGTTTTTGTGAGTTTGTAGCTAAACTGACCTTTTTCTATACATATAATAAAATCGTAACTAAGCCGAATCTGTATATTATTTATTATAAAATCTTATTGAAATAGTCATTATTATCGATACAGAGGTCGAATCTATACTTTTTAGAATTTTTGTCTGTCTGTCTGGGAACGCATCACGAGAAAATCTCTGGACAGATTTTGATGTTTGCTATCATGATAGCTGGTCGCCCGGGTCGATATATAGGATACTTTTTACTACGGGAAAATATCTCTGAGAAGTCTTAACTAAACGTTAAAACGTAACTAGGGACGAACTCAAGCGGAGCGAGAGTGTCACTAAGTATACTATAAAAATAAATAAAATGGACAAACTTACAAAAATCATAATATTTATTATAACAAATTTTAAAACAAATCATGATATGTATATAGCTATGCTCAGTTAACCGCGTCTATAACTTCAGCTGGTAATATGGACCTATTTAGTACGGGAGTGTCTGGAACGACCGCGGGAGCTGATGCGGCATTTGGCGGGCTCTCTTCTAACTTCTGGCTTTTTTCAATGGTATCCGATAAAATCTCCTTTAACGTATTGGCTAATGTCTTGGGATTCCCGCTACTGTCCAGCTGTGGAGAAGGTGATGTTTATAAGAACGTTACCTGAATAAGAAAAATCTCAAGTCTATTTTTTTATTATTACGACGATAATTTTTTTAAATATTAAATTTAAAAAATATAACATATTATATTATAAAATTGTTAGTTATCAAAACAAAATTAATTAATAATTTGGCTTTAAAGGTTTTCGTGGGACCCTATTTTTTTTTTTTTTTAAATAAAAGTAGCCTAAGTTACTCCTTATTACATCAGCTATCTACCAGTGAAAGTCCCATCAAAATTGGTCCAGCCATTTCAGAGATTAGCCGGAACAAACAGACAGACAGACAGACAAAAATTGTAAAAAATGTTGTTTTGGTATATGTACCGTGTATACATCCATATGCATTTAGTAAAAAGCAGTTATTTCAATATTACAAACAGACACTCCAATTTTATTTATCTGTATAGATTAAAAAATAACCTAATCCCTAGTAGAAGGTAAGTAAACGATTAGTTCGTATGCTGAATATAATACTCATCTGGAACAAAATTATAAGAACAAACTCAAGTTTAGTTTCATTATTTTAAGCAAATACCTCATATCTATAATGATAGCTAGAACTAAATTGAAATAATAAATTATTTAATAAGATGTTTGTATCATACAGTTATAACATGCCCGCCAAATCTCTTGTGTACATTTTTAACTTTATGTGCAGCCTCTTTGACAATCTGCCTTGCCGCGTTTATCTCAGACTCAGGTCGACCCAATTCTGATAATTTGCTTTGCAATCGCGTTGCCGCCACCTGAATATTGATATATAATATACTAGCGACTCACCCTCGCTTCGCTTGGGTTCGTCTCTAGGTTGGTTCCTCATATAAACTTTCGTCCCCATTCTGAATCCCTTAAGTAATGATTTCCGAGATAAAAACTATCCTATGTCCTTCCCTAGGTCTCAAACTATCTTCTTATCTTTCGTCTAAATCGTAGCAGTGGTTTCGGTGCCTATTCGATACAAGCAAACAAACAAATCTTTCTTCTTTATAATATTAGTATAGATGAAAAAACCTACTAATTACATTTTTCATCTGTTGTTATTTTATCCGAATAAATTGCTAGAACGTATTCGAGATTTCTGAAATTTTAACTGTATCGAAGGTCCATTAATATTGAATTAATCTTTTATTTACGTACCATATACCTACTACTACTTTTTCTCTATTTATTATTTACTAGCGACTCACCCTCACTTCGCTTGGGTTGGTCCCTAGCTTGATTCCCCATACAAACTTTCATCCCCATTTTCACACCCTTAAGGGATGATTTCCGGTATAAAAAATATTCAGTCCTTCCCAAGGTCTCAAACTATCTACGTACCAAATTTCATCTAAATCGGTTTAGTAGATTCAGATATTACCCACAAAAAACTCACAAACTTTACCTCTTTATAACATGTATTAGTATAGATGAGTTTTATTAATACGATATGATTTAATCAGGTTCCCAAAGTGTTACATTTGAAAGAGAGAGTGAAAAGGATAGTCATTTAAAGTGAAAGAGAAAAAAAACTACAATAAAAAATAATATGATAATGGAAACAATTTCTACGATTATATTACCTCATTATCAACTTCTAAAGCAACAACCTTTTCTGGCCATTTCACTTGTCGATTAAATATATTTGACATGCGATGATTCTTTGGAAAGCCCACCAAAATGAAGCCTTTAGAGTCTTGATTCATGAGCATCGTTTCTTTGATAATATCCACGGTTAATTGCTGTTAAAAAGTTATATTAATTTACATTATGTATATCGATATATTGAAACGAGCAATTCTTGTATATTTATTTATATATTTATTTATTTATTTATTTATACTAGCGATCTCGGAAACGGCTCTAACGATTTCGCTGAAATTTGGTATGTGGGGGTTTTCGGGGATGAAAAATCGATCTAGATTAGTCTTATGTCTGGGAAATCACGTGTTTGAGTTTTTTTGTATTTATTCAAGTTTTTAGTTTTTTTAATCTTAAAATTACGATATAACAAAAAAGAACTCCGAGCGAAGCTCAGTCACCCAGGTACTGTTTCCCATAAAATTATAAAGTAGCAAAAGTTTGGATAGATTACATTTCGTGACAAAAAAAAATTTTAAATTTCGAGTCTCAACAGACATTTTATAAAACAATTTTACGTAACTTAATTAGAATAAATAAGTATATTAAAATATCAATTTGACATATAGTTAGAAAAACAGACAAAATTATCGTCACTGTTAATGGAATACTGGAATTGTGTAATACGATGGAGGCGTTGGGTTTGATTCCTGCACTGACAGTAAATAAGTTTTCATGAAATTATTATAAGCTTAACACGAAATGTTTATGCCGGTTTGCTCTTTTTGACATGGTTCGACGGCATCTACGCAGCAGTTTAGTTAGGTACGTTCATACCACCTGCAAAATTAGACCGCCTTGATAATGACCAAAAGCGGCAAAATAAATATTATCTATGGATTAAAATTTAAACCTTTCGTTTTAAAGAAACCTTAAAATTTAAACTTTACCCACCTCTGGTATGTCTTCCTGAGCTTTTAATTTGTCTGCTATTAGGCGTCCTCTGGCGGTGTCCTTCTCAGCTTCCATCCTCACCAGCTCCCCCGGCCTGATCATGGTGTATCCAGTTATGTTGGAAATAGTCTGTGCCACCGTCTGGTTCCCCGCGCCAGGGACCCCATTCACGAAGATGACTGGTAAATGCCTGATCGGTGTCATGTCGTATATTGTATCTTCTTGCTGATATAGAAATAGACCATTTGATTATATTAGCCTCAATCTACACTAGTCTACACAATATTATAAAGATTTGTAATTTTGTATGTTTGTTACGAATAAACTCGAAAACTACTGGACCAATTTAGATGAAATTTGGTAAGAAAATAATTTGAGACCCTGGAAAGGACATAGGATATTTTTTATAGACTAAATGTTAAACGCAACCAAGTTATAAATACATTCGGTATTAAAAGATTTGTGCTACTTGTCGATGTATTGTAACCTAAACGAAATAAAAAATATCATTGAGATCGCATTATGTTAGGTAGATTTTTTTAAAATTCATCAACGCCACAACATTATCGTAGATCTCCATGTAAAAGTTAAAAAAAAAAATAGCTGTGTCTCACTTTACTACGCTTATTTTCTCAAATATGAATATTCTTACTTACCTCGGTCATGATACGTCTAGAATAAAGGCAACCCATTCTATTTATAAATAAATTAATCACTAACGATTGTAAAATTAATTATTAATAATTAAATTCGTGAAATAAAATGACATTTCCAAATTGACAAAATTTGAAAAGGAACCGTCTAGATTTTTGACGGTTTTCGAAATGGCAATTGGCATCTTTGAAACATACTAACCAGTCTGTTTAATTAAAAAAAAAATATTCGAAAAAAAAGCATTTTGCAAGTATTTAATTGTTATTACTCGCTTAAATTAACAAGAATCTATAAAAAAATATTAAGAGTGCGTGTATAAATGTGTACACGCGTATGAAGTAAAACTTCTGTAGGTTATCGGTACTTTTAATAAAATTCAATTTAAGTTTTAAATAATTAGGATAGGTGAGATACTAAAAATAACGCATATTAGGCATATTACGATCATATATTTATAGAATATCATTTAAGGAAAGAATATAATATTATATATTTGTCAGACAATAACAACAGTTACCATGGCAACAAACGTACGTACATTTTTTCGTAACGCATTCACCAGCTTACCCCCCAAGTAAAGTGTGGGTAAAGAAGTTATACTTCAAAAGCTTAGTAATGTAGGTAACCGTAAAGGCAATATTTACTTAAGCATAATATTTGTGTAAAAAATCCTTGGGATGCAAGCTTACCAACCTATAAATCACGGAAGCACAACCTTCCTAATCACTCTGATCTGATTGAAACCTATATACATGATGTATGTAGAAAAGCCCAACAATTAGCCATACTCGTATCAATTATTAACTTACGAAGCGTTGCTCAGTAGCGTCCGACTTTCCCGCTGGGCGTAAAACTAAGAGAAGCACTTGGAAGGTTGGGGGGGTTGCGGCTGATACTTCTGTAATAGTAGATTGGACCATGATTCTTAGTTCTTGCGGTCTTCCTCAGTAGACCCGTAGTCGGTTTCATATATAGTGTGTAAGTTAATAATAATAATATCTTTATTGACTTGAATACATAAGGGTTATAAGACGTATTCTAAAAAACTAACAACTACTCGTAAGTAACTCAAGTTATCCTGCGACACCCCATAAACTCTATGCGACGTGTCTCTACATAACCACAGTAGGTACAGTACAGATATAAAAAAAGGTCGAATTACATCACAGTACCAATTTTAGCTTTATTATCATTAGGCACGTAACTTTACATTATGTATACTAAAACTACAACGTCCTGCTGACAGCGAAATTGATCTCATTTCAATATTCATTCACCACAATATAAAATAGAGGATATCGCCATCACTGTGACAAGGGAAACCGACAGTTCGAGAGTAGTCACGTATTTCCTGAATTTCTATATTTTATTATTTAAAACAACTTAAAAGTTAAAAGCAGTGCATTAAACCAAAATAAATAAATATTTCAACAAATTAATTTTAGTGTGATATTAAAATTGATTTTTAATAACAAAAAAAATATATTGCCCGTTTAATGTCCATAATGAATCAAGTCATCCTTTTGATAGTTCTAACTTGTGTTGTAGAAATATTAGCCAATACGAAGTGTTCCTCTACAACTTCGACAATTCCGAAATACCATTTAATAGAAAAATGTCACCAATCGAAGCTAAGTATAGCTGCAAGAGCAAATTATTCTTCTTTAACCAGTTGTAAAAGGCTTGGCATAGAGAAAAGGGCTTTAGCCTTAAACTTTAGTCCACATAATGCCAACAGAAGTAAGCCATTACTTTATTCTTGCGAGGCTCTAAAATGTGCTGAAGCAGAGGGAGGACTATCATTAAATAATGACACGAGATACGATTACTACAGTATATATGCTAACCCATTACGTAAGTTTTGTTTGAAGTGTTTATTTAATTAATAAAAATATTTTTTTTAAAATAACGACGACACGTTTGGCTCAGTTTGTAGTGACCCTACTTGCTGTGTCAGCAGTCGCGGGTTCGAGTCCCGGCATTCATTTGTGTTATGAACACGAATGTTTGTACTCTAGTCATGGGTGTTTATATTTATAATATGTATGTATTTAAAGTTATATATATGTTAAATATCTGGTATCCATAACACACGCCTCGTAGCTTACCATGGAAATAGATGGTGCTGTGTGTTAACGTCCCAACATAAAAAAAAATCCTTTTAACTTAAACGTTTAAAACCATTTAAGATACTGGGGTAAAAAAGGGTATGCTACCGAGAGTTTTAGTATCATTTACAACAATTTTGGGGTTTATTAAATAATGTAGGTTGGTACCTGTAACCAATACTAAATAATAAAATGCTATTTTAGCAAATATAAATTCTACGTGCGTCCCAGCAGCTGGCATGTTCGTAATCTTGCCGAAAAAATTTAATTACACAGAATCTCAAAAACATTGTAAAAATATTAGTGCTGTGCTTGCTGACATCACTGACGAACACCGAACAGATGCGCTAGCGCAAGCTTTAGCGACGGCGAGTGCAGAAGCAGCATATGTTGGAATGACGAGGAATAGCAATAGGAATTTTATATCTGAAAGTGGTATGAAACTTTATATAAACAATATATACATGTATATAATATTATAAATACAAATTTTGTTATACAATTTAACTATGATATACGTCAAAGTTAATCGATAGCCCTATAAACTATTTCACATATATAGAATCATTTATAATATGTATGTATGTATTTAAAGTTATATGTAGTGTATCAACTATCTAGTATCCATAACACAAGCCTCGTAGCTTACCATGGAACTAGATGGTGCTGTGTGTTAATGGCCCGACATATTAAAAAAATTTTATATTAAATATAGATTCCTTTCTTATAGAAATCGAACCTAAGATGTCTGATTTATTAAATAATGTATGCCATACTGCGCCACGGCAATCATCAACTTTTGATTTTTAGGTGGCTCTTTGGATTGTATAACATACCGTGCCTGGGCCCCGGGACATCCACAACGAAACACTAATATGTCTTGTGTAATTCTCACAAAACACCACACCTGGAAAACTGTGGCATGCAAAGACAAATATCAAGTCCTTTGCGAATTGATACCTAGAGGACCTTATAAGAAAGGATCAATATTTTCTTTCAAAAATCTTAATAGTTGATATTTTTATTTTCTTACATTATTAATTTTGAACACTATCAATCGATCATTGGCAAAAGTTCCAAAAGAACAATCTCCAAGAACTCTTTACATATACCTAGCAAGATTAAATAGTTATTCAATAAATAAATATAAAAAATATATATCATAAATGTTTGTATAAGTAGGTATTATTTTTTAATTTTGTTATAGGTATATAAGTCTAAATAATCTTTTTTATTAATCTTTTCTATTCATGTTTAATGCAATAAATAGTTTCGTGTAGGTACTTAATAGTATAGCAATATTACAAATTATTTTATCGTTACGCTATGAATAAAAATAAGATAATGCTAAAAACATTTTGAACATTATTATATACTATTTCTTGTTAGAATTTTTAGAACAAAAATTTTTATAAAACTAATGTATCAATAAAATAAATTATCTACTCTTTGTTCTCACTAGCGCCTTTCTTTTCAATTGTACAATAGAGAAAACCCCTCGAGGACCGCGTACACGCCGGCGTGTACGATAACAATTGATTTCTCGGAAATTCGCACGGATTTCTTAGAAATTATCCGGAGAGACTACAGATTGTATGAAGCTCTGTCATTCTTAATGTGAAATACACAGAAAGTGTTATTTAGCTTTAAGATGAGAAATATATTTATTTGATTTTTTTCGAAATTCATCCCTTAAAGAGGTAAAAGGGGGTAATAAAGTTTATATAAGTAAAGAATTATTTATGATCAGAATGGGGGATAAAGTTTGTATGAAACTCTGTAATTAATATGTAAAAAAGTACAAAAAATAACAAAAATATATATTCACCTGTAGACGATTTAAGAGTTTTAAAATTTAAAATCACTTGTCAGTCCAAAATTTCTTCAATTTTTGTCTCTTAGGAACAAATGATATCCATTTCCTTTGTATCTTGGTACTGCACAATTTGTCATTTTAATTAAATTTTTCAAAAATCCATCCTCGCTATAGAGCTTGTACTGACAATAAGGTTTATAGTGATCGCGACATCTGGCGGGAGAAAAAAAATCTTTTCCATTCATACACTTGTCATTGACAACTGACATTTCTGGGCGGACCGCGGGGCGCGGACGCTTTTCTAATTTCTATTGTTTACAAGTAGAAAACCCTATTTGAAAATATTTTCAAATAAAGGTACTTCATTATGGGCCAGGGTAAAAGTCAATTTACGGAAGAAGAACTACAAGATTATGAGGTACGATAAAATAGATTTTTATCATTTTTCTGTAAGAGAAGATTAATTAGTATTAATTTAGTAGTAATTAAGTGACTAATTATTTTTGTACTTTGTTTCAGGATCTCACGTATTTCACTAAAAAAGAAGTGCTTTAGTAAGTTTTGATAAATTAATTGGACTAAGTTTCATTCAATACTGCAATATATGTAACAGACATTTACTGATTTACAAACTCAAATCTTTAAAAAAATTCTCTTTTCAGTGCTCATCAAAAATTCAAAGCCCTGGCCCCAGAAAAAGTAGGGCATAATAAGAATGCCAAATTGCCAATGGCTAAAGTTTTACAATACCCAGAACTAAGAGTAAATCCTTTTAGGGATAGAATTTGCAAGGTTTTCAGCTCTAGTAATGATGGTGATTGCACTTTTGAAGATTTTCTGGACATGATGTCTGTATTTAGTGAAAATGCACCCAAGGCTGTTAAAGCTGAACATGCTTTTAGAATATTTGGTAAGTAGTCATAAAAAAAGTATATGTATCATATGTTTTTTTACTGATTTTGTAGTAAAAAAAACATCAACTACAATTATATTATAATGAATATAATGAGCTTTTATATGTATTAACCATTTACATTGTAAAATGAGCCAAAATAATAACTTTAAATTATTTATTCTTTAGATTTTGATGGGGATGACATGATAGGAGTATCGGACCTAAGGGAAGTCATTGAGCGTTTATGTGGACCAGAATTAAAGTTAAGTGATTCTGAAATCCAGCAACTTGTCCAGAATGTTTTAGAAGAAGCCGATCTTGATGATGATGGAGCTCTTTCATTTGCAGAATTTGAACATATCATTGATAAAAGCTCTGATTTTTGTCAGTAAGTAATAAATTAAAATTAAGTAATATTATAAAAAAGAATTAAAATATTCATCAACTTTTATACGGTTCATATATTTAACTTGGTTACTCTTATAGGTGGTAAAAAAGTTATATAGATATTAAAGAAAGATGAAAAAAAATAATTATGGTATAATTTTTTAAATTGACTTTTAACTTTATATTTTTAAATGTTTTAGACACAATTTAAAAAATATTAATACAAAATTTTTAATAATCGCCTATTATTATTTAATAGCACAACATTAACTTTAAAATATTATAGATAGTTTGATAATAGTCATTTTTATTGTTTAAAATATTTTGTCAGTAATTTTGTCCAATATAATTATTTCTTTCTACTTTTTCAGCTCATTCAGAATAAGGCTGTGAATGTTTCACCAACAACGATCTTATCTATATAAAACTCAATTTTGATAATCTTCACAATCTCAATTTTGATATTAATGTATTTAATTAAGTAAATGTTTAGAACAAATATCACTTTTATAGAAATGTCGAATATTAATTTGTCTTCCTTAGTTAAATTATTTTATGTAGTAAAATTTATAAATGTTTATGACTTCTGAATATTTATGTTGTGATGTATGATTTATAAATATAATAAATTGTACTTGATTAAAACTGCCAAATATTTAATAAGATTTTTTTTTTTAATTTATAAGATTTCATGTGATAAATAAAGAAATTAAAAAAACAAATTTTATTTTTAATTCATGCAATAAAATACCATATCAATAAATTTAGTTTATACAAATAATATAAAGTGGATCCTTTCAAGGATTAAGAATTACCAGACAATATTTCACTTATCATATCTCTACTAATATTATAAAAAGACATTGATTGAATATGTTAATTTCACGAACTTTTAATCAGATTGGAATTTTTTTTGCATTAGATAGCCCGTTTATTGAGGAAGGCTATATATCATTAATCACCTTGCTACTACCCAAGGCAGCAGAGCAGCAATATAATATAGTCTTCCTATTTCATACTTTTAAAATGTAATGAACCCGAGCGAAGCAAGGGTGGGTCGTTAGATTTTTATATGAATAATGTACCATTTGTATGAGGTAAAAAGAAAACATAATTAGTGTAAAAATATAATTCAAACTTATACATAATTTGCATTATATATCAAAAATTAATTTTGTAAATATCCTGGCAACTTCATTCTCATGAAAATCCAAGTTGTGAAAAACGAGACAAGGATGCACAAAAAGGCTACAGATATAAGTAAAATTCTGTTTAGCTTTGGTGTAGAAGGGTTATGAGTTCTATCAAGTATGATAAAACCAAGTCCTCCAAGGGAGAAAAGGAAACTTGAGGCGAGACCTTCCATAATATACTGGCCATTTACTCTGTTTGGCATAAACGCAACCGGCCTGCTGTGACCGTGTTCATCAGTCGTGGAGCCAACGCTTGGCGGCTCAACGATCACATCATATATAATTCCTAGAATAAAAAACAACATAACTTATAAGATTCTATTTAGATTATACAACATTATATTTATTAAAACTGACTAACCTCCCGTCACCAAGAAGTATGAGAATAATACCAAAGAAAACGTAGTCATTGCAGATGGAGGTTGCAACCATGATGGCTTTTTGATTTTAATGTTTGGTATTTCAAGAACGGTGAACGGAATTGAATACAACGCCTCCATTATTATAAAAAAAACTAAGCTAACTTCTAAATGATAACTGTTGACTGTTGATGTGGATGCCGCAAACGATATAAAATTAAAAAGCGCCCTCTATCACACAGATTAAGGAGACTACTCTGTGAAGTCTAAGTCCACTGTCCAGTATTGTCAATCACATAGAACAATGTATTTATTTAAAATTTTAAACTGTCTTTATTAGTAAATATATTATTTTTTTACTTACTTACAATATATTTACATTATTCTTTTTATGATAAATAATAATATGATGCGTAACATTTATTATAAAAATAATTTGTATATAGTATCTGCATATAAAGAAACGTATTATACGATTTGAAAAATAACCAATGGAAAAAAAGCCTTTGTGTTAAATGTTTTATTACGATTGGCGAACGTTATATAATCAATTATATTAGTTAATTTTGTCCAATGAAGAAGCCCCAGACATCGATCATTCAACCGTAAAGTACTTGGAATTTGGTAACTGTCAAATTAAATGAAAATGTTCGTGGACTATATTCATGTCTCCAATTTTTAATATTCTTGGTTTACAGCTGTTATTTTTTTTATAACAAAATATAGACAATTATGAGTTGCATGTGTTAGTGAAATGCGTGGTTTAAGTTATTAGTGGAATTTTAATATTCATTCGAAAGCGCTGTGAAAATGTTTTAATTTTACGCACAAAATGAACTTTACTGTGGATATTTCACTCATATTACGATGAAGGGTGGGCTATGTGTAATTTACACGTCTTTGCTGACTATTTCAGTGCTTTCTAGGTACAGTAACAAATGCTTTTATGTATAAAATAAACAAACTTGATGAATGCACTTTTAATTTTTTTATTAATAATAGTTTTATTATTATTTCCAGTTGTGCTTTCTTCATATTGGTGGTATCTGAAGCTCTTCAAGCTGAAGATGTTAACAATGTCGACCTCTCAGGACTGCACAATGTTTCTCAAAAATCTTCAGATATTGAAAAGGAACCACCAGTGGATTCTGATATTGAGGATAGCCAAGAACCACCCACGGAGACGAAGACTGAAGAAACTGATCACCAGATGATATTCCCTGAAGCTTTGTCTGTGAACTCAGTAACTACAGATGGGTGAGTAGTGATTTATATTTTAGTTAGACAGTGAAAGTGGTTTGTTCTAGTATAGACAATATGCATATCTTATTGGTAATTATTTATACATGTAGCAATAGCAAACATGCATGTCCATTGTAATGGAATCATAACATTTGAAAGGAGATTTATTTTTATTCAGTCCATGTTACTTTTAAATTTTCTAATTAATATATTTTAAGAAAGCTGACTTATCATTGTAATAAAAAAAAATACATACATTATGGTACTACTTTTAAATATGTAGAAAAAGACAATTATAAATATGTATTAAGATCATCGAAATGTTGGGAGTAGGTCATATAGGATAACTTTATAATTATTATAGTATAAAGAATATTATCTAAATTATATTTTTTCTGTTTAATTATGCTTTTATATATACATATATGTATAAGTAAATATAGTCTCATCTAAAATGTCACAAAACATTGACAATTTAAAAACAAAATAAGTTATTTGTACACTAAAAGTAATATTATGATCATAAAAGTATCCCATAAAAGAACATGTTTTTATAATTTATTAATATAAGAACAATTAGTCTTTTTTTTTGTAAGAGCATCCATGTATTGCCAAAGATAGATCATTAAAAAAAGATTTTAAGTAGATTTAGGTATAACCATAAATGAAAAATAAAGTTATAAAATTCAATTAATTTTTTCACAGCATTTCAATTTCTATCAGATTTATATATGAAAAGTACATAAAAACAATAATATTATAAAATGGTATATATTTCTAATATAAAATAATTCATTATAATTATAATGAACAGTGGGAACCACTTGATTTACTATATTGAAAATCACCTGATGTGTCCCTCCATTCTAAAACTTCTCTCCATGAAAATAATCATATTGTCAGTTGCTGTGTAAATAAGTATCCTTCTTTACACAACAAAAAACAAACTTTCGCTTTTATAATATTAGTACTTAATAATTATATTTCTAAAAAGAATTGCAGACATATTTTTTTTCTGTCACGAAATATCCCAATTGCTTCAAATACAAATCCTATTAACCGTTTTATTACGTGTTATCGTTATTTATCGTTGAAACTGTGTCAATGACGGATATCCCGTTATTCACGCCATGGCGCCATCACGTCACGCCATTAACGTTTTAAAACCTAACATGTTCAAGATGTTGTACTATGATGACTTTGATAATAGAAATTTGGTTTTTTAATTTGGTAGTGTTTTATTTCCGAGGACATTTATTTTCCGATACAATTCTTTGATGTTAATGGTCAAAATAGGTGAGTGACCTTTCCTGCAGTGCTTTTGCAGTCGGTCTCGCACACAGAGGATTCCCTAGTATGAAAAATTAAAATAAGTTTTTTTTTTCGTAATGTAACTACAAATTTACGGTTTTTGGGTTTTTAGGACACTGCTTCTTTCCAAATTTTATGATTTTAAGTCAACGGGAATACTCTGTAGGTTTTGATGCCCTTCCGAGTTCCTTAGCGAGCGTCAAAATGTGCCCCAGAAACGGGCGCATCTTTTGATTGCGTTTAGTTTGAAGTTTGATTTTTTTTTTTTATCTGAGGGATTGCAGACCTGAGCATTTGATATTAATTTCAACTTAATTCCTCCACGGGTTTTTGAGAAAAAGGGTTTTGACGGACAGACAGACGCACGGACAACAAAGTAATCCTATAATCGTTCCATTTTTCCTGTTGAGGTATGGACCCCTAAAAATATTTAAATTGCAGTCTGCTTTAAGCTTCTAAGTATATTTAAATGGTAGATTCATATTTTCGAAATACTTACAGAAAATATTAAGAACTGAGTGTATAATATTTTGTTGTTTTATAAATTTTAGAGATTATAAAACTTTTTAAAATCGCATTTTTATGAATAAATCTAATATTACGAGGTACGGTAATACATTATGCGTTCAATATTTGCTTCTACCATTTGACCAAAAAGCTAAGCACGTTTTTATAATATAAAATAACATTATTATATTCTAATAACAGAAATTTATTGAATAACGAAATCTTGATACGTTAAAATTATATATATTATCTTAGTAAGATTACAGCTACACTTCACAAAAAGATATCATCTTCTATAAATGTATACTTAATATTATAAAGTTGAAGAGTTTGTTTGTTTGTTTGTTTGTTTCTTTTGTTGAACGCGCTAATCTCAGGAACTACTAATCCGATTTCAAAAATTATATTAGGCTATATGTATATCATCCCGAAAAAATGTACGGTTCCCGTGGAATAGATTTGTTTTTGTCTAGAGACGAACCCAAAGCGAAGCAAGGGTGAGTCGCTAGTAAATGAATATAACATGTCAGATTTCATATGAATACTGCAATTTTCTAAGAATTGCCTTAGCAAAAACTACATTATGGATCACAAGTGAGTTAAATTGCATGTCAGTGTTTCAATAATTAAAATTGTTTCATCAGACTTAATTAAAAACTCAATTAGTAACAGTTAAACAAACGAGAATGACATGCAAAAATACAAAAGCAATTCGCATTATATTTAACATGTAGTAAAAGTGGTATTTATATTGTTTGAAACTTTAACATATTATAAATTATGTATATGGAGTAGGTAAGTAGGTACTTAACTTAATATTGGTGATAAATTAGCATAATTTAATTTAAATTTGTATTCGCCCAGTGATAGAAATTCTATTTTTTTTATTGTTAACACTAAAACTCGTCAATGGCTAGTTTACAAAAAAAAATAATAATAAGAAGAAGAAAATCAGCAAACTTTGTCTATGCCTATTTATAAGCTATCATCATACCAAATTTCATCAAAATCTGTCCAGTGATTTTTTCATGATGCGTTCCCAATTCCCATAGAGACAGATAAAAAATCTAAAAACTATAGATTCGGCCTCTGTATCGATAATAATTTACAAAAAAAATTGAGGTGTCATATGTTTGCTCTAATAATTATTAATTAGTAGGGGCATAGTAATAAAATATCCATTTAAGAAATAATGATTCCGATCAACCTTGTCGAGGTCGCGCGTGTGCATGTCGTATGATAGAAGATAGCATTGATTTTATCTGATACATAACTACGCACATCATTATGTCTTAATATATATATATATATATATATATATATATATATATATATATATATATATATATATATATATTATAATTCTGAGCCGAATCTGTGCATTACATATTTTTTTAAAAATCTTATTGAAACAGTCATTATTATTGATATGGCCGAATCTATAGTTTTTAGAATTTTTGTCTGTCTGTTTGTCTGGTACCTCATCACGATAAAACCACTAGACAGATTTTGATGAAATTTGGTATGATGATAGCTGGTTATCCGGGTCAACATAAAGGATACTTTTTACTGTTGAAAAATATCTCATTTCTGAAAAATCTATACTAAACGTTAAAACGTAACTAGGGACGAACCCGAGAATTCGTATGCTAAATACGTGGCCACGGGCAGATTGGATCTAGACTGGTCTGCCTATGACCACGGCTGGTGCAACCCAGTCGAAACGTCGGGAATGAGGGGTCATTCATTAATTAACTAAGGATCCTGAGGAGAATGGGGGTTCTCAAAATCTCTACATGCCTTATTTCGAGAGGAGGTATCTTTTTAATATTTCATTTACGTCAAATTATGAGTTTTAGTGCAATCGATATTTTTCCAAAATCAGATAAAATCTTACGTAAGAAGGGGGAGGGAGAGTACAGGAAATCTTATGTGCTCTTACATGGGGGGAGGGGAGTTCAAAAATGGTCAAAATTGTCCTTATGTTATTAATGAATAGCCCATAAGGTATGTCTCAAGTAAGTTTACGAGACGCAAAATTTCCATTTAAATTGCTCTGTTAATTTTTTACAAGCTAAAAGCAATTTCCTTTGCGATGCAGACAGAGAATATAGTGACATATCACGTTTTCCGCTTTCCCCTATGTCGTGACAATGCGTTTTCGGTGGCGGTTTCCAATGCCCCGCTTTGTTTAACCAGACTGGGGACAAACATGGATGTATTGGCTATATGAAAAACTGAATGTCCCAGGCATTGAATCTATGACGTAAGACGCAAAATAAAATCAATCAAACACAATGTTTATATCGTAAATTAGAATACTAATGTATGTAATTGCATGAATTGGCAAACATGTTTTTGCTGGCGTTTTACTATATATTTATTAATTTTAGTTTTTGTGTTACTCTGATTTATAGAGTTTCATCAAATTCCGTTTAGTAGTTTTTGCTTGAAAGAGTAACAAACATCTATCCATACATCCATCTTCTTAAACTTTCGCGTTTATAATATTAGTAGGATTAGTTGGAAACTTGTTTAAGCAATATATTTTTTCCTTTAAATTTGAATTGAAAATGTTTTGGAAACTCAATTTTTAAAAGGGTGGTTGATCCTTATGATTTTATTTTTTTATTTCTAAGACAACTGCGTGTTTTCTTAAATGACAAGTTCTAGTAGTTATTTCAATGTTGATAGGAAATGTTCGCAAAAATACGTTCTTATTGAATTACTAGCGACTCACCCTCGCTTCGATTCGGGTTCGTCCCTAGACAAAAACAAATTATCCCACGGGAACCGTACATTTTTCCGGGATAATATATACCCTAAAGCCTTCCTCGATAAATGGAATGGAATTTTTCAATTCCAACCAGGAGTTCCTGAGATTAGCGCGTTCAACCAAACAAACAAGCTCTTCAGCTTTATAATATTAGTATAGATTTTTTAAATGACAAGTTCTAGTAGTAATTTCAATGTTGATAGGAAATGTTCGCAAAAAATACGTTCTTATTGAATTATTCGCAAGGGATGTCGCGTGACGATAATACGATAATTTGTTTTTATTGTCAAATTCGACTCCGCCCGCGTATAATTTTCTATTTAGCCCTATGTGGTTACACATAACATGATCCCATGTGTAAAGAGAATTACGTAGAACAGAAAGCTCTTGCTATGTGTGTATTTACTTGATTTTATTTTTTTAATTTGATCTATTATATGTAAAGAAAAAATCCATTGAAATTTCTTGCAGCCGTTCCGAATAGCGTGATTGAAAGCAAACCTATTTATGCAAAGAACAGCTGCTGATTCTATGACAATATAAAAAAATTGTAGTAAAAATGAATAAGTAAAATAAAATAATAAAAATACTTTTGCAAGAAAGCTCCTAGAATTATATTTAAATTAGCGATTCGCCCTGGCTTCGCCCGGATTCGTCTTTGCTATATATAGTTTTACAATAATGTATGGAAGTCTGCCCGATTTGTTGACATTTATGAATACTGCTCCGCTCCCTTTGATAGTAGCATGATGAAATATAGCCTATAACCTTCCTCAATAAACGGGCTATCTAATGCGAAAAGAACTTTACGAATCAGATTAGTAGTTCCTGAGATTAGTGCCTTCAAACAAACAAAAAAACTCTGCCCCTTTAAAATATCAATATAGACTATAGATAAACACATCATAAAAAAATACGTATGAATAATTACATAACACATACGATGTTTATATGACTCGCTCGTTAATTACTAATCGACAGATATAAATCAACAAAAAGTGAGTGGCCTTAAAAGTAAAACGCCAATAGCGAATAGAAATCGAAAGCATGTCTAAATATAGCGACACGAATACCCGCTGTTTGTAATTTGAACACTAGCACAGTGCCTTTGATTCTACTATGTGTTTACGTCGATTACTATCTTGTTCCCTTTCAATACAAATTGCACAAAAAATGATAGACGCCTTTTTATATGAAACTAGCGATTCACCTTTGCTTTGCTTCGGTTCGTTCCTAGGTACGTTTTAATGGTTAGTATGGAATAGATGGACTATATTGTACATGATATATAGCCTTATAGCCTCCCTCAATAAACGGGCTATCTAATGCAAAAAGAATTTTTCAAATCGAATTAGTAGTTTCTGAGATTAGCGCGCCCAAACAAACAAACAACTCTGCTTCTTTATAATATTTTATATGAAATAATGTGTTTATTTTTGCTTTTTATTAATGTTATAAAATTGTACATGAATATAACGGCTTAGATATAATATATATACATATATATGTACTAACAAATATATAACGCGGATTTCGTTTATTTTTTTGTTTGTTTGTTCATTTAAACGAATCGCTAAAGTGCAGTCACGCATAATAGAGTTTTTTTTATTTCTCAGGCTATTTATACATGAAGGTTATATAAACGAGTAGGCTGTCTATACGCTGCGACCCTAAAGAGCGGAACATTTTTACAATATACATACATAGACAGCTATATTGATAAATGTAACTAAAGTGTCTAATCGCGAATTCAAAGTATCTGTATGTATTCAGCCCTTTTTAACGTCCCACTGCTGGGCACGGGCCTCCCTTCAATACGAGGGGGATCAGGACATAGTTCACCACGCTGGCCAAGTGCGGGTTGGCGGACTTCACATGTCTTTCGAAAACTTGTTAGGTTCTCCTAAATACGCAAGTTTCCTCACGATGTTTTCCTTCACCGTAAGGCAAGTGGTAATTATGTTAGAAATGATTCGCACATAAAAATATCAGAGGTGCGAGACCCGAGATTTGAACCCGCATCACTCGGTTTCTCAAGCGAGCGCGTTACCACAGGGGTACCACACTCGTTATTATAACTTTCCAACTCTAAATTCATAGGCAGAAGCTAATATTTTTTTAGCGCTTATTTGTTGAAGAAGTCACTGTTTCAGTTACCTTTCTTCATAAACTATAGATTTCTAATAAAAACTAAAAAATGATTTCGTTACATAATTTGCATTCTCTGCATCTCGATAATAGCGTTAACTACTTAGGTTGCCAAAAAACTGATTGAACGTAGTTATGCAAAACGGATCCAGCTCACGAAAACCGTTTTTTGAGTTACTGTCATAAATGGCACCTACATATCAACTTATATACAGAAAGTAGATAAAATAATAATAATAATAAATATGTCCCCAACATATTAACACACAGCGCCATCTAGGTCTATGGTAAGCTACGAGGCCTGTGTTATGGATACCTACCAGATAGTTGATACACTGTACATGTATAACTTTGAATACATACATATTATAAATATAAACACCCATGACTGGAGAACAAACATTCGTGCTCATCACACTAATGAATGCCCCTAGCGGGACTCGAACCCGCGACCACTGGCACAGCAAGTAGGATCACTACACACTGAGCCAAACGTGTTGTCCCAATATTTAAGAGGAATTAAAAAAAAAATACTGCGGTCTTGTCATTTTGATATACCAATTTTACTAAAAGTCCTATTTTCTCAAAAGTGTTTTTTTGTGGTTGGAACCATTTTGCATAACTACATCCAATTTTCTAAATTCTGGTAATTAATTTTAAAATTAAAAGTTTCTGAAGGCAAAAAATTGAGATCATCTGTTGCGAAGTATGAAGTAATTTTAATTTGAAGAGCGTAAAAAGCGGATGTAACATTAACAGTATTACTTTAATTAATTTTTGGGTGAACAGTAGCATTGAAATCGAACGTTGTTTTACTTTATTTATGGTGTTCTAAATTACATTAATAACGTTTTATTTTCACTAACATTTATATCATTAATTTACCTTTTTTTGTATTATAACCTAATCAGGCTCAAAATTATTTTTAAATTTTAACAACAATACTAGTACTCCGACTTCAAAATCATTTAAAAGTAATTATTTGGCTCTTAGATTTTTTTTTTTGAAACCGTAACCCACCTTGAGCCCCAAACTATTTGATTTATAAAAAGCGATTCACGATTATCGATGTAATGTCTCGGGAGCCAATGAAACACACATTTCCTAGCACTCAGGTAGTTAATTATTAAATTATTAAATGCTCAAAACAGAACACGTGTACTCTCGCTCATAGCTGGTAAGCGTCCCCAAATGCGCCCGCGCATACACTACAATCGGTAATATCGCATAACTTACCTTCCTATTTAAAATCGGTCAAAAATGTTGCCTTACCTCTCTGCTTAATCTTCGGAACGACTGAATTCTTTTTAACGGTAATTTCACAACGATGCAGGCACGACAAGTGTCTCTGACCGTAACAATATTCGTAAAAATATTCTGCCAATACACATATTTATTGCGATAAAATGCGTGACCAAAGGAAATTAATCTTTTCTTCTATACTAATATTATAAGCAGGTAAAGTTTGTAAGTTTGTACGTAGGAGATAATCTCTGAAACTACTCATCTGATTCTGAAAAATCTTTCACTTATGGAAAGCTAAATTATCACCGAGTCCTGTAGCCTATTTTTTATGTCGATAAAAATGTGTTTGCTGTCAGAAATCATAATAACTTTAATTAAAATTGGAAAAAGACTGAGTATAGAATTATTTCATAAACTTTAAAATAAATCTATACTAATATTATAAAGCTAAAGAGTTTGTTTATTTGTTTGGTTGAACGCGCTAATCTCAGGAACTACTAATCCGAATAGAAAAATTATTTTTGCATTAGATAGCCCGTTAACTGAGGAAGGCTATAGGCTATATATCATCCCGGAAGAATGTACGGTTCCCGTGGGATAGATTTGTTTTCGTCTAGGGACGAACCCGAAACGAAGTGAGGGTGAGTCGCCAGTTGTACATATGGCAAAAAGACACCAAGCGAGGTGAGGGTTAGTCGCTAGTCAATTAACAAACAAAAGATTCTTAACTGATTGTGCTGTACGTAATGAAGCCAAGGTAAAAGTAATTTTCAGAAGTAGATCTCTTTAAGATGAATTTTCGAATTATATTACTGTTCAAGCACTATTTTATAAAGTTATTTATTACTCAATTTTAACATAACATAGACCAACGTATTGCTCTCTTCTTTTTTTGTCAGGCGTCCTGTCGTATCGTGTCATGTGTAAGCACAGACGGTGATTTTAAAATTCTTGCAATAATAAGACTGCGTGCTGTTCAGTTATTAAAGTTTTATTTTTTCATTTCAAAATAAAAAAGTAACCCCCCTCCCCCCCTATGCACACACTTACTAGGTACTATGTATGTATGTATGTAAATGCGAAAGTTCGGATGGATGGATGTTTGTTACTCAATCACGCCACAACGGCCGAGCGGATCTGGATGAAATTTGTCACACAGATAGATTATAGTCTAGAATAGTATATAAGCTTTTTTATCCCGGAAAAAGGTACGGTTCCCGTGGAATTTGTTTTTATTTTTCACTACCGACGAATTCGAGCGAAGCGAGGGTGAAACGCTAATATATAAAATAATGTAATGATTATATGCCACGAACTTATACGAAATTGTAAGGTTTACATATGAACTAAAGTAGTTAAACTTAATTGGACCTTAAATGAACTCGTTTAAGGTCCAGTTAACTAGACACTCAACTGAGCGTCTACGTCACGGTAAATTAAAAAACGCATTCAAGTCAAAAATAAACTCGTTACGGCCATGAAAAGTAAAATTGTTTTCCACTCTAGTAACTGGAATAATGCCTAATTAGATGCTAATGTATAGTTTTTTTTTATTTCATATGAAAATCAACATTATACTCAAATAAGGTACGTACGATCTTGTTAAGGCTATTATGTGCTTATATATATATATATATATATATATATATATATATATATATATATATATATATATATATATATATATATAATGGGTTAAAATTATGTATTGCGATCCCCCCTAAGAAAAAATATTATAGTCTTGAATTAAAATAAAACAGCTATAACTTCTAGCAATTACTAGGAATGCTGAACCTAGATAGGTCAGACAAAAGTTTGTGTACTGTATACACAAACTTTTGACTTTACATAAATCGTACTTAGATAGAATAGGTAAGGTATGGGGGTCGAATGTAAGACAATCGACGCAGTAGACCGTGTTATTCAATGGTGCGTCAGTCCAGACGTCTCCGTTGGTTGTTAACTAAATTGATTTTCATATTTTTTGCTATGTTTTTATTTATATATTATATAACGTTTTTACTATGCCCGTATTGTCCCTCCGTTCGTTTGTTTTATTTAAAAGAACTATCTTTTGCACTGTATGTAGTAACTGGTTGAATATTTCACAAATACGAGTATATTTAATACTAGCGGCTCACCCTCGCTTCGCTCGCATTCGCCTCTAAACAAACAATAACAATATAAACAAACAAAAACTATATTATTGTAAAGTTTCATTAAAATCCAATCAGTAGTTTTTGTGTACTAAGCTGTATAAGTTACTATAGTTTTTTAACTATCCCAAGGGAATTCTTTAATTTTCCGGGATGAAAAGTATCTAAAATGTTGACCGGGGATATAAGGTTACCACCTTGCAAAATTTCATTTAAATCGGTTTGGACCGAGTTTCGGAGATTAGCCCGTACCTACAGACAGAGAAACAAAAAAATTGAAAAAAAAAACTGGATTTGTTCTATTTCTCTTCTTACATCCCCCTGACTCGGTTTTTAGCTTTTTTTTCTATGTACAGACATTCAACCTCTACAGCTATATTATATGTATAGATATGTACATATATAACGAATTTCCCAATAAAAATATATGAAAACTAAATAGTAAAATATTAAAGGAGGGTACGAGAAATGTGTTTTTAAGGTTCTTTTTGCTATATGTATATTGCATACGTAACAACGAATAGTTATATATTAAAATCGTATCTACTTTTTTTAAAACAATAAGTAGGAATTTAATTAACGATCTAATAATAATTGTGTTATTATCTCGACTGCGTATTGTAAGTGCCAATGACTTTTTTCAAAGTTTGAAACAAAAATACATAGCTCTCGATAATTTTAGATGGATTCTGTTCGCGTTTCAGTGGGTGTGTCTGTGACGCCTGAGTAGCTATGCTCTGATTTCCTAAAAATATACGTTTTAAATATATAAAAATATCTCGTAGTAGAGTTACGTCTACTATATCGCCTAACATATAATTTTATTTATAAATTTAAATAAAATATACGTAGTGATAACTTTATAAAAATATACTCTTTTATCCCAACGTAAGTATTCTATATCTTTTTATTCTTTCACGCCAGAACGGCTGAACGGATTTGGATAAAATTTGGCACAGAGATAGATTATAGTCTGGAATAACACATAGGCTATTTTTTAACCCGGAAAAATGTACGGTTCCCGTTGGATAGGTTTGTTTTTGCTTTCCTAGAGGCGAACCCAAGCGAAGCGAGGGTAAGCCGCTATAAAATTAAAATGAATATCTTAGGAGTAGCAAGCTATTATTTATGTATAAACATAGCTAACCGTGAAAACGTACATAGGGACGAACGCGAGCGAAGCGAGGGTGAGTTGCTATTTAAATTATATATTAAAAACATATATAATATTGGAACAGTTTTTTAAACCATATATTTTTAAGTAAAATAGCCAACTGCAACATTGCTTGAAATGTGAGCGATGTTTTGTTTGAATCGATTCTTATTTGAATTGTTTATTTGTGAACTAGTGAGAATTGTGACGTTAATATGCTCAAATATGTCTAATACGGAATTGCTGAGGCTTGTTCAAACAATGATTGTGGATTTTTACATTGTTTATTAAATTAAAAATTGTCCTTGTAAGTTTCTATATTCAGAAATTTATATTATGTAGTGTTTGTCCAGTGTTCGAAATTCCAGCTTACTCATTATTTCAAGTTATATTTAAAATTAAAAAAAAAAAACTATTTTCATTTTTTTATTAATAACACTAAAGTTTGTCAATAACTACTAAAGAAAAACAAAGGAGACAAAGTTCCTCAACTATTTTGTCTTTGCTTATTTACATATACACGAGCAATTCACCATAGCTTCGCTCGGGTTCGTCCCTAGTGGAAAACAAAAACAAATCAATCAAAAATCCTTCAGAAAAGAGCAGCTTCAGTTTTTCCTAAATCTTTTTTACCCAAAAAGTACCTTATTGGACTATTACTAATATTTATACAAAATAAATAAATATGTTGGGACATTAACGCACAGCACCATCTAGTTCCATGGTAAGCTACGAGGATTGTGTTATGGATACGAGGTTAGTTGGTACACTACACATATATAACTTTAACATTTAAATACATACATATTATAAATATAAACACCCATGACTTGTACAAACATTCGTGCTCATCACACAAATAAATGCCCCCAGCGGGACTCGAACCTGCGACCGCTGGCACAGCAACTAGGGTCAACAAACTGTGCCAAACATGTCGTCAATAGAAAAAATAGCTAAATCGGTCAAGTTATATCTATTAAAATTCCTTCCGCCCGTATTCATATTTCAATGCAGCACTCAATTGGTCCTTTTATTATTATCACTAGCGGCTCACCGTCGCTTCGCTCGTGTTCATCGCTAGGTACGTTTTATATAGATATTTAAAATAGTTATTTGCCAGCGTCAGCCATATACATTTTAATATATTTTTCTTTTTTTCATTTTTCTGATGTTTTAACACTTATTATCCTATTACGGACTAAGAGAAATCCAAAAAATCAAATATCGTAAAAATTGGTCCAGCCGTTCTTGAGTTATAAATGGTGTAACTAACACGACTTTGTTTTATACGAGTATATATAGATTTACAAAGTAAGTGCGCGACATTATTTTTCGATCAGTGCCAAAGTCGTAATACAACTTATGAGCAATGTCACTTTTGGATATTTTGAGTCGCGTGGCAAATGGAACAGCTGTTCTGGAATACGTGCTGAAGGTTCTTTCGTCATTAATTTTATTTACTATCGTAGGACATCTTATTGCGTATGTATTTTTGACGACACGTTTGGCTCAGTTTGTAGTGAGTGGTCGTCGGTTCGAGACCCGCTGGGGGACATTTGTGTGATGAGCACAAATGTTTGTACGCCAGTCATGGGTTTATATTCATATTTAGTGTATCAACTATCTGGTATCCATAACACAAGCCTCGTAGCTTACCATGGAAATAGATGGTGCTGTGTGTTAATGTCCCAACATATTTATTTATTTTAACTCGCTGTTTGATGATAAAATGCGACCTCATGGGTTCGATTTTATAATACTATTTTTCTTTTAAGACCACATGGTTGCTTAAGCCATATAAATTTACTTAACTTATAATATAAAACTAGTCGCACAGTTATCACATACATGTATTATCTAATCTAATGCACCGATAACATTTTATAGTATTAGATACTTTGATTTCTATTCATAACGTTATGTGTTTTTAATTATATTTTATTTTGTACATTTCTTATTTTTAATGGAGCTGTCAGTTATAAAATAGCAATTTATTTAAATTAATATGCCGCCGAGTGAAACAATAAAGCCATGAGGCTTATTAATGAATACAATTTGAAGTAATGAATTGGCACACCGATGTTATATATTTGTGTTTGTGTGTGTTGTTGTTCATATTCCTAATATATAAATATCTCGTGTCACAGTGTTTGTGGTCGCATTCCTCCGAAACGGCTCGACCGATTTTAATGATATTTTTTTTGTATATTAGGTTAGGTATGAGAATAGGTCGTAAAGTATTTTACACCCTCCTACCATCACCCCCCATTTTTTAATTGTGATTTTAGTAGTTTTGTATGAACAATAATATATAAATAACATATAACAATAACAACAATAACATTAAGCCAAAGTGTTATTTTTGTAGATTAAACGCGGGCATAACTGCGGGTTCTGCTAATCTATATATATATATATATATATATATATATATATATAATAAAATCGGGTTAGTTACACCATTTATAACTCAAGAACTTTATCAACCTTCAGTGAAATATAAATTTACTAGCAGTACCGCGGCTTCGCCCGTTCAAACTTCCGATATAAACATCAGTTTTACAATAATGTACGGAAGTCTGCCCGATTTGTTGACATTTATGATTACTGCTCCGCTTCTTTGAGTAGTAGCATGATGATAAATAGCCTTCCTCAATAATCGGGCTATCTAATGCAAAAAGATTTTTTCGAATCGGATTAATAGTTTCTGAGATAAGCGCGTTCAAACAAACAAACTCTGTCTCTTTATAATATTAGTATAGATTGTTAGAGCAATAACAAACACCTATAGTGTCAGTAAATCTAAACTCCAAAATAGGAAAACGGAACGTAACGTTTTCTATTTATATAGAATAATACAATACGATCGATAAATTTAATGAAGACAAAATAAAATAACACTCGCTACCACTATCTTGATTCATTTCACAGCACAACATGCCAAGTAAAAGTGAAAAGCGAATTAAATCGAAAATGCACGTATCGCAAAAGGGTCCGTATCTGGCGGAAGGCTTCGTTTATACGCAACAATTAAAGTTCTCCGACTCTCCGTCAGAGGTTATCGAAAATCAAGTTGTGGTATAACGCCTAGAGGCATGCCGGTGGAATAGAACCGTGGAAGATTGTAAGTGGGTTAGCTAAGGGTGCTTGCCCACTGAGACGTCTCTCGATGGGTTTTTAAAAATGAAAAGTACAAGAAAAAAAAATATAAAGTACCAGTAATTTGACGATTTGTAGAAAAACAGAAACAGGAAAAAGATACAAAGAAAGAAATAGATATTTTATTCTATTCTATTTATACCTACAGGAAGCGCTAAATAGTCAGTTAGGTTACTTATGTACTAAATGCCTTGCTATTTTATAGTATGTTATGGGTTTGAATTTCTATTCTACGAATCCCACATAACCATGTATGTATGCAGGGGATATGCGTAAATGCATTTCCCAACTTTAAAAAAGAGTATACGCTCGCTGACTGATGCACTCGCCCTAAAGCTGTTTAATGTGTTTGGCAGTTGTATAAAAATATAATTTTATACAAGTCTAGATTAGAAGTAAATTTACGATTAAAAGTTAGTTATTTAATATCTTCATCTTCTTCTTCAGTTTAAAAATGAACAGTTCAAAAGAAAATTTTATAGCGACGTAATTAACTTACGGAAGTTTTCGTGCAAGTTGTAGGTACATTCATGTTACCATGTAGAATGTTTAACGGAACGGAGACGGTGTATTACGCTTTTATCGAGCTCAGAGGTTATCTCTTGTGCGTGCACTATCTATTTCAATTCTTGCCAAAAATTGGAACTCATTTAATGATTTTAACTGTAACTCTGCGCGTACTTTTTAATTTAACTATCAGCAGAGTCTGACTGATCTTTGTTTTTTATGAAATTGTATTCGTATTATATAAAGATACAAATATTCTATAAAATTTTTAATCTATTCAAATAAGCAATAAAATATTTTGGTTTAAGTCTCGATTCATCACTTCGCTAGTATGTACATATATTTATATTTACTAGCGATTCACCCTCGCTTCGCTCGAGTTCGTCCCTAGGTTGATTCCTGATACAAACTTTTATCCCCATTTTCACCATTTTCCCATAAGGGATGATTTCCGGGATAAAAACTATCATATGTCCTTCCCAGGGTCTCAAACTATCTTACCAAATTTCATCTAAATCGGTTTAGTAGTTTCCGAGCTTATTTAGTACAAACAAACAAAAAAATTAAATCTTTCCTCTTTATAATATTAGCATAGATTTATTTATTTATATATTAAGTATTTTAAAAACGCTTAAAAAAGTAGTTTATAGCTGTTAAGACATTTTTCTAACAAGGTCAAGTTTTAAAGATTCATTCAACAATTATAGCTGTCGCTAGCTCAGTCATAATTTACATGTTTCGACACATAGGTACGTATAATGTATGCATACTTACGCATATATACCTATTAGTTGAATAAAAATAATAGATAATTTCTGAAGTTCAAACTTGTCAAACTCAATACAGTTTCATCGCAATCTAGCTTTACATACAGACAAACATCTTTTTTTATATATTATATGTATATAAATAATAGATTGAAGTTAAGAGTCATGGTTTCGCTTCATGGACGGTAGCCTTAAGTATCGTTATGAAAGCCAGTTGTCTCGCAAAGGTATCGCTCGAGGTTGTTGCAATCGGTCATTCACTGTCTGCTTAAGCTTTAGGTGTCAAACTCTACTATTGTTTCAGAAGTTTGCAGATGAGTATCAGTCGAGTTCATTATTCGAGTAACGAGCGAGTACGAACTTCGATTTTATATCTAACCTCACTCGCCTAACTCACTCACCCTCGCTCCGCTCGGGTTCGTCCCTAGTTACGTTTTAAGGTTTAGTATAGATTTCTCAAACATGAGATATTTTCCCGCAGTAAAAAGTATCTTATATGTTGACCCGGATAACCAGCTATTATTATACTAATCTATCCAGTGGTTTTCTCGTGATGCGATCACAGACGGACAAATATAAATTCTAAAAACTAGATTCGGCCTTTGTATCGATAACAAAGACTATTTCAATAAGATTTTCCAAAAAATATATAATAATATAATGTACAGATTCGACTCAGTTGGAATTTTATTAATATGTATAGATGATTAAGAAATACAGTTAACGTAATATTTAATATTTATTTAAACTTTTGTTAGCCAACTTTGTTATGAAGAATACAGTGTTATGGTTTCCACTTATTATACGTTTTATACTGTGACCAATTTATCTACCAATTTAACCGTGCATGACGCTATGTTTAAGTTTTTTTTTAAAACAGAAGATTTCATTTTGTTTTTTTTTTTCAATTTTAACTGAAATACTTAAAATCCATTAAAGTGTATGGAAATAAAATTGTATGGGTAAAGTTAAATATAGCTTTAAAACGCAATTCGTACTATCACTTCGTAAACGCATCGAGAACCTATAGTAACGCTAAGAGAATAATTAAGCGCGACTCGGCACACCTGGTGTCCGCTATAGGGAAAGTGAGAATTCAGTTTCACAAAAACTTTTTCATACTATTTACACTTGCACTGCTCATATGCGAAATGTTTTAGAAACACAATGAAAACACATGTAGGTATACGTTAAAATTATTGTCAACAAACATTCCTTATTCATACTACTAGCAGAACCCGCGGCTACGCCCGCGTTCAATCTACAAAAAAAAATTCTTTGGCTTTATGTATTTGTGTAATACTGTTCGTATAAAAATACTAAAATCGCGATTAAAAAATGGGGAGTGAGGGTAGGAGGGTGAAAAATATTTTACGACCTCCTCTCATACCTACCAAATATACAAAAAAAAATATCATTGAAATCGGTGGAGCCGTTTCGTTTCAGGAAAAATTCTTCTTAGGAACACTACTTAGAGCACTAAACGATTTTTTCATAATGTAAGTCCTATAAGACTAAATACGTATATTTGAATATAAGACTAATAAAAGAGATAATTACTCGTTAATAAATTTACAATTTATCGCTTAATACTCAGCCATTTTATTTTGCGAAAATGACTTTTTTCTACACATCATAAAGATAATATCAGGTCAGGCTGTGGATTAGGCTAGATATAACCTAATGATGCACTCATATATTTTTTACTCTTTATATTCTTTTTAGAGTAGTAATGCTTTCTTTTCGCCTTTATCAAACTAGGATACAAATAATTATAATCAGTATATACCATACATTTGATATTTTCTAGAATGGAACTTACGACCTGCTACATTAGTCCTGAAACCAATATAAAATGGAAAATACTATTAATCTTATTTAAATTCGCCAAATAATGCAAAAATATATAAAAAAAAATCAGCCATTAAGTACACATCCCACTAACACGTATATAATATAGATATTGTAGACCCAGTTAAAGCTAAAGGTGAGCACGCCAATTTGAAACACAAATCTGAAAGCAATAGTAAAATCTATGACTCTATATGGGAATATGTTAATCGATGGTATTTATTATGTTGTCGCATGAATAAATCAAATGCACGATCGAATATTGTAGGGATATCGTATTAAAATGGAAGCTTTTCTACTGGTTGAAGTTGTTAGTTCCTTATTATATGGTAATTTAGATAGACTGATGCAGTCAAGCCAATTGAACGTTAAAATATATTTTATTCACAAGCATTACTTTGAATGAAATATGTGTATGGGCTAGTTATTTCAAACAACTGTAATATGAGAATTTATTTGCCATAATATTTTGTGCTATACTTATATCTTTAATGTGAATTCTAATACTAGTATTTCTACGAACATTAGACCTCGCGAACACAAACTATTTTGAGGAGCTATTCTGCTCATCATGCCAAAGATCCTCATCAGTTCTCCACCAAATTTTTATGAAACCAACTTAAAGTTACTACCTTTCAAAAGAAAAGAACCATCGAAAGCGGATCTCATACGCGGAGATATCCATTACCCCCTTTTAGCCCCTTTTTGGAGGAAGTACCCCAATCAAAAATCCCCGACGACAAAAAAAATCGATAAAGTAGTAAAACCTGTATACCAAGTTTCGTCCAGATCGGTTGTAAAATACGACCTGTAGAGGAGTACCGATAAACTGACAGAGGAATGGCAATTTTATCCACACTCGAAGCAGAGACGCTTCGTTCGCTTCGCTCGCTCGGTCAATGACTTTATGTACATTTTATTAGACGTATGATAATAATAATGCTAATACTTCTTTCGTCTGAAACAATTTAACCTACCAAGTTTTCGAAATACATGTGAAGTTCGCCCGTACCCGTACTTGGCCAGCGTGGCGGACTATGCCCTGATCCCCCTCGTATTGAAGGGAAGCCCGTGCCCAGCAGTGGGACGTAAAAAAAGGCTGAAAACAACATTACTTTAGATTATTATTTTTCAAATTATTTTTTTTTTATCTAAGTTATTATTTACTTAATTTAAATAATTATAATTTATAATAGAAACTTATTGTCTGTCTGTTCTGCGAACTCGTAATGACAAAGATACATAATATATTAGCCTAAGACAAATCTACAATGAACGTAAATGAATCGCAAGCGCTATATCATTTAGCTGCTAACTGAGCTTCGTCACACAATGGTAATGGGCATTCATACATGACTTTTCTCACAGTTTAATGCGAAAGCTGTATTTTACATTGTATCGTATACACTATTAAGTCCAATACGAACCATTGTTAGTACACTTTCATTTGTAGAGACAACTCGGTAGTCCTAAACTGACGTAAATGACCAGGCTCTCCTTTTATAGCTATCAGATAACATACGCGTTTACACTCCTGTCCGCTATCTATCAGCGAAAGTTGATTTACCATATCCGTTGACTCTGTTATTACGAATGAGCTATAACAAGAGTTTGGATATAGGCGTAATCATATATTCTGTACGTTCCAGTTTCTGGCAGGGAAGTAAACTTATTTGGCTAACGAGATTGCTTTTGTACTCTTGGTTGCAAAATGTCAACGCTGTGACAGCAAAATGTCACAGGGCACTGAAGTTCGCCTATAAAATCGTCGCTAAAAGGAACGAAAGGACGTAAAAAAACGTATAAATCACATAGATTTCAGTAAATATATTAAGAAAAAATGTTTGATGGCACATAAATTCCTTTAAATACACACACATAAATTCGTTTGACGACACGTTTGGCTCAGTTTGTAGTGAACCTACTTACTGTGCCAGCGGTCGCGGGTTCGAGTCCCGCTGGGGGCATTCATTTGTGTGATGAGCACGAATGTTTGTACTCCAGTCATGGGTGTTTATATTTATAATATGTATGTATTTAAAATTATATATGTGTAGTGTATCAACTATCTGGTATACAACACAGGCCTCGTAGCTTACCATGGAACTAGATGATGTTGTGTGTTAATGTCCCAACATGTTTATTTTATTTATTTATTAATACGAACTTACGATATCCCTTCTAAAAGGCATTGCTTACTTAATTCGCTGCTACTGTGCCAAATGTACCATATTAATCTGCAACGTGTCATGGAATTCTGATACTTGACACTTGTCGTAATAAAAAAATCAAATAACTCCGTTCCAAGGTAATATTGCCGGAATAATCGTTCCGCATTAGAAGCATTTTAAGTTAATTCAATTTTCTATATTTCGATACGGTACTAAAATTTTGTAATGTCAATAGTGACGTAATTCGTCATGTTCCATCGTTATTGCTTCTGAAATATTTTTTTTTATTTAGCGACTTTTTCTTGTTACTAACTTTTTAATATGGGTTTTTTTTTTAATCTTGTCAGTTTCTGAAACTTTTGGAGCTTTAAGGGTTCTTTAAGACGAGCTAGAAATTAAACTCCGATCTGTCAATCTTTCCTTAAGGTTAGGTTAAGTTAGGTTAAAATTTTTAAAATGTAAATACAATAAAATTACAACTTAAAAATATCCACAAACATATACTCCACTTAGGGTCCACTTTAAAAACTTCTTTGTTTTCTTTGTTTTTAACCGACTTCCAAAAAGGAGGAGGTTCTCAATACGTCGGAATCTTTTTTTTTTCTTTTTTTTATGTATTTTCACGGATTACTCGAAGACGGCTGAACTGATTTGGAAAATTCTTTTTTTGTTTCAAAGGGTATTCTTCCCCGGTGGTCCCATATAAATTTTATCGAAATCGGTCAAGCGGTTTCTAAATAAATGGCTTAATCGAATATGTTTTTTTTATTAAAAATCTTTCTTCTTCTTACAAATTACTTGATTATTACGTCTACACTAAAAATGGAAAAATAAAAACTTTAAAAAAAATAAATAAAAACCGACTTCCAGGCACTGAATAGTAAAAAATAACTAAACAGGTGTTTTCATTTAGAATAGATACCTAATCAGATATTTTCGAAGTCGGTGTGCTTTGATTTGTATTGGCTGGCACCGACTTCGAAAATATCTGATTAGGTCTAAATGAAAACCCCTGTTTAGTTATTTTTTACTTTTCAGTGCCTAGAAGTCGGTTTTTTTTTTAAGTTTTTATGTAAAATACATTACATAGTATAGCTTGTAAATAAATTAAACACATAATTAAAACTAAACTGACCATTTTATTGGTGAATACGTAATACAAATACATTGTTACGGAACCCTCCGTTCATAAGTCGGACTCGCGCTTGACTGATTTATGGTATATTTTAAATAAAACTATCTTTTCGGATTATTTCGCGGATTTATTTTGATTTTTGGTTCCCGACGTTTCGAATGCTTTACAGCAATCATGGTCACGGGAGAGACTAAGGTCTTAGACATCTCAAAAGCGTTATATACTTGTTACAGACAGTGCCTACCCACAAATTTAAAAAATGATTTTGAAAATTCAAAAATGGCACCAGAGTACCTTACAATATTTGTTGATTTAATTCTAAACATATTAAAAGTATTAAAAAAGTTTAATAAGTATTATAATTAAATATTATTTGTTTAATTTTAGCTGTTATTATTATAAATATTACAATATTTTAAAAAACTTTAAGAATTAATAATGTAATATTATTTAGTGTTGCTATTACTATAATATGTCTAACCACAAAGAAAATCAAAATATTAATTATTTATTAAATACTAATTATTTATTAAAGTATTATTATTGATTTATATGTAATTTAGAAAATTAAATTTTATAATTTAGATTTCTAATGTAATTTTAAGATATAATATTAAGCAACACTATCTTCACAGATAAAATATATATTAATCCGAATCATTGTTATAGCGATCCACACAGTATGAACTAACTACATCTACAGGTCTGTTATCTTTGTTTTTGCTGTTAGATTTTATTATGTTTATTACAGGATCCCACGATGATGGTAGTACCCAGCCATCTTCCCTATTGAAGTTTGGATGTTTTTTAATTTCAATAGCTTCGCGAATCATCCTGGGGCGAGATTTCTTGGGGGGGGCTTTCTTTCGCAAGTATTTGTGGATTATCAAAGCGAATGTAGTGGCTTGGGCGATCCTGGCTATGTTTACAGACTGCAGATGTTGTATTGCGACGGTGCTTCACATCAGCTATGTGTTCTTTGACCCGAGTTCTAATGGATCTCTTTGTTTGTCCGATGTAGGAGAGCCCACAATCACAATCAAGTTTGTATACCCCTGCATCTTGGAGAGGGATGTGGCACTTGACTGGTGGTAAAAACTGACTAATTTTCTTTGGCGGCTTGAAGTAAGTTTTGATTGAAGCACGCTTTAAGATGTAGCCAATCTTGTCAGTGACTCCTCTCATGTATGGCAGGACTGCAGGGACTCGCTCGACTGTGGCTGGTTTCACTCGGTCACTGTGATGCAGGCGCGGCACTTGCAGCTTATTGTCTCGCAGAACTTGCTTGACATGTTGCAGTTCTCCGGCCAGGTGTTGCTCGTCACAGATCCCTTGTGCTCTCTGAAACAAAGATTTTCCCACGGTAGCTAACTGTGAAGGATGGTGGTGAGATTCACCGTTCAGGTACCTATCAGTATGGGTCTTCTTTCTATACACAGTGTGACTCAAGGTGTTATCTGGGTTGCGTTTAACTAAGACATCTAAGAAAGCTAAGGTATTGTCAGATTCTAATTCCATAGTAAATTGTATTTTAGGATTTATAGAATTAAGATGTTCTAAGAATACAGTTATTTTATCAGATGGTAATATTGTGAAAGTGTCATCTACGTACCGCTTGTAGAAACGAGGGGTCACGGGTGATGTGTTCAGAGCAGTGTCCTCGAAGTCCTCCATGAAGATGTCGGCTACAACGGGAGAGACTGGCGAACCCATGGCCACTCCATCCACTTGCCTATAGAATTCATCATTCCACAGTAGATAGCCGGATGTTAGGCAGTGTTTTAAAAGTTCAGTGTATTCTATTGACATATTGTGATCCTGTAGCTTCCTAGATATTATTTTAATACAGTCTTCCACTGGTAGGCTGGTAAATAAAGACTGTACATCAAAACTAACCATTGTTTCATTGTCCATGAGTTTTAGGTGTTTAACTTCATTGACAAAATGGTAAGAGTCCCTTGTGAACGCTCTTGTTAATCCTCTGAGTGGTGAGAGTACTTTTGCTACTAGTTTGGCCAGTTTGTAAGTCGGTGAGTCGATCTGACTCACAATTGGACGTAGCGGAGCGTTAGGCTTGTGTATTTTCGGGAGTCCATACAACTTAGGCGGTTTTGCACATGATGGAATAAGAGTTTTCACATCTAGATTTAATGTGTCGGAGTGTTCCTTAATTAGCTTTTTAGTAGTATTTAAAACGGTGGTAGTTGGATCCGTTTTAACCTTTGTGTACGTGCTCTCGTCCGACAAAAGATGTTTTATTTTATCATTATAATCTGATGTATCCATCACAACGGTTGCATTTCCTTTGTCCGCGCGTAGAACGATGATGTCTGACCTATTGCGTAGGTTTTTCAACGCTAAATACTCCTGTTTACTGAGATTAGGTTTGGGCTTAGTACAACGACGTAACAAAGACGAAACATCCTGACGTATGGCCTCCATATCCTCAGTTTTCATAACGTTTTGGGCCAAGGCATCTTCAACTGCGCAAATAATGTTTTCATAAGGAATGCGCGTAGGCGTTACAGCAAAATTCAAACCTTTATTTAGTACCTGAATAGTAGGGTCGTCCAACGGTTGTTTTGACAGATTGACAACAGCTTGAGGTCCGCACGAGTGTGAATCTGTGGTAAACGAGCGCGTTCCGTTATTATCTATGTTTTTCTTTTTCTTTTTGATGTTTAATTTTTCAACGAGTTTTTCATATTTTAAAATATGTTTAATTTTGCATTGATTATATTTGGTTGTCTCGCGCTTATTTAAAGTGTCAATGCAATCGTTGAAATCACAGGGTGTCAATACTGTCTTAACAATATCGGACGTCTGTTCAATGTCCCGGTCGTTTCTGCGTAGATCGCGGCGGTTTTGTCGAATCACTGTCCGTAACAACTTAAAACTTGCCTGGTTTACGATCTTAGCGCTTCCTCGTATGTTCTTTTTGGAAGATATTTTTACACACGTTGGAATGAGACGATGATCACGACATCTCTTCAAGAAAGTTAAAGATGTTAATAATCTTGCACGCTTAGTCTTCAGATCTTCTAACCGGCGTATCTTGTTTGCGATTTCCAGTCCGTACTGGTTCACATAATACTTTCTTAGATTTACGCGAATATTTGACATTTTAAATAAAACTATCTTTTCGGATTATTTCGCGGATTTATTTTGATTTTTGGTTCCCGACGTTTCGAATGCTTTACAGCAATCATGGTCACGGGAGAGACTAAGGTCTTAGACATCTCAAAAGCGTTATATACTTGTTACAGACAGTGCCTACCCACAAATTTAAAAAATGATTTTGAAAATTCAAAAATGGCACCAGAGTACCTTACAATATTTGTTGATTTAATTCTAAACATATTAAAAGTATTAAAAAAGTTTAATAAGTATTATAATTAAATATTATTTGTTTAATTTTAGCTGTTATTATTATAAATATTACAATATTTTAAAAAACTTTAAGAATTAATAATGTAATATTATTTAGTGTTGCTATTACTATAATATGTCTAACCACAAAGAAAATCAAAATATTAATTATTTATTAAATACTAATTATTTATTAAAGTATTATTATTGATTTATATGTAATTTAGAAAATTAAATTTTATAATTTAGATTTCTAATGTAATTTTAAGATATAATATTAAGCAACACTATCTTCACAGATAAAATATATATTAATCCGAATCATTGTTATAGCGATCCACACAGTATGAACTAACTACATCTACAGGTCTGTTATCTTTGTTTTTGCTGTTAGATTTTATTATGTTTATTACAGGATCCCACGATGATGGTAGTACCCAGCCATCTTCCCTATTGAAGTTTGGATGTTTTTTAATTTCAATAGCTTCGCGAATCATCCTGGGGCGATAACGGCTTTCTTTCGCAAGTATTTGTGGATTATCAAAGCGAATGTAGTGGCTTGGGCGATCCTGGCTATGTTTACAGACTGCAGATGTTGTATTGCGACGGTGCTTCACATCAGCTATGTGTTCTTTGACCCGAGTTCTAATGGATCTCTTTGTTTGTCCGATGTAGGAGAGCCCACAATCACAATCAAGTTTGTATACCCCTGCATCTTGGAGAGGGATGTGGCACTTGACTGGTGGTAAAAACTGACTAATTTTCTTTGGCGGCTTGAAGTAAGTTTTGATTGAAGCACGCTTTAAGATGTAGCCAATCTTGTCAGTGACTCCTCTCATGTATGGCAGGACTGCAGGGACTCGCTCGACTGTGGCTGGTTTCACTCGGTCACTGTGACGCAGGCGCGGCACTTGCAGCTTATTGTCTCGCAGAACTTGCTTGACATGTTGCAGTTCTCCGGCCAGGTGTTGCTCGTCACAGATCCCTTGTGCTCTCTGAAACAAAGATTTTCCCACGGTAGCTAACTGTGAAGGATGGTGGTGAGATTCACCGTTCAGGTACCTATCAGTATGGGTCTTCTTTCTATACACAGTGTGACTCAAGGTGTTATCTGGGTTGCGTTTAACTAAGACATCTAAGAAAGCTAAGGTATTGTCAGATTCTAATTCCATAGTAAATTGTATTTTAGGATTTATAGAATTAAGATGTTCTAAGAATACAGTTATTTTATTTTTTAAATTTGTGGGTAGGCACTGTCTGTAACAAGTATATAACGCTTTTGAGATGTCTAAGACCTTAGTCTCTCCCGTGACCATGATTGCTGTAAAGCATTCGAAACGTCGGGAACCAAAAATCAAAATAAATCCGCGAAATAATCCGAAAAGATAGTTTTATTTAAAATGTCAAATATTCGCGTAAATCTAAGAAAGATTTATGGTATAATTTGTTTGCTTGCGTACTCATTTGACATGTTTATTTCTTGCTAGCGGCGCGCAATAATCAAATGTCACCTATAAAATAAATGGTAATAATCGTGTCGTATTATTTACAGTAACTAAATAAAATTGCAATTAAATTAATCACACATTATTTAATAAAAATATGCTTTACATAATACGGGTTTTAACTTGATATCTATACTTAATATTATAGAGAGACAGAGTTTGTTTGTTTGAACGCACTAATCTCTGGAACTACTAATACGATTAGAAAAATTCTTTCTGCATTAGATAGCCCGTTTATTGAGGAAGGCTATTGGCCATATATCATCATGCTACTACCCAAGCGAGCGGAGCAGTAATCATAAATGTCAACAAATCGAGCAGAATTACATACATTATTGTAACACTGACGTTTATATACGCGGGTGAAGCCTCGGTTACTGCTAGTAAACTATAATATGTGAAATCAAATAAATAGCGGCGGTGCTTTGGTTTGGATAAGAACGGTGGGTCATTCGATAGTTTAAGGCAATAGCCGCATAATTCATCACCCACACGCCTAAAGTTCTCTTAGACATTTTAAATAAACCCCAATACACTTGACTTTCTATCGATATCGCCTCAATCACGTTATCACTATTCCGACAATTGTACCATTAAATCTTAGGCGAGCCTATTAAAATTTTACAACCGATCTTAAATCTAAATACAGTGGCATAAACAATCCAAACAGTTATGTTATTTGAAATCTATAAGTTATTTACGAGTAACTCAGGGAAAGCCGGCCAATCTGCCTCGAGACCCTACGACCGTCTCCCACACAATTTCTAGTATCCGACACGATTTTGAAAGTGAAATGATAAACTGAATCGCAATAATAAATCTAGCTGTACACGCGCTTATTGAGACGAACTTATGGAAATGTGGGCGGACTGACCACCGCTTAAAGGTCATAATTGTATGCTGTCTGGTGCAACCGAGAGCAACCAGATGCCGGTGGAATTGCTTTTAGTAATGAACACATTTTTCTCTGTACAAACGTCTAAGTACACTTAGCTTTTATAAATTGGTACTCTAAATAATTGCACTGGTCACGTTTGGTTGTACGTATTTTATATTCGATTCAAAATCTCCAAAGATTTGGTACTTGATACCATTTCTCCCTAAACTCCTCATGTGCACTAGACATTGTCTAGGTCATTTCCACATAATAAATAGATCGTTACTTATAATTTGAATTTCCCGAACTGCCATCGACAGAAAATCGAGTTGCTATAGTAGCAATAACCGCGGCTATCTGACATCAATTGCTTGTTAGGCAGTTTATGGAAAACAATAATGTCCATTTTACTATACCTTTATTGTTTCCTTAACGACACTGATTGAGTCTTTACTGGTGTGCAGAAATGCGGATTATGGTTTAGTTATCGATGTTTTACTTTTGATATAATTTTCTGTGACAGCTCGTAATTTTGGACGCGATAACTTAAATCGATATTTGTTTTATTGTTTTACGGTATTCGGATTATTCGATCACTTGCCAACTAATATTTGATTCTTTAGGATTCAAACTAAATATTTTAATCTCCTACTTGCACCAAAACGATTGTATTTTTTTTTTATAAAAGATTCTGTATTAATATTACATTACGTAATTAAAAAAAATGTTTTGATACGTATATCAAAATATTTTATACTAGCGACCCACCCTCGCTTCGCTCTGGTTCGTCCCTATATACGTTTTAATGGATAGTATAGAATAGACTATATATTTCTCTTCTAATATATAAAATTCTCGTGTCACAGTTTTCGTTGCCATACTCCTCCGAAACGGCTTGACCGATTTTGATGAAATTTTTTGTGCTTATCCGGTATCTATGAGAATCGGCCAACATCTATTTTTCATCCCCCTAAATGTTAGGGGTAGTCCACCCCTAAATTTTTATTTTTTATTTTTTAGACAAAATTTTTAATTTCTATTTTTTTATGATACAACATACAAAAATACATACAATCCTCAATTTTCACCCTTCTACGATCAACCCTTATTTTTTAATAGCCATTTTAGTAATTTAATCATTTTTCCTCTCCGGTCGAAAACTGATCATTCGTGATTTAATGCAAGCTAGGGACGAACCCGAGCGAAGCGAGGGTGAGTCGCTAGTACATATATAGAATACTATACATACGTACAGAAAAGTAGGTAATTACTTTAAAAAATTAAAAAAAAACCTTACTTGAGAAATTATTGATTCCCCGTACAAACTTCCACCCCCCTTTTCAGCATCTCAAGGGATGATTTTCGGGATATAAACTATCCTATGTCCTTCCCAGGGGCCCAAACTATCTCCATACCATATTTCATCTAAATCAGTTCCGCGGATTAAGCGTGAGAAGGTAATAGACAGACAGACAGAGTTACTTTCGCATTCATAAAGTTAGTATGGATAGAGAAGATCTTTGGTAAGCGTAATACCACTTGAGAATAGCTGTATTGATTAGGCTGTTTTTTTAAATGTTCGTCAATGTTTGTTTTTAAGAATTCTAGTAAAAAAATATGGCAATGTTTTCCAGAAAATTGAAAATTGAGGAAAACAAGAGTTTTGTTTGACTTCAAAGAATTCATTCATTCATTCATTTTATTTAAATTTGGACAAAACATCATCAAAACAGCTATTTAATAATAAATTATCTTTTAACATCTAAAAATAAATTATCTTATGAAACTGTCTAAAGTAGCGGTAATTTGATAACTTCAATATATTGCATGTTGACGCTTGGTTGGTTTGCTAAGGTCGAACAAGATCAAGACAATCTCTGTAAAAACGTACACTTCTGATATACAATATGATTGTGTGGAATTCATGTATTTGTACAAATTTTAAATGGGTTACTTTAAATTTAATGTTTATTTACGTACACGGAAATAAAGAAAATTTTAATTTTTCATTCTTATTTGTAGACCAAAACGAAATTTTACTTATAATTAATATTAACTTTAACTATATTAACGTTCCGTTATATTTGTAAGTTAAAAAAATATGATATATTAAGCATTTTTAACCTAATTTCAATTTCAATTTCCATACCAATCAATTTTGAACTCAATGCATGCAGTTTTTTTTAAATAAATAAGCCGATGCCTCACAGATGTTTTTGGGACAAGCGAAGAGCGTTGCAAGTGATAAATGAAAAATACTGCTAAATAATATTTGGTATTTTTTAAACTGTATATAAAAATGTTATTGAGTAAGGCTATTGATATTTATATTTTGTTAACCAGACAATCAATTGCCTATTGAAATATTCAACTTACGGAAACTGAATTCATGACCTCTTGCATCTTAGAAAGTACCAATGACACAAATCGCCACTAAACTTAACGTTTGACAGCAATATAATATAATACTATACTTTATCCCTGTATATATTTGAAGAAAATTAACTAAATTTGCAAAAATCATTTCGTCGTCCACAATTGCTGAGACGTGTCGACGTACAATATATAATTTAGTTAGAATTACACAGTACGCAGAAATAACTGAACTTTTACCATAATGGCTATGCTAAGTTAACTCATCGGCTCGCGACGAGTTTCTACACGACATTTTATTTATTATGACTCATTATACTAAATAGTAAATACTTTTGTTATCGTAACTTAGATGTGAAAATTCGATGCAAATGCGATTTTTTATTGCCAATGTAATAAACCTATGTAATCGATATAAAATTAAATCCCTTAGGCTTTATACTTTAGACTTTAAATGTACGGTTCCCGTGGGAAAGATTTGTTTTTGACGCGAACCCGAGCGAGGGTGAACCGCTAGTTTATACATTTATTCATAATATAATAAAATTCTAATCTGTACGTTAAATATTTTTTGGAAAATCTTATTGAAATAGTCATTATTATCGATACAGAGACTGAATGTATAGTTTTAAAATTTTTTTGTCTGGCTGTTACCGAATTACGAGAAAACCACTGGACAGATTTTGATGGAATTTGGTTTGATGATAGCTGGTTATCCGGGTCAACATATAGGATACTTTTTACAGCGCAAAAATATCTCGTCTCTGAGAAATCTATACTAAACGTTAAAATGTAACTAGGATGAACCTGAGCGGAGCGAGAGTGAGTCGCTATTAATATATAAAATAACAAAGTAACCTACATGTAAACTACATATCGCTCAGCGGCTGAAATTGATCAATAGATGTCAATCAATAGCTATAAAAAGCAAAACATCCAGCGGTCAGATCAAAGAAAGCACTAAACTTTCACGTAGGAAGCTTTCAGGCTGTTCGCACTTGCCACTGCCACTCGCCAACACCTACATCATTAGTTGGGAAAGTTCTCTTGTTTAACTGTTTATTTAATTAGCCTGTATTTGTTTTTTTTTTACTACATTTGTTGGTTGAAAAAATGATTTTTTTCGACACTCGTTATTTTTTTTAAAGATTTAAGAAGCTGTGTACAAACAAAATGCGTACAAAACAAGTACAAACTTTAAATCTCTATATATATTTCTTTAAAAAGATAGATCTCTCACAGGGTAATGATGCATTGAATTGAAATGTAAGTAAAATATCAATTGTGAATGCGAGACTTGGAAAGCTGTGTTAAATATGAATACATTTTCCATATAAATGGATTTGAACTCCAATCATCTTCACCGTTAGAAATAAAGGCGATGCCATCGGTACCTTCATTAATCTACGTCGATGATCGCTTTCCCTCTCGGATTGATGCCTCCCATCTGTTGTAATTACGCAATTGTCTCAATTCTACGACTCTCTTACATAGACGTGTCCAGTTTCTCTTTAAACGTTATTACTTATAATTAATAACATCCATAATGAGTTGGACATATGAAAGATATTGTGACATTAAATATTGATTTGTAATACGTATGTATGTAATAATAAAATTTATTCACTGAATCATCTACGTCCAGAGTAAATTGACAGCCTATTCCTAAGATTATAATGATACTAGCGTCTCACCCTCGCTTCGCTTGGGTTCGCTTCTAGACAAACAAAAACAAACCTATCCCACGGAAACCGTACATTTTTCCGGGATAAAAAGTAGCCTATTTGTTATTCTGATGTGTGAACTATATTATTGTAAAGTTTTATTAAAATTCAATCAATAGTTTTTGTGTACTGAGTGTATTGTGTACTAAATATGCATTTTAACATAATATATTATTATTTATTACTGAAGTTGTGGAAATTGGCTTTTTAGTTTATACCTACTCTTAAGCTATAAATACATACATATATTTGCATAGATTTGAAGTGTTTGGTGTCACTGAGCATTTGAAACATACGTGGATCGCGTCGTGCTACGTCATGCTCTGACGTTGGTAAGCATTTAACTATTTTAACACGTGTTTTCTAAAATTAATATATAAATATACACTTGTCCTATCTAAATTTAGATTTAAATAGTTTTTTAATCTACAAAAACTAGGAGTAAATTAGAGTTATCGTGAATTATGTTAGTAATTATTGACGATACGCCTCACAGGCTTTGATTGACTGAAAATGAGTTACTATTTGATTTGTCGAAGAAAGATTTCTCTTTGACTGTTTTATTTCATACTAGTGACATACCCTCGCTTCACTTGCGCTTCACTAGGTACGTTTTAATTATTTTTTTTGAGCGGAACCCTAATTCTTTTTCTAAAACAAAAGTAGCCGCAGCTACTCCATATAATATCAACTATCTGCCAGTGAGAGTTCCATCAAAATCAGTCCAGCTATTTCGGAGATTAGCCGGAACAAACAAATAGACAAAAAAAAAATAAAAATTGTGTTTTTCTTATAAGTAACCTTTATAATTTCAAATGCATTTAGTAAAAAGTTGTTATGTTGACATTACAAATGGACACTTCAATTTTATGTATCTGTATAGATGTTTTTATCGACAAGTAAGCATTAAAAAATTTGACTAAAAATATGAAAATCTTTAAAATCTTTATTCAGTTTTGAAGGATTGTGGCATCGAATTTTTATAATAAAAGAACATATAAAACTCTTTTATAGTCCGACTATTGGAACTTCAATATTAAAAACCAACAATTACAATTATTAATTACAATTAATGTAATGCGAAAAAAAAACTAAACTCTATGTGACTCATCATTTTTTAAACTATCTTAAAACTAGCGACTCACCCTCGCTTCGCTCACGTTCGTCCCTAGCTTGGATATAGTAACATGGATATTTTTTTTTTTTTAAGTATTAAAACCTTTCGTGGACCTTAAGGAACATACAAAAAAATAAATTAGCCGAATTGGTCTAGCCATTATTGAGTTATGCGCTTACCAACATTCATTTTTATTTATATAGAAAAACGGATATAACATCGATATTTCACTGCGTTACTAGGTACATGAAAGGACAAACTCATATATTGAAAAAATATTTAGGATACAGTTTAAATTATAATTCATATATAAAAGATAAGTTACACTGCTTTCTACACGAAGTGGTAGACAGATAGTCCTAAATCGTACGCCATGCTTGCTTATCAATGCTAATATTTCAAAGGATAGCAGTTCTGAATAAGTTATTAGGTATACTCGTATTTATTAGTTAACCTCGATTTAATGAAGCATTATTTCATTTAAAAATTTTAAAATTAAACTTTAAAGTTTATTATAGTAAGCGTTTAAATAAATAAATACATATGTTGGAAATTAACATACAGCACCATCTAGTTCCATGGTAAGCTACGAGGCTTGTGTTATAGATACCAGATAGTTCGTTCACTACAAATATATAATTTTAAATACATACATATTATAAATATAAACACCCATGACTGGAGTACAAACATCACACAAATCAATGCCCTAGCGGGACTCGAACCCGCGACCGCTGGCATAGCAAGTAGGGTCACTACAAACTGAACCAAACTGTCGTCGATTTGAACTTAAACGATCGTTTGTATAAAACATTTCTTTTGCTAAGAACTTTGTCATAAAGCGAAGTGTTTGAATCTATAAATCGCGTCCTATGACTCATTTTGTTTATACATCTTTATTCATGTGTAATGATATGAAACACAATATCGAAACTTATTGTCGCCTTAATGCTTATTTGTTCAAACTAACAATACTTGTATTACTGAGTTATTTTCCTTTGTTTTAAAAACAAAACTTTACTTCTAAGATTTATACGTTTATACATGCGTAGATATACATACGTTTACGTTCCTATTATCTACGTAGATAAAATATATCGTTTCGGCTTTTTTTTTTATTAAAATGTGTATTTTATATTATTACAATCGATATTTAAGTCATTAATTATCTATTAAAAGCTTTTGGTAAATTGATCTTTTGGTCAAATAAACACTCAGACGACGTTATATTAACGAAGTGTAGAATTTAAAGACATTCAAGTTAATCTTTTAGTAAAATATTTATTAAAACTTTAAAATTACTATTTTGTAAAAGGGGTAAAAATAATCAATACCTATGTTATGTTATTTCAGTTGTTATTTTCAATATTAAGCAATGATATGTATTCAGCCCTTTTTTAACGTCCCACTGCTGCGCACGGGCCTCTCTTCAATACGAGGGGGATCAGGCCATAGTCCGCCACGCTGGCCAAGTGTAGGTTGGCGAACTTCACATGTATTTTGAAAACTGGCTAGATTCTCTTAGACATACAGGTTTCCTCACGATGTTTTCCTTCACCGTTAATACAAGTGGTTTTCGTGTGGGAAATGAATCGCACATGAATATATCAGAGGTGCGAGACCCGGGATTTGAACCCGCTTCACTCGGTTTCCCGAGCGAGCGCGTTACCACTGAGCTACCGCTGCCTCAATACAATAATATACATAAATATAAATTGTAGTACATCGTATGTACGTATATAAGATTAAATATATAATAAAACATTATGGCATATTAATAATACCCATATGTTCTTTTTGATTGATACCTGTTGTTTGATTGACACACATAATGTATTGCTACCTAACTCTTACGTGTTAAATTTGACGTTTATGATTAATTTAAATTTTATAGTGGTAAAAGTTAGGTTTCTAATGAGAAAAACAACCATCTGGCTCGTAGCTATCGGGTCTGCCTTCTGCGATGGAAAAGCAAGTTGTATGTTTGTTTAAAGTAAAAAAAATATTAGTTTTTTATTGGGAAAATGCGTAATGTCAAATTGAGATGTGAGTTCGCATTTCAGCCTCACAAAAAATGAGGTCAGAGGGACTATCATTAAACTCTCACCGCGACTCAATTTATGACCTAAATTGAATCATTCGGACATTACGTACTATGAGCTTCTTCTTTTTCTTGCACGGCTTTTTTCCACACATAGTTAGTATTGCCCGTTGTACGTGAACTGATGTAGACATGTGTTAATCTACGCTATACATATATCTAGCTTCATAAGACGTTTAGTTTAGGTGTCAATCTAAAAATCTAAAATGAACCTCAAACGTAAATGTCATTTATTCAATTTGCACTATGCGATTCAGTTACTACCACTTACAACACTATTGATGGTACGAAAACCAAATGCAGTTTAAGAAACTCCAAACTTAACTACACGGAAATAAATCGCTATGTAAAAGTTATATAATATATAAATAAAATATAAATATATAAATATAAACATGTTGGGACATTAACACACAGCACCATATAGTTCCATGGTTAATGGTAACCTACGAGGCTTGTGTTATGGATACCAGATAGTTGATACACTACACAAATATAACTTTAAATACATACATATTATAAAAAACACTCATGACTGGAGTACAAACATTCGTGCTTATCACACAAATGAATGCCCCCAGCGGGACTCGAACCCGCGACCGTTGACACAGCAAGTAGGGTCACTACAACCTGAGCCAAACGTCAAAATTGGTACCTATTGTGCTTAATAAATATACAGTTTCACTTATACAATTACATAAATGACACTCCAACAGTGATTTGACATGATATAAAATACAGCAAGAAAACCTAACATTTGAAATTGCGCAGTTATTATCTTATAAAATATGCAAATAAAACGCAAACCATTAGCCGGAGAAAGGGCTTGTCAACAAGTAACTGAGCTATATAGCACCGTCGTTTGTGTTATAACGATCTATGCCACCTGGCTTCACTCAGACTAGATATCATCTAGACCTAGATAATATCTCATACAAATTGAATACCTATACTCTATGTAAATATTGGAACTGGCAGTGACTTAGTCATGTAGTTTTGGATTTGGTTTAAGATTTTGAAATGTTGCCGTTGTAGTGATTTGTAAGATTATAAGTAAATATTATATTGCTCTTTTTTAGGGATATTATATTAATGCTAGTTTGGTAAATGCATTTTTAATAATGTGTATAATAGATGAGAGTTAAATATATATATATATATATTTTATTTTTTATTGTTAACAATAAAAGATAATAGGTTTTTATTAACTAGTAACTAATTATAATTTTACTTTTAATATACAGAAAAGACATAGATTTAATTAAAATTATCATTATAATATAGTTAAAATTATAATTGAATTAAAAGGATCTTAAAATAATATAATGGCAGAAAAAGAATAACTAATTTAAAACAATAAGTGTAAGATTTATTTTTATTTAATAAAAAATAATAAACGTATACACTATTATGTGAAGGTGTCACATTTAATGTATCTGTGACAAGGTATAACATAAGACTAGCTAAAAAACTTGTCATCTGTCAAACTTATAAAAAAAGATAGTAATGAATAGGATCTTTAAATATCGATAAAAGAAATTAAACGATTAAATCTTTATAACTAAATTACAAGTATCAATTTCTTCATATGATGAATATAAAGCGACCATTCACAGTAATTTTAACATATTGTCAGACGTAAGTCGTGATCGCGTCGTTAGTAAAAGAAAGCCCTTCTTTATAGACCTCATCCGAGTAGAATTTAGGTTCGATATTAGTCTTAGATACAGTAGGTTCGCAAATAAGGAGTATATAATGAAATAATTGGCTCGTTAATAAACTCCACCGTCAGTTCGTGTTAGTGTAATTACGGGAAAAGTTAGCGAGTATTCCGATCACGTTAAACATTGAGGTAACTTATTAGTCTGCCTTGTGTGATATAATTAATGATCGCATTTACATAACCATGTCGATGTTATTATATTATCTGTTTTATGCACTTCGCTTCCGATTCCGGTGAGCCACGATTTAAAATACAACTTTCTTTTTAAGTGGTAATTTATTTAAATAAAATATTTTATAAATAACCGAAGAAACCAGTTTTATAGCTATTATAATGTCTAAGATCCCGATCTATATGGTGGACCCCTAACTCTTTTTCCGGGCGAAATGTAGTTTTTAAACCATGAAACACATTAACAAACACGATCCAGGGGGGTTGTCATCAAAACCTTTGCACCAGGTTATTTTTAATAAAAAAACGTCTAGTCTGAAGAAGTTTTGGTATAACAACCCTATATTATTAAATTTGTAATAAAATTATCTACATTTTGATACTTGGTTTGTTCCGGAAAATACGATCTACTACTTCAATTTACCTGTTTATAGGTAATGTGGATTCGAAAAAGACCGCTAGCCGTATGATGGCATTTTCTTCAAGTTTTTTAATTTCCATTGTTACTAAGTTGTCACAGGAAATGAGTTCTTGTACTTAAAAAAAATATGGTTTTTTTTCAAAAATAGGCTAGAGCAAATTTTTGGTGACAACCCACCTTGGTCGTGTTTGCTTATATGTTTTATGCCTGAAACAATATATTTCGCCTCGAAAAAGAGTGAGGTGTCCACCACATAGATCGGGATCTCCTACTATAAGTACATATGTATTTATTACTCAATCAAAGTTCAAAAGACTCATTGAGGATAAATCGCTTCCTATTATGTTAGTTAAGTGATACTATATAATTATGTATCCATATTTATATTATAAATGCTTAATTAACACGACCTATCTGTTCTTAGCTTTTTGTTTGTAGCTTGATTTACCCGATGAAATGGTTAAATCTATAAAAAAAATTTTAGGATTCACAAGAAATGATGGGAAATGTATGGTAAAGCAAAAGGATTTATCCATACTAATATTATAAATGCGAAAGTAACTCTGTCTGTCTGTCTGTTTGTTACCTTTTCACGCTTAATCCGCTGAACCGATTTGGATGGGTATGGAGATAGTTTGAGACCCTGGAAAGGACATAGGATAGTTTTTATCCCGGAAATCATCCCTTAAAGGAATGAAAAGCGGGATAGAAGTTTGTATGGGGAATCTATCATTTCTCAAATAAGAGATATAAAACTCATCATACCTATGTATACATAGTCTATTTATTCCATATTAAGCGTCAAAACAAACTAGCGAAGCGAGGGTGAGTCGCTAGTTTCATATATTTTGATGTTTAGATTTAATTACATTACTATCACTAGGACTCACCGGACTTACTTATTGCATAATTCTGCAAAGTTTGAATTCAAACGTCACGACAGACATTAAGTGGACAAAGAAATATATGATTATATTTGCACGCGTCAATATATAAGCTCGTAATATGTATGCGACATAAAACTATTTATTATACTAGACTAGCGACTCACCCTCGCTCCGCTCGGTTCGTCCCTAGTTACGTTTTAACGTTTAGCTCAGAGATGAGATATTTTCCCGCAGTAAAAAGTATCCTATATGTTGACCCGAATAACCAGCTATCATCATACCAAATTTCATCAAAATCTGTCCAGTGGTTTTCCCGTGATGCGGTAACAGACAGACAGACAGACAGACAAAAATTCTAAAAACTATAGATTTAACTTCTCTATCGATAATAAAGTCTATTTCAATAAGATTTTCCAAAAAATATTTAATGTACAGATTCGGCTTAGTTACAATTTTATTATATGTATATCTATACATATCCCCGCGTAGTTTATTTATGTATAATATCATCGCTCATAAAAGTTTAAGCGTGATGAGACAATCATTGTATAACCTTCATCGATAAAATACAAAAATATTTCCAACTAGCGACTCACCTTCGCTTCGCTCGGGTTCTTCGTCCCTAGACCCTTCCATTTACTAATGTATGGAAGTTTGCCCGATTTGTTAACATTTATTGATTACTGCTCCACTCCCTTGGGTAGTAGCATGATGATATATAGCCTATAGCTTTCCGATTATATAGCCTGTTTATTGAGGAAAACTATAGCTTTCCTCAATAAATATATAATACAAAAAGAATTTCTCAAATCGAATTAGTAGTTCCTGAGTTTAGCGCGTTCAAACAGACAGACAGACAAACAAACTCTGCCTCTTTATAATATTATATTTCCAATATGACCGGCTAGTTCGGTAGATAAGCGCCTCCTAACAAAATATCTTCAGCTTTGTAATACTAATGGCTGTATATATAATTACGAACTCAGACTAATAGTCCAGTCAAATAAGGTCTGAAATCAAAATGTTGACACTCAACTTTGCATTTTTGATATAATGTAGTTTAAATGATACAAAAACAATGTGTAAAGGTTTTCGTGTCCGCAACCCCCGGCAAGGGTCCAAAATAAATTGTCAAAAGTTTTTTTTCGCAATTACTCGAAAACGGTAAAAATTAGACAAAAAAGTTTTAGGAAAAATGTGTAAAGCTTGAAATTTTGCATAAAAAAGGTTTCATGACTCTTTTTCCTCCGGTCAAAATTAACCGAGTTAGGGAGGTTTTTAGACCGATCGGAATACGTTTATTTTTTAAAAGAAAAAATTTAATTAAAACCTGAAGTTTTATGGTTTTAAAACATTAGCAGGTATATAAGGAATAGAAATTCGTAAAATGCCCCCGATGCCCAGCTACCCCCGCGAAAACGGGGAGACGCAAAGCGTTAAAAAATCGTTTTTTTACGGCTTATTGTGACGTTCTATCGAAAAATATTTTCTACAAAAGTTATAGGTCTATTAAAAATCTACAACTTTTATGAATGACACTTTTACAATAATCTCAAAGTTTTCGAGATTATTGCAAAAAACTCGGTTTTTAGTTTTTTCTTGGTTTTTAATTTTTAAATTCTAAATAAACTTTTCATTTTCATTAAACTAAGGGTCTGTAATCTTCGAAATACATATAATAAGCAAAAAAAAAAAAAATTAAATTGAAATATTTAGCCACTCCTGAGAAAATTATATTTTATGGTCTATTTTTTCCAAATATCTCGAAAACTTTGTGATTATTGTAAAAGTGTCATTTATAAAAGTTGTAGATTTTTAATAGACCTGTAACTTTTGTAGAAAACATTTTTCGATAGAACGTAACAGTAAGCCGTAAATTTAAAAAACCGATTTTTCAACGCTTTGCGTCCCCCCGTTATTTTCGGGGGTAGCTGGGCATCGGGGGTATTTTACAAATTTTTATTCCTTATATACCTGCTAATGTTTTAAAACTATAAAACTTCAGGTTTTAATTAAATTTTTTTCTTTTAAAAATAAACGTATTCCGATCGGTCTAAAAACCTCCCTAACTCGGTTAATTTTGACCGGAGGAAAAAGAGTCATGAAACCTTTTTTATGCAAAATTTCAAGCTTTACACATTTTTCCTAAAACTTTTTTGTCTAATTTTTACCGTTTTCGAGTAATTGCGAAAAAAAACTTTTGACAATTTATTTTGGACCCTTGCCGGGGGTTGCGGACACGAAAACCTTTACACATTGTTTTTGTATCATTTAAACTACATTATATCAAAAATGCAAAGTTGAGTGTCAACATTTTGATTTCAGACCTTATTTGACTGGACTATAAGGAACAATATAGACAGAGTGACATAGAACTAAAGATGAGGCCAAACAATAATGTTTTAGAATAATATGTAATGTCTTAAAACAGAACACTATTATTAATAAATTATTCATTATCAAGATTAAGAAAACTAATGCTTAAAAGATACAAAATAATATAGTATTACTAACGACTCACCCTCGCTTTGCTTCGGGTTCGTTCCTAGACAAAAACGAATCTATCCCACGGGAACCGGACATTTTTCTGGTATGATATATAGCCTATAGCCTTCCTCAGTTAACCGGCTATCTAATGCAAAAAGAATTTTTCAAATCGGATTAGTAGTTCCTGAGATTTAAGCGCGTTCAAACAAACAAACAAACTCTTCAGCTTTATAATATTATAGGTAAGTATGGATTATATTATTCATTATTATTCATACTTTCTTCTCAAAAAAAAATTACGACTAACACTTATATAAAAGTTCTCTTATTTAGAAAGTAAACTATATACATATATAACAAAATCGAGAATAGTAGCACAAACAGCAAAATCACGCTACTAATTTAGGGTTGGGCTCGCGTCTATATATTTTTTTTAGACTGAGATATTACCTACTGAAAAACAGGATGTTCTCTTAGTCGTTTTTATTTTTTGTTTAAAAATAATTCCATCCACACATATGATGAAGAGACCACTAAAGGAAGTGAAGTCTATTTAAGCTTTAAAATGTGGACATGGACGACTGTTTGTCAATCTATCATTATAGATCAAATAGGGAAACTTCCTTTCTCCATTACGTGTCTGGGTTTAAAATTAGCTTCTGCCATATTGTTAATTTATATTTCTAACTTATCTATTTTTAAAGATTTTATTTAACGCATAACTCTTTTTATGGTTAGTAATAGGATGTTCCTAAGTAATGTTTTAATTTAATTAAAACTATGTTTGTAATGATGTATCTTCGCTTCGCTCGGGTTCGCGTTTCGAAAAATAGAAACAAAATCTATGCCACGGGAACTGTACACTTTCCCGGGATAAAAATTAGCCTATGAGCTATTCCAGACTATAATCTATATCTGTGCCAAATTTCATCCAGATCCGTTTAGCCGTTCTGGCGTGATTGAGTAACGAACATCCAAACATCTATAATATTAGTAAGATTCATATACTCGTACATACGTTCACATGTAATTTTATAAAACCACTAGCGACTCACCCTCGCTCCGCTCGGGTTCGTCCCTACCTACGTTTTGATGTTTAATATAGATTTCTCAGAGATGAGATATTTTCCCGCGGTAAAAAGTGTCCTATATGTTGACCTGGTTAACCATCTATCATCATACCAAATTTCATTAAAATCCCTCCAGTGGTTTTTTCCAGATGCGATAACAGACAGACAGACAAAAATTCTAAAAACTATAGATTCGGCCTCTGTATCGATAATGATGTTTATTTCAGTAAGATTTTCCAAAAAATATTTAATGTACAGATTCGGCTTGGTTACAATTTTATTATATACATATATATACATATATAGGTAGGTAACTTTGCAGAACTAGAGTATCTTATCTCCGATGTTCCCAGAAATAAAGTGTTCACGATGTTATGAAAGGAATGGTTCTTTTTGTACTTGTTATTTATACTTCTAACAAGCACCTACAGTATTACATAAATCAACAACCAGTCGCACAAATTGAGACACGCCCATCGAGCTACATAAAAAAGCGATCGCGAGATGTAGAGAAAGTTTAACTTGATAATAATTATTAACATTAACTATAGTGAACTATTGAGAATTAATACTTTCTTAGATTTACGCGAATATTTGAAATTTTAAATAAAACTATCTTTTCGGATTATTTCGCGGATTTATTTTGATTTTTGGTTCCCGACGTTTCGAATGCTTTACATTTTACAAAAATGATTTCAAAAAAATAGTGGGTAGGCACTGTCAGCAACAAGTATATAACGCCTTTGAGACGTCTAAAACCTTAGTCTCTCCCGTGACCATGATTGCTGTAAAGCATTCGAAACGTCGGGAACCAAAAATCTAAATAAATCCGCGAAATAATCCGAAAAGCTAATTTTATTGAGAATTAATTGAAAAATTGGTTATGGAATAATGAATACCAACAAAACTTAATTTTTACTGTGGGAACTTTTTAATAACTTAGGAAACTACTTCGTGTCATTCTCTGGCTCTCAAATAAAGATGCGAAAAATTACAACAATTTGTTATTTCATTGCTGTTGTAATGAAATGGAATAAACTTTATTCAACTAGACTTATTACAAGTGCTTTTGATTCGTCAATTTAATTTAAGCGTCAGTGTAGTTTGTCCATGAGGAAGCTACCACCGGCTCGGAAAGCAGTTCTGCTGAGAAGAGCCGGCGAGAAACTCGACAGTTGCTCTTTTTACCCACGACGGAATGGAAACGATATATGCGTTTGAGATGAGAGGACGTTTGTTTGTTTGTGCAAATCCATGTTGCCATTTTTCTCAAAAACTACTAGTCCGATTTTGATGCAGTTTTTACATTTATTTTATTAACCTAACAATATAGATAGCCCACATATAAGCCAATATTACTCAATTTCACACATTTTCATCAATAAGAAACTCATAAGCAGTGTAAAGGAGGAAAAACCAAAACTATATATATATATATGGTATTAGTAAGATGTAAGGTTTGGTATATATTTTATCCCTTAGAGATAAAGTCAGAGAGCGTATACTCTCAACTCGGACCTTTGATTTATGACTCTATAGTAGATGGTTTGAACTCGACTTTCTCTTTTATTATTTTTCAGTATGCGTAGTAATGTATTGAGAGTACTTTTCATTAACATTATAAAATAACATTTCATAAACAGTTTTGACAAGTTTTCAAATGCTTTGACATTAACGTTTAAACGGGGCAGTGGTCCAAAAACCACGCGCACGTGAATGTTTTCTTACTTCAGACAGTGCGCAGGAATTGCGGATGTCGTGCCAACTATGTTGCGGTGACACCTCATATTACTCTAGGAGTCTAGATTCAAAGGCCATATGTTAAGGAATCAATATAATGAATATCAATATAACTGACCATAAAGATGTTAGCATAATTTTAAGTAAGTAAAAATCCTTTGGTTTGTGAAACGAAATCTTTTTATCAGTGTCGAAAGAAGTACACCAATTACCATGAATTTATTTCGATTTATACGTATACTAGCGGCTCACTATCGCTTCGCTCGGTTTCGTCCCTAGGTACCTACGTTTTAACTGTTAGTATGGAATAGATAGACTATATAATATTATATTTATACATAGGTATAATGAGTTGTATTATAACGTGTTTTTCCGTGGGAATGATATCTGCCGCGGTAAAAAGTAGCCTATTTCACTCTCCAGGCCTTCAACTATCTCCACACAAAAAATCACGTCAATCCGTCACTCTTTTTCGACGTGAAAACAGGACAAACAAACTAATACACTCACATAATATTAGTATGGATATGGAAGTATAGATTGAATATACTAATATAACAACTTACGGAGCTTTTAATTAACTCGAATCAGTTAACTTTTATTCATAATAAAATCCATGCGTTAATCTTCACGTAGTAGATGTTAACGGAATTTTCATAGATATGATTCAATTCAATTTTCTTGTCAATGTCTTCAAAGCGTGCCAGTTGAGGTCCATGGATATATTCAACAGCTGTGTGTGACACGAGAGCATTTTGATTTATAGCAATATGAAATATTCTTAATACCCTCCAGAGTTTTATGGGTTTATGTTACGGTTAATGTTTGATATTTATGAGTGTTAAAATGTACCTTTGACATCAATAATTAAAATCAAAATCCAAGCTTTATTTTCTACATAGTATACGAATACCATCCAAAAAATGAAGGTTGGATTTTGATTTATTATATATACTATATTAACTGTCACAGTCTCATTTTGACCTTTGACCTTCAGAAAGAGATTTTTAATTTGTTGTTGATTGAACTCAGTATTTACGAATAATTACGTCAATAATTATTCTACTTCTATAATATGATAGACTTTCGCCGAGATTTTCATCTTTTTTTGTCGAAATTTTCGATTTCATTGAAATCAACGCGTATTTCATAGAATTTTTTGAGCTAACATATCACCTATAACCTATTTTCCTATCTAGAACGTAATTAACATGAATTCCAGATCGATTTAGTGTTTTAGCCCTAATAAACTCATGACATACTTTCACATTTTCAATTGTAATATATCCAATTAATAAATTATTATTATTTATTTATCATAAATATAGCTTAATAAATATAAGTAAAATAAATATAATTAAATATGAAGAAATTCGAGATGCATATCGCAATATAACCTCATTGTGGGTTTCATTCTTTGTATAATGCTAGCGACCCTCGCTTTGCTCGGGTTCTTCCCTAGCTTGCTTCCCAATACAAAATTTCATCCTCATTTTCACCCCATTAAGGGATGATTTCCGGGATAAAAAAAAGTTTGCATCGGGAATCGGGTAGAATATATGTATGTATTTTTAATATCTTGAACGTGATTTAATAAGAATTAAGACAGTTGTTGATTTTTCAATGATGAACCTAATTGTAAAATATCACTTGTTCTTTTTTATCAAATAAAAAAATAAATATTTTCCAAATTTGAATTTTTTATTGAATTTCAATACCAAGAAAAGCGTTTTATATTTTGTATTTTATGTCCTTAAAACAAATAACTCCGATATAAGTAAATTACATTATGTAACTGTCTAAATGCCGATAGGCGAGGAGTCAACAAACTGTGTCCAACTTAGGGATGTCAAATTCCCGATAATAATCTTGTTAGCGTGGAAAAGAATGTTATTAATAAGAAGTAACCTTCGCTCATTTAAAAGTTTTGTAGTACTTCTAACACTTTCTTGTAGCAATATATTTAAAATAAAGCTTAATATGACATTGCAAAATGTCATATTAAGCTTTATTTTAAATAATATATTCAAAACAATAACGTCTAATGTTCACACATTTAAATAGTTAGTACCTGGGCGACCGAGCTTCGCTCGGAGTTCTTTTTTGTTAGATCGTATTTTTTAGATAAAATTAAAAACTTGAATAAATACAAAAAAAAACAAAAGCAATAACTTTGTATCCGACCGGGATTCGAACCCTGTGATTGTCAATCGTGCTCTTGCACCTTGGCCGCTTGACCACGATGCTTATGCCCGAGCGTAAGAAATTACCGACCATATTTTGCGTGGAATAATGCAAAAGAAAACCGCATGAAAATTCGAGAACACGCTTATACCCAGACATAAGAATAATCTAGATCGATTTTTCGCCCCCGAAAACCCCCACATACCGAATTTCAGCGAAATCGTTAGAGCCGTCTTCAAGATCGCCGGTATAAATAAATAAATATACAAGAATTGCTCGCTTAAATATATTAGATTAGATGTAAGTTACAATATGTGATTGATAGTCTTTTGAAATGAGATGCATTTACTTCAGTAAGATTATATTATTATCTAAGCTTATTTTCATGGTCGGAAAAAAATTATAGATATTTAAAATAAGTCCGGATGAATAAAATAATGACTATTAATTTTGACAACCCTAGGCTGTTAATGTGCTACAGTGCCAGTGGATCAACGAACTACGCTCAACTGAAAATTAGTTCCGACATTAACATATGATAAAAATATACTCTTCTGTTCTGCAATTAGAAGTGTGATTTGTCTTAATGTATTATGTATTTATACTAATATTATAAACTAGGTACGTTTTCACGGTTAGCTATGTTTATACATAAATAGTAGCTTGCTACCCCTAACATATTCATTTAAATTATATAGCGATTTACCCTCGCATTGCTCAGGTGCGTACGCCGTCTGCGGATTTTGTTCACAATTTCAGGGGTTTTAATTTTTTTTCGCAGAACCCTGATTCCTTTTTTAAAATAAAAGTAGCCTAAGTTACTCTTTATAACATCAACTATCTGCCAGTGAAAGTCCCGTCGAAATCGGTCCAGCCGTTTCGGAGATTAGCCGGAACAAACAGACAGACAAACAGACAAAAATTGTAAAAAATGTTGTTTTGGTATATGTACCGTGTAAACATCCATATGCATTTAGTAAAAAGCGGTTATTTTAATATTACAAACAGACACTCCAATTTTATTTATCTGTATAGATGTGATAGTTTGTGAGTATGAATGTATGAATGTTTGTTACTCTTTCTCGCCAGAACGACTGAACGGATCTGGATGAAATTTGGCACAGAAATAGATTATAGTCTGGAATAACACATAGGCTACTTTGTATCCCGGAAAAATATGCAATTCCCGTGGGATAGATTTGTTTCTATTTTATTTGCCGCTAGTATTTCATTACAATGAATCAGACATCGACTAACTTAGATACAGTTAAACAAAAAATAAAGACTACCTTCCTTTGTTACTTATTATTTGCTACGGCCCTTTGTGTAACGTAAACGTAACTGAAATTTAAATTTTATTGTTCAGCCACGTACTGCACATAAATATAACGCCTTTGTCCGTACTCTTTAACCATTGCGTATGACGCGGAAATTACTATTTATATTGTTGCTCGCGTCTGTACAGTTACTTCTTGCCCGGGACTCCGCTCATTTCGTAGATACGCCCAAAAAAGTAGCCTATAAGTAAATAAATTTATTGGGACATTAATACACAACACCATCTAGTTCCATGGTAAGCTACGAGGTGCTTGCTTATCAATGCTAATATTTCAAAAGATAGCAGCTCTGAATAAGTTATTATTTATTAGGTATATTTATTAGTTAACCTCGATTTAATAAAGAATTATTTCATTTAAAAATTTTAAAGTTAAACTTTAAAGTTTATTATAGTGAGCGTTTAAATAAATATGTTGGAAATTAACACACACCACCATCTAGTTCCATGGTAAGCTACGAACGAGGTTTGTGTTATAGATACCAGATAGTTTATACACTACACATATATAACTTTAAATACATATGTACATATTATAAATATAAACATCCATGACTGGAGTACAAACATTCGTGCTCATCACACAAATGAATGCCCCCAGCAGGACTCGAACCCGCGACCGCTGGCACAGCAAGTAGGGTCACTACAAACTGAGCTAAGTGTGTCGTCGTCGTGTGTGTCGTTTGTGATATTCTAGTAAAAAAGTATAATTTAAAAAGCCTATGTTTTATTCAAGGTATCTCTATTTTGAATTTTCCTCAAATCCCTTTGAGAAATTCATCACAGCTTGAAGAAGTAACAAACACAAAAGTATTTTTAAAGTTATTATGTTATTTTTTTACTATCTTTCGCCTGCGACTCTGCTTGTGTAGATTGCTATGCGTAATTGCTCCACTTTTGAAGGTGGCGAAGGAAGAAGTTCTGAAGGAAGCCAGGGGCGGATCTAAATATCTACTCCTCTATATAAACTATAAGTGTGGGAAATTTCATACTCCTCTGACCGCGCAATTTTCGTAAAAAGGGGTACAAAGTTTTTGCTTCATGTATTAATATATAGATACTTAAATCAGCATTCATGATAAGTCAGAACAGTAAAACCTACTACACTCGTGCAAACATGTCGATGTGTACATTTCCTCCGCTGTAAATCTTTTTAATCTGTTGCTATTATTAAAGTATTATACAATTGTATTCCATTTTTATTACACGTTTTTAGTACCTTATAATAAACGTCGACAAGATTAAATTGAACGACATTTTTAGGATATAGAAACTCGATGTCATGTTGACTTTTGACTTTGCTTGACTCGTCCACCGAGGGTTCCGTACAAATCTGTTTACAGATTTCCTACAAATTTGCGGAACCTTTAATTTTTGAACTTTATTTATTTTTTGTAATTTTTCCTTTATTTGTGCTATAAGACTTTGCTTTTTGCCAAATTTCGTGATTCTAGGTCAACGGGAACTACCATAAAGGTTTTCGACCCAAAATCTATAGCGCACTTCCGGTTGACCTAGAATTGTCAATTTTGGTTAAAAACGAGGGTTTTCCAGCACAAATAAAAGGGAAAATTCCGAAAAATAAAAAAAATTGAAAATTAAGGTAAATTTTAGTACTTACAAGTTTTCACGAAAATCTAAATTTGCCCATATCTTTTTATCGTGTTGACTCAAGACCTTGATTTTTATACACCTAATAGGGACTATAGACCTCAGTATCTGGTATAAATTTCAACTTGCTAGGTCCACCCGTTCCTGAGAAAATCGGTGGTAACACACGTACAGACGGACAAGAGCCTGTCCCTGATAACCAGCTATCATCATACCAAATTTCATCAAAATCCCTTCAGTGGTTTTCTCGCGATGCGCTAACAGACAGACAAAAATTCTAAAAACTATAGATTCGGCCTCTGTATCGTTAATAATGACTATTTCAATAAGATTTTCCAAAAAATATTTAATACACAGATTCGACTCAGAATTTTATTATATGTACCTATAGATTACAGTATTCAGTTATTACAGATAGAGATGCCTCGTGAAATTTCTCTCCTAATAATTTTCTCGATAAAAGCTTACTAGTTATTATAAATTGGCTGCATTTATTAAAACAGTTACAGTAAAATACAGTTATATATTATACAGAATAATGAGACAAATACATATAATTTAATTGAAAGCGTTTTCACCTAACGTCAATAGTCTTACTTGTAATTGTAAACGAATGATTGTCATAGCCACGTTTGAAATAAATTCATATTTTATGTTGAGACCATTAATAGGAATGGCAAATAGATATAATTAAAGGAGTAATTTATATCTTCTAGACAAATAATATAAAGATAAATTTCAAAATTGAAATACGGCTTTTAGCTTTTATTGAAGTAAAACTTCTTTACACACGCTTGATTTGGGGAGTAAGCTGGTGAATGCGTGACGAGAGCGTTACGAAAAGTGTGATCGGGCGAGGCAAATGTTTGTTGTCATGGTAACCGTTGTTATCGTCTGACAAATGATATATAATATTATATTCCTTCCTTAAATGACATTCTATAAATATATGATTGTAATATGCCTAATGTGCGTTATTTTTAGTATCTCACCTATCCTAATTATTTAAAACAAAAATTGAATTTCATAAAGAGTACCGATAACCTACAGAAGTATTACTTCTTGCGCGTGTACACATTCATACACGCACTATTTAATTATTTTTTTTTTACTTTGAATTTAATACCATCGAGCTGACCTGAGGATGGATTCAAGAGGTTATAAAAATAATTTTCTATAAGTAAAACCAAGTATCGTTTCGACGATTGTAATAGAATTGGACAGTGGATATTGATCTTGCCATTTAAAGAATTTAAGTCTAAAATTAAAAAATATCATTGAATAAAGCCGTCACAGAATAATTTGTAGATTTTAATATGTGGTACTAATGTCTGGTCGGGTCTCACGTAGGATAAGTAGATAATTATTGTATTGCATTATTGTAAACAAATATTATTTTAAAAGAGCTACTGTAGAGTTTTTTGGCTCTTTTCAGTAGAACTGCCTTCCTAACCGGTGGTGGATTCCTCAATGATATACACTGTCATTAAATTTAATTTTTGAATATATAAAAAGTCATGTCAAAAGTGCATGTAAAAGTCTATTTGAATAAAGTATTTTTCGATTTGATTGATTTGATACCCATACATTATCTACCTTAGATCAAAAACGTGCTTTTTTAGAAAAGATTTATTAAAATTTTCTCTTTTGAGTTTATTATAATAATTACCTCGTAGGTACAAGAACATAAATGTAGGTAGGTACATACGATTTAGTAACGGTATCGTGATACACACAGCCTAGATAACCTGCGAGGCGCGAAGGGACTCCACTTGATATTTACACATGGAATGTGACATTACACAAATGTCATCTCAATTAGTCTATCATTTTGTGTGATACCTCAAAATCCTAACGAGGTGCCAGCTAATAGATTTTGTCATTTTGATAGTGTCTTACAACGAATGTTTTTGGTACAAATGAGATGTCAGGGTTTGGAGTAACTAAATTGAAGGAAAACAAATAAAATATTGAAATATGAGTATGTGATGCGCTATATACTATATACTAAATATGCGCCTATATATTAAACTATAGATATGTGGAGCGCCAAATCTATACATCTATACAGATAAATAAAATTGAAGTGTCTGTTTGTAATGTCAAAATAACAGCTTTATACTAATGCATATGGGATTATATACGGTACTTATAAGAAAAACACAATTTAAATTTTTCGTCTGTCTGTCTGTCCGTTTGTTCCAGCTAATCTCCGAAACGTCTGGACCAATTTTAATGGGACTTTCACTGGCAGATAGCTGATATTATAAAGAGTAACTTAGGCTAATTTTATTTCAGAAAAAGAATTAGGGTTTCGCTCAAAAAAATTAAAATATACCTAGGGACGCATTCGAGCGAAGCGAGGGTAAGTCACTAGTTATAAATATAAAACAATTAAATTAACTTTGTTATGTTTCAAATTAAACGATCCGTGACTTTACAATAGCCGACGATTAAACAGAACTTTCAACTCTGACCCTAACTTTTTGTTGACCTATTCAAGGTTATGTCAAAGGTCATCCAATATCAACAACCCTAAGAATGTAGTGATTAATTGAAAGTGATTCTAATTTGTTTTCATTGCTCGAGTCTCTTCAAGCAATTGGTTATATTGTTATTTGTACAAGTTGTTATTGGAATAACTCATATTATGCCTACTGGATATTTTGTTATCATTTGTACTACTAGTATGGAATAGGATAAAAAGTTATCAACAGTCCCTCCATGCAAGAGGATATGCATCCAAATCTTATCACTAAAAGACGTGATAACGGATAAACCCACTTATTCTGATATTTATAGTATCGCTTAGTATTCAAAATAAATGAGCTTTGGTAAATGAGGTAATTACAAAGTTGTAATCCTCCTAGGTTTTATTTATACTACATAATAACTAAGTGGGTGCACTAAACACTAGAGCTCGTCTTGCGATCTTCGCTAAACGATCGTCTGACCTAGTTTATGTAATACATTGTTCCAGCAATACCGATGTAAAGCCTAGACCTAATCTTAAAATATTGACTGAAATTAGGTCTTAAGAGTTTTTATACTTCCTACCTAGATATTATTGAAAATAAATTATACTAATATTATAAAGCTGAAGTGTTTGTTTGTTTGTTTGGTTGAACGCGCTAATCTCAGGAACTACTGAATGGAATTGAAAAATTCTTTTTGTATTGGATAGTCCATTTATCGAGGAAGGCTTTAGGCTATATATCATCCCGAAAAAATGTACGATTCCCGTGGTATAGTTTTTTTTTGTCTAGGGACGAACCCGAAGTGAAGCGAGGGTGAGTCGCTAGTAAATTATACATGTAAAACAAGTGATAATTGTATCTTAGTGATGTTTTAGACAGATAGTAAAAATGTAATTTATGATGAATGTATTTATAGCAATTGACTCTAGTATCGGAGGTCGCATCTTCAATATTTCCTTGCGGTGAATATCAAATACTAAACGTACACATCGTATCAATGATATACAGAAACTCTTCGTTAGTAAATATTTTTCTAACAGTACAGACAATGTAATTGAATATCTATATGAATAATATAAAGATTTATAAACTAACTAGCGACTCACCCTCACTTCGCTCGGGTTCGCCTCTAGAAAAACAGCCTTTGTGCTATTCCAGACAATAATCTATCTGTGTCAAATTTCATCCATATCCGTTCAGCCGTTTTGGCGTGATTGAGTAACAAACATCCAAACATCCATCTAAACTTTCACATTTATACCATTAGTAAGATTTCAAAAATTAAGAAATATCTGATAACGTAAAATTAAACTTCCTGAGACAAAAAGTATCTATTAAGACTGCGGATCATGTCCAAAAAAATACATAGACATCTATACGCTCCAAAAACATTACCCTTCTTCAGGGGCGGATAGTAAAAGGCGATGAAGCCAACCATCTCCGGCTTAGTAACAAAATCAAATGTATACGTTGCTTTCTCATCAAACGATTCTAATGCCTATTCATAGAATGCCTTAACAAGGAAACTATTACAGGTATTACGTTTTAGATACGTCGCGTCGCGTCGGCACAATCAAATGTGAAAGGGTCAGGTGAACTCTTCAACTCGTAAATACGTTGCGGTCAGCGTCGTGCCTAATCGAATCAGATCGCAATTTTCCGGCATCGTGAGAATTTACACAGTGATGTAATTTAACATGTCAGTTAGGACGCATTAAACGTATAAATAATTATTTTTAATCGCTAATCAATAATCAGGGGCCATCCATAAATTACGTCACACGAATTTCGTGATTTTTTTACCCCTCCCCCGTCCTTGTCACAGCTGGTCACACTTGTGAGACCCCCCCTGCCTAGTGTGACGTCACATATTTTGCAATTTTATATCCATTTAAATTATTTTTTATTTATTATTTATAACATGAACATCAATTTAAACATTTCAAGAAATTAACAAAACAAAAAACGATTACTTTACGATTTGGAAATGTGACGTCACGAAATCTAGGACCCCTCCCATCCCCCTGTCACACAATGTCACACTTCGTCGACCCCCTCCCTCCCCCTTAACGTGTGACGTAATTTATGGATGGTTCCTCAAGACAAATTACTACATATCAAACGCAGATAATATTTAATCTTAGAGAATTTGTTTATCTTTTTCCATATACTTCCATATTAATATTATAAATGCGAAAGTTTGTGAGGATGTATGGATGTATAGATGTATGGATGTTTGTTACTCTTTCACGCAAAAACTACTAAATAGATTTTAATGAAACTTTACAATAATATAGCTCATACATCAGAAAAACACATAGGCAACTTTTTATCCTGGAAAAATATACGGTTCCCGTGGGATAGATTTGTTTTTGTTTGTCTAGATGCGAACCCGAGCGAATCGAGGATGAGCCGCTAATATATATATATATATATATATATATATATATATATATATATATATATATATATATATATATAAATAATAAAGAAGAACTGTTAAGCTGTTGAATGTTTTTGAAATTCAATAACTTCAAATCGCACTTTTCTTGTGTTGTGTAGTGGTTATAGAAGTTATGTGCGTAGTTAAATTTATATCCATCGACTCGTAATGTAAAATCAGTTATCCCATCACTAAGATCAGTTTATAGCGTTGCATTAACTATAAAATAGCAATTTAATATTACATTTCATTAATCTGAAGCGAGCCAATGTCTTGTCGTATAACCAAATTGTAATCGATTCTATCCCTATATAAAATAGGAGAAATCGTTTCACTAGCTTTTATACGTTTGGAAATTGTTTAGAATGTTTTTATTACTGACTAGCGATTCACTCTCGCTTCGCTCAGGTTCGTCCCTAGGTTGATTCCCATTTCCCCATACAAACTTTCATTCCCATTTCCACCCCCTGAAACGATTTCCGGGATAAAAATTACCTCCCTACTATGTCCTTCCTAGGGTCTCAAACTATCTTCTTATCAAACATCTAAATCATTCCAGTAGTTTTGGAACTTATTCGGTACAAACAAACAAACAAACAAACAAACAAATATTTCGTCTACATAATATTTTTAAGTATAGACTCAGATAGACTATCACTAGATTTTACCTGGTTTTGCTCGCGCACCCTGAGTGCCTAACCTATGTATGTGTTATATGTGAACCAAATTTCATCAATTTCAGTCCAGCCGTTTCAGCATGAAGGAGTAACAAACATACACACATATATACAAAATTTTGCATTTATAATAGTGGGTACTAGATTATTATACAAATTAATTTATTCACTCTGGTGTAATTGAAAAGCCTTTAAATTAGTAAATACTTAGAAAAAATATAAAAATTAAAATAATGCTACAGGAGATTCCATAACTATAAACAGTCTTAAGCGTTTGGATAATTTCATTTTACTGATCCTGATGCAAATACTAAGTAATGTTAGTTTATTATTATACTAGCGACTCACCCTCGCTTCGCTTAGCTTCGTCCCTAGGTTGATTCTCCATACAAACTTTCATCCCCATTTTCACCCCATTAAGGGATGATTTCCGGAATAAAAAATATCCTATGTGCTTCCCAGGGTCTCAAACTATCTTACCAAATTTCACATAAATCGGTCCAGTTTTTGAGTTTATTCGTAACAAACATACAAAAATACAAATCTTTTCTCTATATTATAGTAGTGTAGATTTAATTGTACCCGTCACTGAAGTTGCACAAACAGCTTCGCTTAGTGACAGACATTTGACATTATATATAGAAGGCACCAGTTTCATAATGATTTGCATACTATTGTAACTACTACATATTCATTCACCGCCTACGGAAATCACCGTGTAACCAGTGAACTGATAAAATTACGCGTTTCACGATAATCCGTCACAATGTGTGGCCGCATGGATCTAGGGTGACCATTGCGTATGGCATTTAACAGTCTCGTCTTAATTACTAGCCCATCAAAATTTAAAAAATAATTGAAATTATTTCTGGATAATTCGAATATTCGATCAGTTTTTTTTGAAGTTAAACTTCTTTAGAATCGTTGCGATTTGAAACTCGATGAAACGGAAATGCAACACTAAAAAGAGACAAACACATAAATATATAGAATTACGCCGGCTAGAGAATGAGATAGAATATATTGCCATGTTGCCATGGTAACCGTTGTCATTTGAGTTCTATCATGTGTGAATTGCACACATACGCACTTTTTTCATAGTGAATATAATCAACATATCTCTTAACGGTTGTGTTCTATAAGATCTTATTATTTATTATTATTCTGTTATATGAGAACAGCCTAACGCTTAGCACTGCCATTCTTATCGACATAAAAATATAATTTTATGGTGTTTATATTTTTCATTGTATTATACGAGTACATACTATTCATTTTGTTCATTTTCCAACACATTTAACAGTGTTTTATATGAGCAAATATAAATGCTTCACATGTTGTTAAAGATTCATGAAATAGTCTTGTTTTCTAAGTTGTATTAGGATTTGGGCATTAGGATTTACACCTAAACGGCTTAGATCGTTCGTGGTGTTTAATTTTAATTAAAACTGTTTGTAAGTATATGCGAAAAACCTGAACTTGCATTTAAGCTTCTATAAAATTTAAGAATAGAAACTTATTTCATTATGTCTGACGTTGCAGAAAATTAATAGACATTGTGAGAGGAAACTCAGTTTGTTAGATATTATTGAAGAGGTACGTATAACGGTTAGTATAGATTTTTCATAAATAATACATTTTTCCGCAGTAAAAAGTATCCTATATGTTGACCCGAATAGCCAGTTATGATCATACCAAATTTCATCAAAATCTGCCCAGCGGTTTTCTCGTGATGCGTACCTAGACAGAAAGATAGGCAGACAGACAAAAATTCTAAAAATTATGGATTCGGCGTCTGTATCGATAACGACTATTTCAATAAGATTTTCCAAAAAATATCTAATGTACAGATTCGGCTTAGTTACAATTTTATTATATGTATAGATTATTATACACGTATAGAAAACATTTGAAAAAATACTTATCTCTACCATATTTCTATATTAAACTTCTTAACTTAAAGTGATTATCATTATATAATAGATAGCCTCACTTTTAATGTATTATGAAACATTTCTTGACTCCTGTAGCATTAACTTTAACTTGAATGTATAAAACTAATGAAATTATCTATCTATACTAATATTATAAAGAGGTAAAGTTTGTGAGTTTGTGACGTTGTAGGGGGTAATCTACTGAACCGATTTAGATGAAATTTGCTAAAAAGATAGTTTGAGACCCTGGGAAGGACATAGGATACTTTTTATCCCGGAAATCATCCCTTAAGGGGGTGAAAATGGGGACGAAATTTTGTATTGAGAATTAACCTAGGGACGAAACTAAGCGAAGCGAAGGTGAGTCGCTAGTTATTAATATATTATTATATGGCTATTTTCATATACATGCGTGTAAGTGATTTAAAGTAATGAATGGTAACCCTAGATATTACGTAAGCTACGGACAGAGGAGTGGTACGACTAAGCAACTCAGGTTGTTGATGGACGGTAATAATAAATCATTTGGTGCCATTGGCTTTCATAGCTGAAGGAAGTGAAATATTACGGGCCAGAGTATTGTTTTCAATTCGATTCTACAATTTGTAGACACCAGCCACTTTCTTTTACGGGTTTGATTTATTTTTTTGACAGATTGTTATATGTCCCATTTATTTTGTTTGTATTATTAACAAATTATTTAACGCTTAAATATTGTTTGTAAAAGGCAGTAGTAGCCCAGTGGTAATGCGCTGACCTGGGAAACCGAGTGAAGCGGGTTCAAATCCCGGGTCTCGCACTGATATTTTCATGTGCGAATCATTTCTAACATGAATACCACTTTCCTTGCGGTGAAGGAAAACATCCTGAGGAACCCTGCATGTCTGAAAGAACCTAGTAAGTTTTCGAAAGACATGTGTAGTCCGCCAACCGCACTTGGACAGCGTGATGGACTATGGCCTGTTCCCCCTCGTATTGAAGGGAGGCCCGTGCCTAGCAGTGGGACGTTAAAAAGGGCTGAATACATTACAATACAAATCCTATTGTTTAACGAGTGAACCGATATGTCTACTATATTTTTATTCTATACTAGCGACTTACCCTTGCTTCGCTCGGGTGTCTTTAGGTTCCTAACAAGTAGCCTATATGTTACTCTAGCTCATAGTTTATCTGTGTAGGTAATACAATTCATCCAAATCCCTCCAGATTTTCATGGTAGCGCGAAACAGTAACAAACATATACATACATACAGACACAAACTTTCGCATTTATATTAGTAAAATTCTGTCTATACTAATATTATAAAGAGACAGAGTTTGTTTGTTTGAACGCGCTTATCTCAGGAACTACTAATCCGATTTGAAAAAATATTTTTACATTAGATAGCCCGTTTATTGAGGAAGGCTATAAGCATATAGCTTATTCCCAGAATATCTATCATCCTAGAAAATTATAAAGATCCCGTGGGATAATTTGTTTTTGTTTATGGACGAACCGAAGAGAAGCGATAGTAAGTTGCTAGTTACTGTATATATTTCAAAGTAATATTTTTTTATTTTGCAAAATATTCTTCTATTTAAGAAGACTTAATTCTGACATAATTGTTGCCAATTGTTGTTGTTGTATATTTTATCCAACTAGAAATCGTAATATGAGTTTTGAGTTTGATATTATTTGAATATAATTTATTATAACTATATTATTATGCACTATTGTAAAGTTTTTTTTTTTTTTGGTAATAAATTCTAAACGTCAAAGTTTACGCAATAAAAGTTTTCCACGCTCTCAGCCTTCTTTTAAGTGTTTAATTTATTTGCATTATCACAATAGCTTCATTAGCTGTAAGTTATTTTCTTTTAATGGAATGCATCACAGTTGTGTAAATATTGTGACTTCAACTCGGGCTGGTATGCTCTGACTTTCGCGAATGTTCGTCTGTAACGTGCAATTAATAACGTATTATGGTTATATTATGATATAGCAAATTGATTTATGTGATGTTATTTTATGCTGGTCTGCCTTGTCTGTAGTGTACAAGAGATTTCGCGTTTTATGTCATATGTACATACATACATCGATCAAAAAAGTACTAGATATACAATCAGCGACAAAATATGTCCTCACCGAATGAGCGCTCATTTGAACCTTTGAGTGCGCTTTTATTAACTTTTTTGTGAAAACAACTTTAAGCATTGTATTTAAGGTTCCATTTACATTGTTGTATATTTATTTCAACTAGAATAATTACCTAAACACAATTGGTGACAGTTTTAGGAGAACTTTTGCATGGGATTGTATATCTGGTACTTTTTGGATCGATGGTATACATACGTTCATTGTTGAATCAGGTCAGAGAACTGAATTCGTGAAGTACCCATATTATTATTATTTTGAAAATTCCTTTCTGAAGATGGATGCTGGCTATTTTTACAAGCTTTTATTTAATTTAAAATGTTTTTTGTTAGTTTATGGCAAATCTTGCAAATCTCAATCTGAATTGGAACCACTTCATCTTATCATACGGAATTGAGATTTTACATTTTGTTGATACAGTTCCGATGACAATATTTTTTTTTAACCATGGCCTACAAGATATAATCAATAGAATATCTAATTGTATGATGGTATATTACATGAATATTTGATAAAGCTATTCGAAATCTTAATAGACTGTTTATGTTTGAACAGATAACGATGGTAATAACAGGCCGTCATGAAATTGCTTTGAAGAGAATGCTATTTTTCAATATTTTAAGGATTATTGTTAGTAGTACTTTTTTGTTCGTGTAGTGTTGTTTATGTACAAAGTGATCTTTACTCATATCCTTAAAATTTTATAATAGTAGAAACTTAGCCAAAAAAATAATTTGTAATTATTCTAAAAAGCTGCTGCTGTTCTTCCCCATCAAGAGACAATAAAAAATCTTGTGTAAACAAAACGTGAAGCACATTTAAAAAATTATAAAATATCAAAATTGCAATAACAAAGATAACAGTATACTAATATTGAAAATACTTATATAAAACAGTAAATCTAATAAGCCTTTTCCAAGGAAAATCGTATTTTTAGTTGATAAATCCATTTTATATTTGACAGAGGCTGAAATCGTGAAAAATGTCGGCAGCAAATTGCATTTCTCCATTTTGCAGCGACGTTATGTGTCGTATTTTAAGCGGCGAGTCAAAATTTTATTATATTACTATTGGAAATATGGTAACCCCAAGGATTAAAATGTTTTTAATGTTGGAACTGTATAAATATTTTCCTACGAGACTTATATAACTGTATAAAAATCTTTATAGATGTTTATTCATAAAAACGCAAAAGCGTATTTACATTTCAAATGTAATGATATTGTATAATATGTAATAGTATACAGCTTGAATAAGTTAGAGCTACACAAATTGGTTTTCATGGCTTTGTATAATGAAATCTAAAACTTTACTAAATTTTTCAGTTGCCCAATTATCGCTACTAGAATCATCAAAGGGTTTTTTGATTCCATATGGAACTTGTGTATATCACGATGACGAAAAAAATCGTGACCACTATGTGTAAAAGAACTTACCCAGTTTTGAAAAAAGATGTTAAGCGCGCGGTGGATTACCTCACAGGAGAGCCCGTGACAAGAGTGGGACGATTAAAGGACTAAACTTTTTAGAACAAAATGTTACAGTCAAAACTATTTTTGACTTAAGAGGTTGGTCAAAAGTAATTTTGACTGCAGGCTTTAGGTTGAAGGTTACTCGGAAGAACCCTTTCTTTCTTTCTAGGTTAGGATAGGTTAGAACAGTGACCACAGCCATAATTTTAAGAGTTTTGACCGATATGCCAGTCAAAATTGCTATTGACCAAGGCCTGCAATCAAAACTACTTTTAACTGTTTTTGTCAGTCAAAAGTAGTTTTGACCACGAAAAAGTTTTAACTGTAACATATACAAACAAATAAACTACTAGCCCTGATCTGGGAGACAATGCATTAGGTACTTCCAATGTCAATAGTCAATACATTGTATACAAACCGCTAGTGAAGATGAAGTTATCCTACAGCAGATTCGTTGTCTATTCGAAAGGGATGTAGCTTAATACACATATATTATTTTTATATATCCATGTAAACAGTTTCAAATAATAATTCAAAACCTGACCCTAGTTCTACATCTATTAATCGTAAAGAAACGATTTCTCCTGTTTTCCATTTTGAACGTTTATTGATTGTCGTATCAAATAGCACGCTATTTAAATATTGCATATTTACATAGACTACAATGTCAGGCTAAAGATCTGTGTTGCTGTATCGTTTGCCTAGACCCCACATGCATTAGGTTAATTGCAACTGAGACCATGGTCTTAGCGACCAATGAAGTTGCAGCGTGAAGTGTAATGTGCAGTATTTAATACTACATATTATATAATGTAAAAAGTTCAGTCGTCCTTATGTTTGGGGCTCATGTCAGAGTTCTTCTAGTATCCAAGTTGAAATTTATAAATAATCTATACTATAATATTATAAAGCTGAAGAGTTTGTTCGTTTGTTTGGTTGAACGCGCTAATCTCAGGAACTACTAATCCGATTTAGAAAATTCTTTTTGCATTAGATAGCCCGTTAACTGAGAAAGGCTATAAGCTATATATCATCCCGGGAAAATGTACGGTTCCCGTGGGATAGATTTGTTTTTGTCTAGGGATGAACCCGAAGCGAAGCGAGGGTGAGTCGCTAGTCTATATATATAAAAATCAATTGCTGTTTGTTAGTCTCGCTAAAACTCAAAAACGGCTGGACCGATTTGAATAATTCTTTTTTTGTTTTGTTGGGAGTGTGTCAGGGGTGGTTTAAATATAAAAAAATTTTGCGAAAACAAAAAAAAAAAATAGCTGGAAAATCAAAAAATTCTGAACTGTTTATTCTGTATGGGAATCACTAACCGTTAAAACGTACCTAGGGACGAACCAGAACGAAGCGAGGGTGAGTCGCTAATAAATAATATAGGTAGTTTAATTACCATATATTACCGATCGATCTCCTTCGTGTCTTCTCCATTCTACGTGACATTGGCGAAGTGATTTGTGCTCAACTGACACGTTTTGAAGCCATTAACATGAAAATTGAATTAAATTGACACTTATAAAACATGATAATGATATACCGTCTGTAATTCTGCTCAAAATTTTAATGCCACCGCTTCTACTTTTAATAGGCTCGTTTATTAATACGTAAGTTGTTAGTGAATTCATGTGTTGATTCATATATGTATGTATGTATGTATGTATATATGTATGTATATAAGTTTTTTTTTTGAGATATGGTGATTATAATATTGTAATTTGCATTTCAAGCTAATAATCAGAATAATTGATTTATATCGCTATTTTTGTTCAGTGTGGAAATTCCTCGGACGTTCAGATAAGAGGATCATTATGTTTACTTAATAGCTATTCTATTATCTTTTAATGATTACTAAAATTGATATTTATTTTAGAAGATAACAAAAAATCCCTATTATTCTATAAACTAACATTGAACGTTGAAATAATAAATTGTTGTATGAATGAAAAATGACTCATCTAGTAGAAAGTTATGATTGCTCTTAGTACATTTTATCGTTTATGTGTTTATTATTTTTAGAAAGGAACCTTTTTTTCTACTTGCTATATTTTTTACACTAGAAAAAAATCATAAATGTAGTATAAGTATAGTTTACGTTTTAACACGTTTTTTTTTTTTCATTTCAATATAAAGAGATGCGGACTGTAAAATGTACGTGTAGGTACTGAAAAAGACGGCGCCGAATGAGTTTTGAACGATGCGAGGTTAACCTTTGAGTTCGTATTCTATGATAAATATAGAATTTCTTTTAAGTTTTGCTTGACTGATGTTAAATGAATAGGTATAGTTTTATAATTTTAAATAAAACTATGTTTTCGGATTGTTCCGTGGATTTATTTTTAGATCACGGGAGAGACTGACCAAGTACTGTCTGTAACAACTATATATTGACCTATGACACGTCTAAAACCTTAGTCTCTCCCGTGACCAGTATTGCTGTAAAGCGATTCGAAACGTCGGGTACCAAAAATTGGGTACCGAAAAGATAGTTTTATTTAAAATTTCAATTATTCGCGTAAATCTAAGAAAGTATTAGTTTTATAATTGTTTTAAATTACATAATTTAACGTTTATAATACTTTCAAGTTTAATGACCCGCGATTACTATTAATATTGTTATGTAGTTTTATTTTAAAATTTAACTAAGTTTTGTCTAGTGTAGCTTAGATTTCTCGTGTCCAATGGCCAACCTGTTTCCGTTCAAAGGATACGTTGACCTGCTAATTCAAGTTCAACTTTATTCATAACGATGGAAAGTTCAATTATAACTGAGTTAGTCATCCTCAAACCAATTTCGCTATCGCACAGGGGTTTCAACTAACAGTTTATAAAATATAAAAATGTAATAATAGTATAAATAAAGACTTATGTCTGTTACAATGAATAATGGTAAAAACGAATAAAAAATATAACAAAATTCTGAAAGTGGAGATTATTTCGTAAACGTATTATTTTGGTAAATTATTCATTATTTCATTGCATATAATTGTTATGTACATAGCCCTGAATCTATACAGAATAACAGCTTTTTAATAAATTCATATGAAATTACATATATACGGTAGGTACTTATAAGATAAACGCATTTTTTTTTAAATTTTTATCTGTCTGTCTGTTTGTTCCGGCTAATCTCCGAAACGGCCGGACCGATTTTGACGGGACTTTCACTGGCAGATAGCTGTTGTTATAGGGAGTAACTTAGGTTGCTTTCATTTTAAAAAAAAGAATTAGGGTGTCGCTCAAAAAAAAAAAAAACGTACCTTACGTAACGGACGTTCCCGAGCGAAGCGAGGGTAAGTCGCTGGTACACAATATTATTGGTAGTATGAAATATTTAATGATGCTAGTGATCAACATATGGTTGAAAATCAACCATAATTCATTAAGTTATATATTTATTGTCTTGCGTATATTAGAATATTAATCTATTCTCAATTTGACCACAGACTTTAGCAATAAACAAAAGAGTATATATGCGTGTGTGTGGCAAATACATGGTAGTGTGTGTAATGTTTTTTTTTATTGATTTAATGTATTTTTATGTATAATTTAAAAAAAAAATATTACCATTCTGCACTCCTTCTCTATATAAATGTGGGAAATTTCATACTCCTCCGTCCGCGCAATTTTCGTAAAAAGGGGTACAAAGTTTTTGCTTCACATATTAATATATAGATTTTATATAAGCAAAATATGTAGCGGAAGTTCATCCCTGAATGCGACTAGACTATTATTATCATGCGCTGCAACTTGCAGCCCTACGTTAGACGGTAATGCCGCGCTTGCAATACCAATAATTTAGTATGGCGCGTGACCGCGTACGAGGCGGACGTGTGTTTATTACATCATAACAAATAAATTCTGACGATCGTGCTTCTCTTACGTATTTCTTATCGGAAAACGTTTATAATTTCTAAACTTGTGACAGTTTTGAACGAAGTGTGTGCACATAAACGTGATTTTGTTGCGTTGACGGGAAATATCGGTTGCAGTTGTATACCTTTTGCATATGGTAATGACAGAATCGCTATATCAATGCGAATATTTGGTGTATATTTAACTAGATAAATTTATAGTAGCATAAATAATCTAAAACCTATAAATAAAGATGGCCGTGGTATCCTAACCAGGAAATGCATAAAGCTCGCCCGCTAAATTACTTTAGCCAGTATCAAGCAAATAACTTACGGGTCATATCACTCTGCAATATAGCTGCGGCTGAATTTCCATTTATAGTTAGACATAACATTCTGGATATTATATTTTGCATTTTGCAATTCATATCTGCTTTTTTGTGCCACAGTATATGTTCAGATGTTATTTTTGTTAGACACGCTTTATGACATTTTAGTGTATTTTTTAGACTTTACCGACTTTAGAAAAGTGTATGCTCTCGATGTAAGCGATATCTTCGACAATTTAAAATCGATATACTTCTTAAGGAATAGATGGTACCTGAAAGTTCCCATATAAGTTTCCAAAAATCCACCTGTTTGGGTGGAAAAGTAACTTTTAAATGATTTTAATTTTTTTATAATTAAGAGAACACTAGTCGCAAGTTTTTGAATGTCTAATGAGATATTCAAAAAGTTTATATCTTAATTAATTTCGTCCTTTAGAATTTAACTTTTACTTATTAAAAAATTTTAGGAAATCATTTAAGAAAAGATATGATAGGCACGTTTTATTTTAATCTCGTAAAGGAACGTTCTCTATCTATTATATCTATATCTATACATGTAATAAAATTCTGAGTCGAATCTGTACATTGAATATTTTTTTGGAAAATCTTATTGAAATAGTCATTAGTATCGATACAGAGGCCGAGTCTATAGTTTTTAGAAATTTTGTCTGTCTGTGACCGCATCACGAGAAAACCACTGGACAGATTTTGATGAAACTTGGTATTATAATAGCTGCTTATCCGGGTCAACATATAGGATACTTTTTACTGCGGGAAAATATCTCATCTCTGAGAAATCTATCTAAACGTTAAAACGCGAGCGAGGGTGACTCGCAAGTCACCTATATGTCCACAGAAGTTTTTCTTTTATTCACTAATCGATGTTCACAATTTGACACAATATGTTAGTATAATTGATGAGCTACGATATTCACAAGCCAATTTCATGATTAAAAATATTTTTAAAAGCGCATCGGTTTTTTTTAAATACAGAAAAATCTCTTTTTCTTGAAATTATTATAAAAAAAAATTCTTGTGTTTGCTCCATAATTCATGATTATGAGAACTCCGGTTATTCTTAAATCAGGTCAAATACTGTGCTGCTGAAACGAATATCATTTTAATAAGGCTAATGTTAAAGGGTACAGACATTTTCTTTTCCTGACATATATTATGTTTCAAAATATCATCTTTATACGAGTATAACAAAATGTACATTATATATTTTTGGCAACTACTGCCATGCTTGTGATAAGTAATTTTATATTAATACTAGGGACGTACCCTCGCTTCGCTCGGGTTCGTCCCTAGGTACGCTTTAACGGTTAATATATATAGATAGACTATATATTATATGATATATAGCCTTATAGCCTTTCTCGATAAACGGTCTATCTAATGCAAGAACTTTTCAAATCGGATTAGTAGCTCCTAAGATTAGCGCGTTCAAAGAAACAAACTCTGCCTCTTTATAATATTAGTATATTAATATAATGAATAGTAATAAAAATACATTTAAAAAATGTGTACTTTGAAGCAAAAAGGTTTCCATTGCTACAGAGTCAGAGCAGAGAAAAACGGAATGAAATTAGATGTTTAATGCCTTGAGATATATTATATTTTGAAGATTGTTCAAATTTTTATATGGCCGTATGTAGTATACCCTATACTACATACGGCCATATAAAAATTACGGCCATATAATAAAAAAAACCTACCTAAGCGCATAAATTCACCGCTCTCATTCTTCCAAGAAACTCGATTTCAATTTTCTTTAAATTTTTATTATTTTATAGGTAACATTGACAATGAACTTTTTTTTCTTTGTCAATGTCGTTCACACGTTGTATGTATTTTATTTTTGTGTAATATTAGGTATTTTTATTGTGTTATTCTACGAATTGTATTAGGTTATATAATGCAAATGATTTGTTTGTTTGAAATAAATTAATATTCAAAGTACCTAATAATAAGTATACAAACTCGTAAGTAATAGTTCGATAATTTAAAAAAAAATCTTGATTATTATAGAAAATCGTTAAGGTTTTAGATATATTATTTAGCAATTACGAACTTGTATTCAGCCCTTTTTTAACGTCCCACTGCTGGGCACCGACCTCCCTTCAATACGTGGGGAATCAGGCCATAGTCCACCACGCTGGCCAAGTGCGGATTGGCGGACTTCCCACGTCTTTCGAAAACTTGGTAGGTTCTCTCAGACGTGCAGGTTTCCTCGCAATGTTTTCCTTCACCGTAAGGCAAGTGGTAGTCATGTTAGAAATGACGATTACGAACTTAAGTTAATAATATTATAGGTAATTAACTTAATAAAATTAGCAAATAACAGAATTATGATCATACCTAATATAATTTTTTTGAGAAAACTATTTTCTAATTTTTTTTATTTTTGTTTAGTATTATAACGTAATAGAAAATGAATAAATCTTGTAAATTAAAAAACTTTTATAAAAAAATATTATTCTAAAACAAACAGAATACACGAATAATTGTATTTTTCATGTAGGTACTCTTTACATATGTTTTTTTACATATAAAACTATAACAAAACGTTTTTGCGGTTTGCGAAGTCATAGTCTCTACAATAGAACTGTTTTCATAGTTTATTGTATATTCTCCACTTTATACGAAGTAGTTAGAGATATTTGGAGTTATTTGTCCGACCTTTATCTTTTTTAATCTGTGCCTTTAAATAAATAGCTTATTTGCCTTAGGGGTCATTAATTAATTACGTAAGCACAATTTGGCCAATTTTTTTGTCATTTTAAACCCCCCTCCCCCCACCCTTCTATGTAAGAGCACATAAGATTTCCCGTATTTCCTTTCCCCATTTTTACGTTAGACTTTATCTGATTTTAAAAAAGCGTCAATTGCACTAAAACTCATAATTTGACGTAAATCAAAGATTTTTTTTAATAATTGTACGTTGAAGAGAAAAATAGATGTCAGAGTTGTTTTCCCCAACTATCCAACTATCCATCACTCTATGTTAGAAATCGCACATTTCGACTTATAAAATACTAGCGACTCACCCTCGCTTCGCTCGGGTTCGTCGCTAGGTTGCTTCCCAAAACAAAATTAATTAATTAATTTGGTTTTAATTTTTTTTCATGGGACCCTATTTTTTTTCTAAAATAAAAGTAGCCTAAGTTACTCCTTATTACATCAGCTATCTACCAGTGAAAGTCCCGCCAAAATCGGTCCAGCCATTTCAGAGATTAGCTGGAACAAACAGACAGACAGATAAAAATTGTAAAAAATGTTGTTATGGTATGTGTACCGTGTATACATTCATATGCATTTAGTAAAAAGCGGTTATTTTAATATTACAAACAGACACTCTAATTTTATTTATCGATATAGATTACGTAAGAATGGTTTTGGTTGGTTGGTTTGGGATTTTCGAAATTTTGATAAAGAATATGGAAAATTCTCTTGGCACCAAATCTTTTTTTAATTTACCTACTGTCATATAATTTTACGTAATGTAAACTTAATTGATATAATAATAATGAAAATGTTGTGGTTAACTTCTTTAACTTGAATGTGGCATTTGGATCCCATTTTCTCGGCATCAAACGTAAAGTCGTCATAATTTTATCAAAACTGCAATAGAATATATGTATTATGTAATTATTGTTTTTGCGTTGATGAATCGATAATGATTCATTACATTGATATATACCCCACCAGAAATGTAATCCACGTTTTTTATAATAATGACAATGACTTACTGTAATTATTAAGCATAGGTAGCCCAGTGGAAACGCGCTCGTTTGGGTTCAAATCCCGGGTCTCGCATCCCTGATATTCTCATGTGCGAATTATTTCCAACATGATTAAAACTTGTTTTACGATAAAGGAAAACATCGCGAGGAAACCTGCATGTCTGAGATAACCTAGCAAGTTTTCGAAGGATATGTGTAGTCCATCAGCCCGCACTTGGCCAGCGTGGTGGACTATGGCCTGATCCTCCTCGTATTGAAGGGAGGCCCGTGCCCAAAAGTGGGACGTTAAAAAAGGCTGATTACTGTAATTATTATTTTTTGATTTGACTTCACTGGAATCGATAAAGATAATGTCCTCCGACTTAAGATAAATCATAAGCACGTGTTTTAGATAGTCCTCATATATAAATATATACTAATATTAAAAAGAGGTAAAGTTTGTGAGTTTGTGACATTGTAGGGGGTAATCTCTGGATCTACTGAACCGATTTAGATGAAATTTGCTAAGAAGGTAATTTTAGACCCTGGAAAGGACATAGGATACTTTTCGTCCCGGAAATTATCTCTTAAGGAGGTGAAAATAAATGGGGATGAAAGTTTGTATGAGGAATCAAGCTCGGGACAAACCAGAGCGAAGCGAGGGTGAGTCGCTAGTATATGATAAACTTATCGACCCGCCCTCGGTCGACGAACTTTAGGTACCTATAGTTTTTACTATAGACTAATCAATACTCTATAACGCACCCTCATTTTGCGTTTTTTTCTTCAGACACAAATTCTTATTAGTACTAATTTTAGTTAATTAAAAATCAATAAAGTTAATAGAAGTACTGGATAGATAGAAATTCTTTGCCCCTAGATTAATTGAAAACTTGGCAGAATATTTAAAAATGTTTTTAAAGACTAATGTAAATTGGATCGGTATTTTTTGAGTTATAAACGCACCATCGGACAGATAGAGACGTTTTAGTGAATAAGGATTTATTTATTTAGGATCTTCGACAGAAAATACATTATTACATGACAATTCAAAATATACTATTAGTACATTGATTAAAAGCTGAATAGTAAAATTAAAATAAAAAGTATTCAACTTAATTGATTACATTCTTATTACGTTTTAACATTTAGTATAGATTTCTTAGAGATGAGATATTTACCCGCAATAAAAAGTATCCTAAACGTTGACCCGGAAAACCAGCTAGCATCATACCAAATTTCATCAAAATCTGTCCAGTGGTTTTCTCATGAGGCGATCACAGACAGAAAGACAAAAATTCTTAAAACTATAGAATCGGCCTCTGTATCGATAATAATGACTATTTCAATAATATTTTCCAAAAAAAAAATTATGTACAGATTTGACTCAGAATTTTATTATATGTACCTACTTAGATAAATGTCACAAAACGAAAATAATTATAAAGGATTAATTTACTTTCTGCCTCTAGTGATAGTAGCTTTTCTGATAAGTATCGCCTTTAACGAAGGTCGTAGGTTTGGTTCACAGTGTGAATATTTGGGTTAATTTATCTTAGTCTCGTGCAGGCGAAAGCGTGTGGCTTACAATTCCCGATATGCACTAGGTATTCTGTACCTACTGGCGAATATATGTAGAGATATTATTTTTTTGTTTATTTGTCTAAGGAAGCTATATGTTATGTATAACTAGTATTGTTTGACCAACTTTGAAAAAGGAAGAGGTATTCAATATTATCGATAACCATCGACAGATTTTTAGATAATTTCTTAAATACTTTAAGGGTCCTTTCGTGTTAATTTTAAGACAAAATCCCAACCCTAATTGAAGGAAAAGGGATACATTGAAAAAACTCGTTTTTAATTCGTTTTATCTATCTTTTAAGTAATAATTGTTTAAAACTAGTTTTCTTTGGCCAATGGTTATAATTCAGCCATAATCATATCGTAATCGAATAAAATTAATTAAAAAATTATAAAAAAAAACTGTTTCCAAATTTTTTTTATTGATAACATTAAAATTCGTCAAAAAAATATTTGAGGTAGAAAAAACGTATATTTAACTACTCTAATTTAAAATGTTTTAATTGAAAATTTTATCTATGTTTGTGATTAAATATTACTTACATGATATGTTTATAAAACGTTTTCAATTACAAAACTAATTAATCAGTTGACTAACGATAATTACTCTTCATTTTATTACTATAACCTTATTAGTTTACCATTAATTAGCCATGTAATTATATATAACTGCCTCGGTGGTGTAGTGGCTAGCAAGTACGGCTGCACATCGAGAGATCCTGGGTTCGAGTACCGGGTCGGGCTAAGTTTAGTTATTGAGTCTTTCTGTTTAGTAAGTCTCAGTTAGTCAGTCTCAGAGTTGGGAAGTTGACGGTGTTTGGGAGAGCACGTAAAGCCGTCGGCCTTGCGCCTTAACTCTCACCGGTCGTGTCGAGTAGTCGTCCCACCGGAGTATGAGAGTGACAGGAATAGAGAGTGCACTTGTGTCTGCGCGTACTCTTGTGCACTATAATATCTCCTGCGCAGATGGCTAGTCTCAATGAGACTGGTCGCCGTGGCCGAAGTCGGTCGGGAGGTCATTATTAATTATTATAATAATAAGTTGAACTTTTTAACTTACACTTTTTAAATTACTATATAATGGATTCTAATTCCTAAACTTACTCATAAGTCATATCTAAATTACAATATTATATTTATTCTTATGTACTAAATAATATATAATTAAATTTATTTAATTAGTTTTAATTTTATTGGTTTTCAATATAATGATAATTAAATTGTTAATGAGTTAAAAAATACATGTACATACATACATGCACATACCTACATACTTTATATAATTTTATATTTGTATACTAATCTATACATATAATAAAATTCTAACTAAGCTGAATCTGTACATTAAATATTTTTTGGAAAATCTTATTGAAATAGACATTATTATCGATAAATAGGCCGAATCTATATTTTTTAAAATTGTTGTCTGTCTGTCTGTCTGTGCCGCATCACGAAAAAACCACTGGAGGGATTTTGATGAAATTTGGTATGATGACAGCTGGTTATCCGGGTCAACATATAGGATACTTGTTACTGCGGGAAAATATCTCATCTCTGAGAAATCTATACTAAACGTTAAAACGTAAGTAGGGACGAAACCGAGCGGAGCGAGGGTGAGTCGCTAGGAGGTATATAAAACAGAAGTTGTTTGTGTTTTGAAAGCGCTAATCTCTTGATTTACTGATTCGATTTGGAAAATTCTGTTAGTGTTTTATAGTATATTTATTAAGGAAGGTCATATAGGCTTCGACCTACGAGCAGATAGCAGAGTAATATAAAATTTGGTATAAAAATACCTCGAACCTTAAGTATACTTAAGGTTCGAAGTATTTTTATTATTATATATATTGGATTTGTTTAAAAAAATATAATTGAATTTTGCAAATATTTCGCATTTCTATGTAGTTCAACTTGTAAGCACAATAGAATTATATAACTCATCTGAAAGAGTGCCAAATAGAAATGCAGCAGTTATACAAAATTTAACGATAAATTGATGCAGTGATAATACGGCCAATAAATATCGCGAAAAGCTAGAGCTTGTTAAATCGAATCTCACCAGGTTATAAGTTTACATATGTTAGTTATAAGAAGTTACTTTGGTAGGTATCTACCCAAATCTAGTTAGATTTTATAAATACATAATTTCCACTTCTGCCTAAATTAGCTATAAAAAGTAATAATTACTTACTCTGAATATTTTTTAAACCTAAAATATCCATAACATAAATATGTAAATACATAAATAGACATATATATACAGTTATTAAAAAATATCATCTCTATTTTTCTAAAATTTAAAAATGCATTGATGAATATGAAATAATGAATGAAAATGAGATAGATTTATAAAATACTAGCGACCTCGTTTCGGTTTCGTCCTTAGACAAAAACAGATTTATCTCACAGGAACCCTACACTTTTCCGGGATAAAAACTAATATATGTGCTATTCCAGATTATAATCTATCTCTGTGCCCATCTAGATCCGTCCAGCTGTACTGGCGCGAAAGAACAAACATCCATACATCCTCACAAACTTTCACATTTATAATATTAGTAAAATATGGATAGAACTTCTCCTTTTTTGAAGTCAGTTAAAATTAGAGTTTTCAAATTATAGTAGAGTAAGGAAAAACGATAAGACACCAATTTGATTACATTCCCGTTGAGTGCGCAATCAAATATTATTAATAAAGTAGCCGTTGGCATAATTACAAATTCCATTGATTTTGAAACTCAATCAACGCTAGTTAATTCTGATATTATTTGTTATAATAAGCTGAAATGTAAAATAAAATTATATGTGTTTCTTGCCGACCGCTATTCGCACAGTTATTTTGTTTATTGTTTTTTTTTTTTTAAATATATTTAACTAGCGAACCCGGTACGCAGACGTCATCCTACCACATTGTTTGGTCGGAAAATCACAAAAAAAACATCTGTATCTCAACAACAGCGCCATCTACGGGATCCAAAGCTAAGGACCATCCAGATAACCCCCAGAAAAATATAGATACAGAAAAAAAATATGAAAATCCGTCAAACCGACTACGAGGATAGTTTTAATTCCACAATATCAATCACTGTAGTTAAACTAACAGAACCAACGACATTCGTTATAATACATACAAGAACCTCCTCCAAACGCCCATTGAAATACTCCGCTCTCACATAATAAAGGGTACAGTATTACTTTCCCTAATTTCAATTTACCGCAAAACGGCGGTGTCATTTAAACAATTTTAACAAGAGCATAAATTCCACGCCCGCGTCAATATTTAGGTCGGCCGAGTGCCTCGAAGGCCTCGCAAGTCCATTTGGAGCCTAGCTATCTATTTATAGCTCTTAAGCGCGACTGGTTGCTAAGCGAAATGCTTATTTACTTGAGATCTTTATAGCAAATTCCTTATTTGCCGCTTTGCGTGCAAAAGATATATATTTTAGTGGACCCGGTCCAGTTTTCGCTGGAACTGTTACTGACGATCTATCGGCTTTTAAATTAAATGATTTTGACGATAAAATCAAAATAATACAATTACATTTTTAAAGCAGTGTCCTGCAAAGACCGTTCAGTCTCACCCATGACCATGACCACGATTGCTGTAAAGCGTTCAAAATGTCGAGAACCAAAAATCAAAATAAGTAACATGATAATGAACGCGATTTAAAATTATAAATTTGAAAATATGGTTTTGTTTAAAATGACGAATATTGTCCTAAATCTAAGAAAGTATAATGAAATCGTACAATTTCAACATCTCTCTAAGAGAGAATCTAATAGAGAATTTAATCCAATCAAAGAAGTAAAAGCCAGGTCAATAAACTTGTAAATTTTGCCACCTTTATGTGATTATAATGTTAAACTGAATCGTCCAAAAATATTACATTATAAAACTGGTCACTGAACTTTGTTTTAAAATGTATTAATAAATTTTTTATCTCAAACTTTATATACCTAACTTCACAACAAAAATGTTTCTTCAAACAATACTCAATCAAGCGTGCAAAAATCTTTATATTAGCACGTATCTGGGTCAGTTGTATATGTTAGTTTTACCTAGTTTTTCAATACCAGAATATGTACCATCAAAATAACTAGATACTATAAACTTGGTGTAACAAATGCAGTAAACCATCAAATTTATGGTCATGACAAAATGGAGGCTATAAATAAATAATTTATAGACTCTTAATATTAATTCTTCATTTTATTGCAATATGAAGTATTATAATATCATGGTCCATACACATGTTAAATATGTCAATCTATTCAAAATACAAGAATAAGTTAGCTTTGACGAGACCTCTGAACTGTTAATACTCAACTAAACCGTTTCTATTGAAATTTCAATCAACATTAAAACCCTTTTTCGGAAAGGGCAACGTCTGCAAGTAGTAAAATATGACTTTGTTGGGTTTTGAAATTAATTTCAAAATATAAGGAAAACGATAATCCCGCTGACGTTTATGGTCACTTTAATACGATGCACTGAAAGTAATATATCACAAGCACTAAAATATATGCGGTACTTGGGCGGCTGCGATATAATTCCCCGGCTGCGGTTTATAGTAGACATAAGTTGGTGATCAGATATGTCAAACAGTCTTCCTAGTCCTGAACATGGAAACTGATAGCTGTATTTGATGTCAGACAAAATGATCACACTAAAGTAAAAGGGCAGAGATTAATAAGCATCGGGTTTCAAAGAAACCGCCACCCGCGGGCAACTGTTGCGACACTAGTGTAGCGAGACAATGGACAGTAAATATTAGATTATGCGCCTGTCTCCGCAATCCCGACTTCATTAAATCTCGCCCACGGCTGCCCTCTATCGACAAAACCTGTAGGCGGCTGGTTTCTAATTTGAAATGGCCAAACCTTACTGCGAATTTATCCATTTCTTCGATCAAGTAGGAAATTGTCGTTTTACAATATGACCGCTGTCTTATTACATTATTCGTAATTTAAAACGCTGATATGAATATCGTTTAAAATGTACCAATTACTTTTGATCATCATTCATTTGATACGATGTAATTTATATTAATTGATTACATGATTAGTATCATATGTATTTAGAAAGTAAATTGTAACAACAAAATATGGACTTCAGCTCTGCGACTATCAATCTTTTTCCATTGAAATTATTATCATGCGAATAATATTTAATACTTGCGATTCACCCTCGCTCCACCCGGGTTCGTCCCTAGTTACATTTTAAAGTTTAGTACAGATTTCTCAGAGTTGATATATTTTCCCCCCAGTAAAAAGTATCCTATATGTTGACCCAGCTTTCATCATACCAAATTTTATCAAAATCTGTCCAGTAGGCTTCCCTTGATGCGGTAACACACAGACAGACAGACAGACAAAAATTCTAAAAACTATAGATTCGGCCTCTATCGATAATAATGTCTATTTCAATAAAATTTTCCAAAAAATATTTAATGTACAGATTCGGCTTAGTTACAATTTTATTATATGTACAGATTAATACATTTGCTTACCTTTAAAACACTTTGTAACATTGACATACCAGGTTAGTCATTCGCATTATACAATTCAAGTGCATATATGATTTGTTTATACTATCAAGCGATTGTCATTTTTATACACAGTCAGTCTATTTTTAAACTTGAATATTTAATGCATGACCATTCCGGTGGCACCGGTCGGACACGACGAGTATTGTGCGGAATGATTTGCTCTACAATATCATCACACAACAATTGAACTTGCTAATGAAGCTTACCAGACTGTTGGATTTGGACAAGAACTCTACATATTTGATATAAACTGTAATATCTATCTTATCTTATACGTGTTAAAGTATATGATAGCGTGCAGGATCTAAAGAGTTTAGTTCATGAGTGGTGTCACCGGTTGCAAGGCATTGCTGGCACCCGCCTACTTCGTACGTTGCTCTATCGGGGAAAGCTGTTTTGACTTTTGCAATCTTGTTCTACACAAGTGTATTGTGGTGTTCACAAGGACATACATTAGGTCTTAAACAGTTCAATTTATATGAAAGTGACTTATGGGCACCATAAGTAGCTAAATTACAGCAGAGAAATCTAACATGCCCTTTTGTTGTTTCTGCCATTTTGCTATGTAATACAATCAAGACTAAGAATATATGTGTGGCGTGCAGTTTGAATTACATGTTTGTTGTTAGAGGTTTTAATTAGAAGACAAGGTCAGAGTCCGCTCTCGTGAACGATATCCATTCAGAAGAATTGCTTCTTTTTTATATATTTATTCATTTATTTATTTTTTTAATTAAATAGGATCACCAACATGATATACAGTAACTTAACAAAAATACACAAATTGTACAAAGGAGGTCTAAATCCAACTGTTATCATACTTATAGGTAACCACGACATGCATAAACATTTAGCATTGCATTTTAGCATTTTTTACATTCCATCAAGGATTATTGCCTGATTATCTTTTAAATGAAAGATTAATAATAATAATTAGCAAATCTTTTATTTTTTTGCATAAACAAAATTTTATTGCTTTAGATTTTAACCTAAAGTTACTATCACTACCTATTATAATCAGACCATTGTAATATATCATATCTCTTGTATTTTATTCAAATGTTTTATTAAAGGGTATAATTTCAATTCCTTATAAGTTACGAATTAACTTTATTGTATTCGCAGTTAATGTCAACAAACTCGTATCTCAAACAAATAATCTAACCGGGGTCACGATTACACTCGCGGCCACTTGCTCTCACCCAGACATTTTATCTGCAAATCCATGACCTATCTATTTTGTCGCCATCCTTTTTTTTGGTGCCTCTTAATTATCAGTATATAAATTAACTCTAGCAATTTTGAAAATGAATTATTAACTAATCTTCGTATACGGCTTCGCTCGTAGGTGTCATAAAATATAGTTTGCGTTATAGTTAAATACAGGATATAGACGGTATCTGTTCCTGTGTTCACTTGAGTCAATTGATTTTGGAGCTTTTACAGTGTGAAGAATTAAAAAACACACATTCACTTATTTTATATCACTACATAGTATAAAACAAAGTAGCTTCCCGCTGTCTGTTGTCCTTATGTATGTTTAGAACTACGCAACGGATTTAGATGCGGTTTTTGTAATAGATAGAGTGATTCAAGAGTTAGGGTTATATGTATAACACATGCATAATATAGTACAGAAAAGCCGAGAAATTCAATGATTTGTATTTCATACTAACCGTTAAAACGTACCCAGGGACGAACCCGAACGAAACGAGGGTTAGTCGCTAGTATATTATATAAATATAATTATCATTTATAACCTTCGTCTGTTTATTTGTATTTATACCTTAGGTATTCTAACTTTTACTAAGTGTGTATCTGATCCGACGTTGTGGTCGGAATGTTGCAATGGCATAGGATTCGAAACCGCAAGCATTGCGCAATCAAGCACAATCAATACACTATTGTAAAGTGAATTTGTGGAAATAACTCGAATGACAATATTTAGTGCTGAAGTGCGAAGTAAAGTACAACAGTAATAACAAACAAGTTTTCATTTTAGAAGTCAGATCAGAATCTTGGTACAATAATATAAAATAATAGTCAATTCTGTATTTTCAATTTAATTTAGTATACATTTTATTAGGACTGAAGCAAACCGCCCTCGCTACGGCGCCTCACTCAGCGCCCGCCCACAATATCACCTAGCGCTGATAAAAAACAAACATCATTGCTTTTGATAAATAAAATTTACTTTGTTGTTATTTATTTGTGGGACATTTTATATTAAAAACTAGCGACTTACGTTGCGTGCCCTAGGTACGTTTAATTTTTTTTGAGCGGAACCCTAATACTTTTACTTAAATAAAAGTAGCCTAAGTTACTCCTTATAACATCAGTTACCTGCCAGTGAAAATCCCGTCAGAAACAGTACAGCCGTTTCGGAGATTAGCCGAAACAAACAAACAAACAGAGAGATAAAATTTTTAAAAATTGTGTTTTTCTTATAACTACCGTATATAATTTCATATGCATTTAGTAAAAGGCTGTTATTTTGACATTACACACAGATAGTTCAATTTTATTTATCTGTACCTATAGATAATTGTTTTTTTATTTAAACAGCTATTTATTAGCTTTTATTAGCTATTATTAGCTTTGAAATTCTAATTCTGTCTCTACTTTATCAAATGTAATGTTTTTCTAATGTGTTCAATTATTTTTAGAACAACATATACATATATTTCAAGAAAAATCCCACGCCCAAAGAAGATATAATTACGTCTAAACGAGTCGATGTTAAATGTAAATCTATACTAATATTATAAAGCTGAACAGTTTGTTTGTTTGGTTGAACGCGCAAATCTCAGGAACTACAAATCCGATTTGAAAAATTCTTTTTGCATTAGATAGCCCGTTAACTGAGGAAGGCTATAGACTATATATCATCCCGGAAAAATGTACGATTCCCGTGGGATAGATTTGTTTTTGTCTAGGGACGAACCCGAAGCGAAGCGAGGGCGAGTCGCTAGTGTTCAATATTTGAAATTTAAATTTTGAAAGTTCCTACTATGTAAAATACTTAAACATAAAATGTTAAAGGCATGTAATTTAACTTTTTATTGACTGATACACAGTAAACAGCAATTACTTGTAAATGCTATTAATTTGAGTTAAATATTACGACGAAAGAGAAGTTAGTACTCAATCTATAACACAAGCAAAACGATGCACGACAACGACTATATAGTATAATTTATTCTACGTTTTACGGCCCATTGATGATATTTGCTATCAGCAGAGTTAATAGCCTCATAACTGGGGTTGTTACGCGAGAGTGCATTTTATTTTGTATTTTAATTACGTAAATGAACGCTTAAAGTGTAATAGTAAATAACATTTGTTTCTATTACTGACGACTTAAATAATGATTAAAGTGAGAGTAACGTATCTATATCCATTAATGTTTGTTTTGCTATATAATTGATTTATAAGTTCTCGTTGCCACATTTCTACTATTCTAGCTTTGACATTAGTTCTTAGACTCTAAAATATATTTTATAATTACTTTAAAAATAGATAAAACTATAATTCTGTTTTTTTTATAATACACAGCAACCTATGTGAAGTTAGAAACTGACTAAACAATAATTAATTTTTATCAATTCTATTCGATTGTACTAGGTTTGTACCGGATTGTACCGCTTTTTAAATCGTTTGTACCTCAGAGGGATGAGAAATAGGGGGGTTCGAATATATGTATCGTTCGCAGCCAAGCTAAAAATACAACATTTTTGTTGATGCCACCTGGAAGCATATCGTTTGTACCGGATTGTACCGCTATTTAAATCGTTTGTACCTCAAAGGGGTGAGAAATAGGGGGGTTCGAATATATGTATCGTTCGCAGCCAAGTTAAAAATACAACATTTTTGTTGATGCCAACTGGAAGCATATCGTTCGTACCGGATTGTACCGCTATTTAAATCGTTTGTACCTCAAAGGGGTGAGAAATAGGGGGTTTCGAATATACATATCGTTAGCAGCCAACCAAAAAATACAACATTTTTGTTGATGCCAACTGGAAGCATATCTTTTGTAAAGGATTATATGATTATTAGAAGTAATATATATATATATATATATATATATATATATATATATATATATATATATATATAAACAAGTTTATGACTATATGTACGTAATTTTTTTTCTCTACAAACCAAATTCTCCACGGTACAAACGGGTACAAACGACGAGAAGGCGAGAACTTATCGTAAAGTTCAATAAGCATGTGTATAATGATGATACAAGCTAACTTCTCCACGGTACAAACGGGTACAAACGACGAGAAGACGAGAACTTATCGTAAAGTTCAATTAGCATGTGTATAACGATGATGCAAGCTAACTTCTCCACGGTACAAACGGGTACAAACGACGAGAAGGCGAGAACTTATCGTAAAGTTCAATTAGCATGTGTATAATGATGATACAAGCTAACTTCTCCACGGTACAAACGGGTACAAACGACGAGAAGGCGAGAAATTATCGTAAAGTTCAATTAGCATGTGTATAATGATGATACAAGCTAACTTCTCCACGGTACAAACGGGTAAAAACGACGAGAAGGCGAGAACTTATCGTAAAGTTCAATAAGCATGTGTATAATGATGATACAAGCTAAATTCTCCACGGTACAAACGGGTACAAACGACGAGAAGGCGAGAACTTATCGTAAAGTTCAATTAGCATGTGTATAATGATGATACAAGCTAACTTCTCCACGGTACAAACGGGTACAAACGACGAGAAGGCAAGAACTTATCGTAAAGTTCAATTAGCATGTGTATAATGATGATACAAGCTAACTTCTCCACGGTACAAACGGGTACAAACGACGAGAAGGCAAGAACTTATCGTAAAGTTCAATTAGCATGTGTATAATGATGATACAAGCTAACTTCTCCACGGTACAAACGGGTACAAACGACGAGAAGGCGAGAACTTATCGTAAAGTTCAATTAGCATGTGTATAATGATGATACAAGCTAAATTCTCCACGGTACAAACTGGTACACAACGGATACGGAACTTTACGATAAGTTCTCGCCTTCTCGTCGTTTGTACCCGTTTGTACCGTGGAGAAGTTAGCTTGTATCATCATTATACACATGCTAATTGAACTTTACGATAAGTTCTCGCCTTCTCGTCGTTTGTACCCGTTTGTACCGTGGAGAAGTTAGCTTGTATCATCATTATACACATGCTAATTGAACTTTACGATAAGTTCTCGCCTTCTCGTCGTTTGTACCCGTTTGTACTGTGGAGAAGTTAGCTTGCATCATCGTTATACACATGCTAATTGAACTTTACGATAAGTTCTCGCCTTCTCGTCGTTTGTACCCGTTTGTACCGTGGAGAAGTTAGCTTGTATCATCATTATACACATGCTAATTGAACTTTACGATAAGTTCTCGCCTTCTCGTCGTTTGTACCCGTTTGTACCGTGGAGAAGTTAGCTTGTATCATCATTATACACATGCTAATTGAACTTTACGATAAGTTCTTGCCTTCTCGTCGTTTGTACCCGTTTGTACCGTGGAGAAGTTAGCTTGTATCATCATTATACACATGCTAATTGAACTTAACGATAAGTTCTCGCCTTCTCGTTGTTTGTACCCGTTTGTACCGTGGAGAAGTTAGCTTGTATCATCATTATACACATGCTAATTGAACTTTACGATAAGTTCTCGCCTTCTCGTCGTTTGTACCCGTTTGTACCGTGGAGAAGTTAGCTTGTATCATCATTATACACATGCTAATTGAACTTTACGATAAGTTCTCGCCTTCTCGTCGTTTGTACCCGTTTGTACCGTGGAGAAGTTAGCTTGCATCATCGTTATACACATGCTAATTGAACTTTACGATAAGTTCTCGCCTTCTCGTCGTTTGTACCCGTTTGTACCGTGGAGAAGTTAGCTTGTATCATCATTATACACATGCTAATTGAACTTTACGATAAGTTCTCGCCTTCTCGTCGTTTGTACCCGTTTGTACCGTGGAGAAGTTAGCTTGTATCATCATTATACACATGCTAATTGAACTTTACGATAAGTTCTCGCCTTCTCGTCGTTTGTACCCGTTTGTACCGTGGAGAAGTTAGCTTGTATCATCATTATACACATGCTAATTGAACTTTACGATAAGTTCTCGCCTTCTCGTCGTTTGTACCCGTTTGTACCGTGGAGAAGTTAGCTTGTATCATCATTATACACATGCTAATTGAACTTTACGATAAGTTCTCGCCTTCTCGTCGTTTGTACCCGTTTGTACCGTGGAGAAGTTAGCTTGTATCATCATTATACACATGCTAATTGAACTTTACGATAAGTTCTCGCCTTCTCGTCGTTTGTACCCGTTTGTACCGTGGAGAAGTTAGCTTGTATCATCATTATACACATGCTAATTGAACTTTACGATAAGTTCTCGCCTTCTCGTCGTTTGTACCCGTTTGTACCGTGGAGAAGTTAGCTTGTATCATCATTATACACATGCTAATTGAACTTTACGATAAGTTCTCGCCTTCTCGTCGTTTGTACCCGTTTGTACCGTGGAGAAGTTAGCTTGTATCATCATTATACACATGCTAATTGAACTTTACGATAAGTTCTCGCCTTCTCGTCGTTTGTACCCGTTTGTACCGTGGAGAAGTTAGCTTGTATCATCATTATACACATGCTAATTGAACTTTACGATAAGTTCTCGCCTTCTCGTCGTTTGTACCCGTTTGTACCGTGGAGAAGTTAGTTTGTATCATCATTACACACGCGTAAATTGAATTTTACGATAAGTTCTCGGCTTCTCATCGTTTGTACCCATTTGTACCGCTGAGAATTTGGTTTGTAGAGAAAAAAAATTACGTACATATAGTCATAAACTTGTTTATATATATATATATATATATATATATATATATATATATATATTAGTTCTAATAATCATATAATCCTTTACAAAAGATATGCTTCCAGTTGGCATCAACAAAAATGTTGTATTTTTTGGTTGGCTGCTAACGATATGTATATTCGAAACCCCCTATTTCTCACCCCTTTGAGGTACAAACGATTTAAATAGCGGTACAATCCGGTACGAACGATATGCTTCCAGTTGGCATCAACAAAAATGTTGTATTTTTAACTTGGCTGCGAACGATACATATATTCGAACCCCTCTATTTCTCACCCCTTTGAGGTACAAACGATTTAAATAGCGGTACAATCCGGTACAAACGATATGCTTCCAGGTGGCATCAACAAAAATGTTGTATTTTTAGCTTGGCTGCGAACGATACATATATTCGAACCCCCCTATTTCTCATCCCTCTGAGGTACAAACGATTTAAAAAGCGGTACAATCCGGTACAAACCTAGTACAATCGAATAGAATTGATAAAAATTAATTATTGTTTAGTCAGTTTCTAACTTCACATAGGTTACACAGCACCATCTAATTCCATTGTAAGCTACAAGGTTTGTGTTATGGATGCCAGATAGTTGATACACTACACATATATAACTTTTAAATACGTACATATTATGAATATAAACACCCATGACTGGAGCACAAACGACCGCTGGCACAACAAGTAGGGTCACTACAAACTAAGCCACACGTGTCGTCTAATATCTTTGGATGTAGTTCTTTTTTTATTTATATCGGACTACCCTTGAGGTACACTCGCTTGATTAAAAGAGTCATAATGGATTCACAGTTAAAGAAGATATCAGTTACACAAAAACACAAAAAAAAACTAAGTCGTATCTAACCGAATTCAATAACACCTCTTTTTTAAAATCGATCAAACAGACCCACATACAAAATCGTATTAGATATATAAAGATATAACTGAGAATATTATAAGGCAGAAACACATATTATATTTATTCACTAGATACGTTGTAATGTTTAGTTTAGATTTCTTAGAGATGAGATATTTTCCCGCAGTAAAAAGTAGGTATCCTATATGTTGACCCGGATAACCAGCTATTATCATAATAAATTTCATCAAAATCTTTCCATTGGTTTTCTCATGATGTGTTCCCAGGCAGACACACATACAGACAAAATTTTTAAAAACTATAGATTCGGTCTCTGTATCGATAAAAATTAATGACTATTTCAATAAGATTTTCCAAAAAAAATATTTAATGTACAGATTCGACTCAGAATTTTATTATATGTATCGACCAAGGTAGGTTAAGAAAATGACACCTCTTAGCTTTCTATTTTAGATTATTCGATCAATACATTTAATTTACAGGCTTGTATGATTGGGACATCCCGTCTAATATAACTTCCGACTACATTAATACTATGGTTAATAACCTTTTATAACTCTTTTATAGTCTTTGGTGTCATTAAACTTTATTGCAAGCAGTATAATAGTATATTACACTGTAAGTTCAATAGGAAAGTTTAGTCTTAAAGTTTAATTGTTTACTTACAGATTAATACATAATAATTCTAAATGTGTATCCTTCATTAAACATCGAAATTACAGAATTAATAACTTAATAAAGATGATCGTTAAATTGTGTTATGCTTCTTCGAGACGTGTTCATTTGTTGGTAATTGTTTGGAGATGAACACATCTCAAATAGCAATAACATATGTAATTTGTAATTTTTTTATATTGATACAACTTTTTTATTTATGAATCGATTGAAATAAAACAGATAATAAAAACCCAAATCGGTTAAGCCGTTTCTGACATTAACGGGCACAAACGCACAAACAAACAGACAAAAATTCTAAAAGTTATTGTTTGTGTTCTATTGCGTTAATAAGGACTCCCAATAATGGGTTTTCTGGAATATCTTCCATGTACAGACAGCTATCAGTTACACTTTTATAATATGTATAGATAATTCTACAAGTAACAGTTCGTATGCTAATTTCTTCGCGAATCTTATCTTTGTATCTTATTCAAATGTTCACCTGATTCTAAAGGTACGATTAATTACTATCATTATGAAACTGCGCCAATACAACACTTGAGGGTTCAAAGATCGAATGTACTGTACCTAATAATAAAATATTATTTTCATTAGGGTACAGTGTAGGAAAGAATTTGTTTTGCCGCATATTTTGAAAATAAATCTTACATATTATAAGCTAGCTGTCCACCCTTGCTTTGTTTAACCCCTTACAACAATCTAGTTCTGATGCCATAGAATTACATGATATCTGGAATAAAGAGTATCTCACGCCACTTTAGGATACTTTCTATTAATAACTAGCGACTTAGGACCTAGGTATTTTTTTTTAATCGGAACCCTAATACTAATTCTGAAATAAAAGTAGCCTAAGTTACTCCTTGTAACATCAGCTATGTGCCAATGAAAGTCCAGTCAAAATCAGTCCAGCTGTTTCATAGATTAGACGGAACAAACAGACAGACAAAATTTTTAAAAATTGTGTTTTTCTTATCAGTATCGTATATAATTTCATATGCATTTAGTAAAAAGCTGTTATTTTGACATTACAAACAGACGCTTCAATTTTATTTATCTGTATAGATTAAAATTTTATTCAATGGTTCCAAAGTTTGCCTCTCATGTCAAATCTCATAAACTTATTTTAATGATAGTATGTATTATAAAAGGTATTTGCTGTGCCGTTAAAGCACTACATAAACTAGATCTTTAAGATGAGCTATTAACGTCAGCTCTACATGAAGATATGTATATGTAAGTATGTGCTAAGTATCCACTCGATGTAACGGGGTGCACCGCATTCCACACTTCACGAATACCGATATGTGGACAAACAGACATTGTATGCACCTTGCTTTGTTATTGTATAAGAATGTAATTATTGTACACAAACGTATACTAAAAAACGTATACTAAATATAAAAAATAATTATATTTTACCTATAAAAGTGGCTTTTTTGTCTTCAATTAACTTGATGTCGTTGAATAAAATAAATAAAATAATTATTAATAAAAAAGGTACGCTAACTTGAAAATCATTTGAAATTAATATTAAATCTTTTGAAATGAGCATATTTTTATAATCTAATATGGGACTACCTATATTCATTTAAAAAAAATATGATAATATGTTCTCTATTGGCGAAGATATCATATATACAAAAAAAAAAAACAGCCGAATTGAATGGATACTTACTTTCTTTTGAAGTCGGTCAAAAAGATTTATTTAAAATATAGGTATGATTATGTGACGACAAATACACACCAAAATATTGCACAATTGAGATTCTTCTTCTTAATTTCGCTATAAAGTTACCGCATTCAACGATTTCCCGTCAACGCAACTACGGAAAATGAAGTTCTATTTGAAATTCAGCAGATGTAACATATTATTTTGAAATAATAGATGAAGAAAAGAAGAAAGTTTCGCGAGATCGCAAAATATAAAATAAAAAGAATAACTCTATAAGCGAGTATCGAAGCTTTAAAATCAAATTTTGATATATAGATACGTATATCAATATATAGATATATCTATATTAAAGTGTGAATCAGTGTGCCGGTCCGTGTGTGAGGTTAGGTTCGTTTCCGTGATAGGCCACTATCGCCAATGCGGCGGCGGCGCGGGCGGGATGTCACCGCCGCGGGCACTGCTGGCGGGTCTGCTCCTCTGCCAACTGCTCTCATACGGTGGCCACCAAGGACTCACCAAGATATTTTACACGTAAGATATTGGTTTACGATATTTTGTCGAATAAGTATCCCTACAGAGAGCTTCATATAACAGCGTAACGATAGGTAAACTGCTAAATTTCAGTGTATGTGTGACAGCTGACCGACAAGTGCATCCTGCCCGTTGACAAAATCGGCTTTTTCCAGCTCAAGCTGTTGACATCTCAGCCAGAGCGCGTCACGCTCAAAAAAAAAACGCACACACTACCGCCTTATAGTATAGCTATCGTGGAACAGTTATATTAAGTTTTGTCTCAGTAGGGATATTTAGTTATGTGGTTTGGTTAAGGCAACATGCGCCTAACGATATTTTGAGCGTAAGTTATTAGTTTAGGGTGTTTTGTTTAGTGTTAGGAACCGTTACACAAGATGCGTTGTCTTCAATTGAATGAGGGAAAGCGAGCAAAGTTATCATCCCCTAAGTTTATATGATCTATGTTTAAACTCTTGTTTGATGATATTACTTGTTTTCTTTTTTGTGTAAATAAAATAAGAAAGGCAGTTAGTTACTCATAACTCTAAAGTGCACAGTGTACAGTCTCTACATTGTACAGTCTACCTGTCGCAGTTTTTAAGGTAATTCGTATTGGATTTTCATTCTCCTTTGGTATATACAGTTATAAAATCTTTAGTATAATCGATACAAATTTGTTTGTTATATTATGATTGATTTAATTGATGATTACATGAAGATTATTAAAAACTGATAGCAATATATTCGATTTTATTACTATAAATATTTTAGCCAAAAATGAGAGAAAGAAAGTAAGCCAAGAGTTATTTGAATTATGAAATAATATTTTAAACATGTTATTTAAAATCTATATACATATAAATAGACAAAGGCAAAACAGTTTAGTACTTTTTCTTTTCTGTTTGTCGACCGATTTGCTTTTACTTATTTTTTATTTATTTCTTAAGTACATAATAAAAACCGTTACGTTACTTTTCGTTACTTTTAAAAAAATGTATGTCATACATTACATTGTATAATAATATATAATGTATTAAGTCAGACGTGTGTTGTATTTACGCGCCACCTCGTAAACAAATCTCAATGCCGTCGATATTCTTAGCCAAGTCGTTAATTTGATCATGTCTTGAGAATATACGCGGTATAGTTTCAAAGCTAAAAGAAAATACATATATTCTGTTACTAGTGACTAACCCTAGCTCTTAGCTAGTGGTAGCCTAGTGGTAGTGGCTTGTGGAAACTGAGGGAAGCGGGTTCAAATCCCGGGTCTCGCACCTCTGATATTTGCACGTGTGAATTATTTTTAACATGATTACCACTTGTCTTACAGTGGAAAACATCGTCAGGAAACCTGCATGCCTGAGAGAACCTAGCAAAGTTTTCGAAAGACATGTGAAGTCCGCTAATTCGCACTTGGCCAGCGTGATAGACTATGGCCTGATCCCCCATTTATTGAAGGGAGGCCCGTACCCAGCAGTGGGATGTTAAAAAGGGCTGTATACAAACACTAGCTCTGCTGGGGGGCGTCTCTAGGTACCCTTTGTATATATAATATTATATTATACAAGCAGCGCCGCCTTTTGACAAATTTTATTACTAACTGTAGCCTGCGTATGAGTACCTATGAGTTACTTAGTCTGTGTACTAAATTTTATTCAAATCTATTGAGCCGGTTCTGTTTGAAAGAGTAACAAACGTACATACACACAAACTTTCACGTTAATAATAGTAGTGATTAATATTACAATTTACTGGTTTATGGTATTTCCCTCGCGGGGAAAGCGGAGAATAATGGCGCTTTAATACGTTTTCCGTTAATCGCTTGTACTGAGACACTGCGTGGGTGGCCTTATTTTGAACCTAGTTTTGTTTTAACTAATGTTCAACATTTTAACCTACATGTAATCGAACCTGTGAATTTCAACGTTAAAGGATGTGCCAGTAGAAAACATCTTTTTTGCATTACGGTGGTCGTTCTTATTCACTGCAGAAAATTACTGTAGTAGAATATAGAGCCTAAGCAAAGCGGAAACGGGTATTCACTAGCGTAGAATTACGTTTTATTACTTTGTCACGTAAATATAACAGTAAAAATTTTAAATTATACTTAACTGATAACCGTTTAAAAGTCGATTTTTAAATAATTGCATATATTTTATACACGACGCCATACCCACTCACCAGTTTAATAGTTCAGCCTAAATATTTTCTACAATGTAACTAAATAGTTTCTGAGAAATGTACACGATATACAGACATCTATACATATAATAAGATTGTAATTAAGTCGAATCTGTACATTAAATATTTTTTGGAAAATCTTCTTGAAATAGACATTATTATCGATACACAGGCCGAATTTATAATTTTTAGAATTTTTGTCTGTCTGTCTGTTATCGTATCACGGAAAGTCCACTGGAGGGATTTTTATGAAATTTGGTATGATGGTAGCTGGTTATCCGGGTCATCGTGTATAATAGGTACTTTTTACTGGGGGAAAATATCACATCTCTGAGAAATCTATACTAAACTTTAAAACGTAAAAAGGGACGAACCCGAGCGGAGCGAAGGTGAGTCGCTGGTATAAATAAATACAATATATATAGATAGATACGCTTAGACTACATTTGATCATTTATCCCTAATAGTTTTAAAAAATATAAATCATATTGGTAACCCCCCTTTTTTAAGTCGGTTAGAGTGTGTTATAAATATTGTGGTTGATGTAAATGCAATCAAGGACGTAAATTTCAACGTAAGGTTACTTCTCCGACGGGTTGTCAAGCGATTTCTTGTTTTTATATATTTTTTTTCAATATAAATAAACCTTATGTAAAAAAACTCTTATCGACTAAATTATAATTTAGTTTTAAAAATGAATATTGTATCGGCGACAGAATTGTGTGTAGGTATTAGGGCTTTCATCCCGGGAGTCTCGGTCTCGAAAATTTCGAGAGTCTCGACGATTTTTTCGAATTTTCGAGACTCGAGACTGCTACCACAAGTCTCGGGAATAACGAGACTTTTGAGACTTAACTTTTTTTACATTTTTTTATTCCGGTTGCGGCATACGGTATGTGCACAGCACTATAAAGTGAAACTTAGGATAAGACCACAGAGGGAACTACTAAACCATCGCTATATAACTATTTTATATCTATCCTCTATCTAATACTAGCGTAGAAACAGAGAGTTTGTTGAGTGTTGATTGGAGAAGTTTTGTAATAAAATCAGATCCTCTGTCTGAAAGAACATTAAATACTCTTTGTGCTTACATGCCTACCGTAAAAATGAAAAAAAAAAACTCATAAATATTAGGTCCTTACATATCAAATTGGTGTTTTGACGAACTGGATACTTTGATCTCAAATATCTGGCGTTTGGTTAAGAATTTCAAATTTAAATTTATTTCAATTTTAGGCTTGTGTATTTGTTTTTCGAATTTAGAGATTCATTTGTTTTCGCGCCATTTGATTTTTCTTTGAATCACTCTGTTCATAATATGGAAAACTTAAAATATCACCGTGGCACCATCGCTGCAGAAACAGCTTGAAGGATTAATGATCTGTATGGGGAAGCTACTGTAAAAGAAAACACGGTTTTGGTTCCAACATTTTTGTTCTGGAAATTTTGACTTATAAAAGAAACCCCGTGGATGACCGAAGACCTTAATTGACAATGAAGAATTAAAAGTGATCGTGGAAACAGATCTATTGCAAACCACGCCAGAGTTAGCGGCAAGCTTCGATGTGAGTGATAAAGCTATTTTAATTCATTTGAAACAAATTGGAAAAGTGAAAAAGTTAGAAAAATGGGTACCGCATGAATTGAGTGAAGCACACCAACATACACATTACTCAACCGTCACAATAACGAGGGGATTTTGAATCGCATCGGATCCTTTACAATAATCGGAAACGCTCATCACAATGGATGGATGATGAAACAATGGATGTATCCAAGAGAACTCCTGACCCAAGCGAAAGTTGACTCATACTCAGGAAAAGGTACTGCTAAGTATCTGGTCTAAGATCTGGCCAGACGATTACGGCAAGATCTGTATTGTGTACAATTGCAAATCATGATGGAAAAGGTAGCCGTTAAACAACCGAGACTGGTCAATTGCTCTAGCCCACTGTTGCTTCAGGACAACGCTAGACCACACACTGCACAACAGACGGTCGCTAAATTAGAGGAGCTGCGATTGGAATGTTTCCGACACCCACCGTACTCCCCATACCTTGCTCAAACAGATTACCGCTTTTTCGGAATTTGGACAATTTTTTGCAAGGAAAAAAATACAATAGTGCATAGATAACAATGCTTTGACTGATTAAATATAAAAAAATATTTTTTTCGTTTTGTGTTTTCTATATAAAATCGCCAATTTTATATGTAAGGACCTAATAATTGTTAATTTTACTTGTATTTGAGTTTGTAACAGTATGATTAATAAAGTACTTTATTGAAATACCTTGCATCGACTGCCTAACAGCCTAGCCTATGAGTATGAAACCAATTTTTGAAGTAGTCTCGAAAGTCTCGTTTTTCCCGGGAATTTCGAGACCACACCGAGTCTCCACTTTTTTTCCCGGGACTCGTAAATATTACGAGACTGAAAGCCTTAGTAGGTATAGCCCATAATGTATACATTATCATGAACTTGTTTGGTTTTCTGCAAAGTCTTTTAAACGCAACATTCCAATTTAATATTATGTGTATTCTTTGATTTTAAATGGTGTATTATATATTTTATATAAATAAATAAATACGTTGAGACATTAACACACAGGTGACAGAACCATCTTGTTTCATGATAAGCTACGAGGCTTGTGATATGGATACCAGACAGTTGATACACTACACATATATATGTAACTTTAAATACATACATATTATAAATATAAACACCCATGACTGGAGTACAAACATTCGTGCTCATCAGACAAATGAATGCCCCAAGCGGGACTCGAACCCGCGACCGCTGGTACACCATGTAGGGTCCCTACAAACTGAGCCAGTCGTGTCGTATAAATATAATTAATGATTCATAACTAAAGTACAAAAAAAAACTTTTATTGAAGCTTTCTTCAACAAATTGTATGATGTATAATTATATAAATTGGCTGCTATATATAGTTTGGAGGTCAGGTGTGTTCTATTGGCCTAGTAATATTGTTGAAAATTTTCATCTCGTGAAATTATTTTTCACGTTAACGAACTTTTTAATCAGTACATACTCGATAACTGTCACGGACAGCGGTATCTATAATAACATTCGAGTTGAATTGTTATACGATGGGGACATAGTATTACCGGTTTAAATACAATTAAGTTATCTATACAGATAAAAATAAATTCAAGTTCCTGTTTGTAATATCAAAATAACTTAGCTTTTTACTAAATTCATATGAAATTATATACGATACTTATGTTAGATGAAAAACACAATTTTTATTGTCCGTCTGTCTGTTCCGGCTATTCTCCGAAAGGGATGGACTGATTTTGACGGTACTTTCACTGGTAGATAGCTGATGTTATAAGGATTAATTTAGGCTATTTCTATTTTAGTAAAAGAATTAGGGTTCCGCTCAAAAAAACTAAAACTTACCCAGAGACGCACCCGAGCGAAGCGAGGGTAAGTTCCCTTCCGTTTGGAGTTTCGTTCATCGTGTGATGAACACAGTGAATAAGGCGGAGTTTGTTTGTTTGTTTATTTGAACACGCTAATCTCAGGAACTACTAATCCGAAAAATGTTTTTACATTAGATAGCCCGTTTATTGAGGAAAGCTTATATATCATTATGCTACTACCTAAGGGAGCGGAGCAGTAATCATAAATGTCAACAAATCGGACAGACTTCCATACATATTATAAAAGTGATTTTTATAATATGTTTAAGTGCTTTAAGCTCAGAAACTACTGGTTCCATTTCAAAAATGCCTTTTTCATAAAGCCAAAAAAAAGTTTGTTTTGTAGTTTTAGCGCGAGCGAAGCCGAGGGCTCTGCTACTATATATAATATATAATATTAGCAAAGCCAAAACAGCGTTGCGCTTTCCATGAAAGTATGTATTGTGATCAATATACCATCTCCACAATAATACGCCATCTATTGAAAATTTTAGAAACTAAAATAACATTAAAGTTGAACTGTTAACACCACTTGGTTAATTTCTAAGAAATTAATTGTTAACTGGACCACCGGTGGCTCGGCGGTCGTTGACAGGTTAAGAGATGTCCTATGGACTATGTTATCCTAGGACATAATCTTACTATGTGTAATAACACATATTATGTTATACTAGAGACTCACCCTCGCTTCGCTTCGGGTTCGTCCGTAGACAAAAAAAAACTATCCCACGGGAACCGTACATTTTTCCGGGATGATATATAACCTATAGCCTTCCTCAGGTAACGGGCTATCTAATGCAAAAAGAATTGTTCAAATCGGATTAGTAGTTCCTGAGATTAGCGCGTTCAACCAAACAAACAAACAAACTCTTCAGCTTTATAATATTAAAGTATAGATGTAGTATCGTCTTCATCCATTCTGTTGAATAGTACGCGTGATTGAGTAACAAACATCCAGACATTTTCACAAACTTTCATATTTATAAATATTAATAGTAGGATAAACAAACACATCAAATGAAATTATCCCAAAATGAATTTAGCCTTTAGATGGCTCAATAAATAAACATTAATTGTTTAAAAATAATGCTTAATAAGATATTTAATAAGAGAGATCGAAATAGAACGAGTGGCTTCAAACCGCATACGCACGTACACCGTAAAAGCGCATTCTAATTTGATCATTATATGGTTAGCAATACTGTATAAATTCATTTGTAATAATACCGTGCGTGTTTATGAGAAATCGCGCACCGTGGGAAGTCAGCTTAAAGACAACGCTGTGATGATTTTTTATTCCATGGTAGCAAGCTGTCACCTTACAACCCACTATGAAATTCTTTCCCACTAAAACCCATAGTAGAACCCTATCGTAATGCATTAGGGCATTATAGGATCGCTTGACGCTTGGGCATAAAAAAAATTAAATTAAAAGCGCGCTCAAATGATCAAATGAGCGCTTATTCGGTGGGGACATTTTTTTTTTTTTTTTAATCATTTATTTCAGGCAATATTTACAAAAAGATCTTAAATATGTTAACAGAGGCCCATATAATATATATACCTTAATAACTAACATATATATATTAATATATAAAATATATACCTTAAAAACTAACATATATATAATATTAAACTATTTAGCACGGAGTGTCGACGTAGACGTGTCAGCGGGCAGACGACCCCGGAACTTCCGAAATACGATTTTTGTCGCTGATTGTTTATCTAGTACTTTTTAGATCGATGCAACATCTAGAAAAACAAAGAGAGTAGTCGGTAGTAAAGTCGGTATATTTTATCTGATTATGAAATGAATTACTCACTTATATAATACTAGCGATTCACCCTCGCTTCGCTCGGGTTCGTCCCTAGGTTGCTTCCCAAAACAAAATTAATGAATTAATTTGGTTTTAATTTTTTTTCGTGGGACGCTATTCCAGCCATTTCAGAGATTAGCTGGAACAAACAGACAGACAGACAGACAAAAATTGTAAAAAATGTTGTTTTGCTATATGTACCGTATATACATCCATATGCATAATAGTAAAAAGCGGTTATTTTAATATTACAAACAGACACTCCAATTTTATTTATCTGTATAGATTATCTTAGATGTTATTAAAAATATGAATTTATTTCATATAAATGCAAATATATTCATAATAATTTTCATATGAAATTATATTATATACGCATATAATATGTGTTTTATGTATGTATTGATTTTAAGATATACGAACCTGTTCGCTGTAAAGAATTCCAAACGTTGGGAACAAAATCTTAAATAAGACAGAGACATCCGAAAAGATAGTTCCATTTAAAATGTACTTCAAAATAGTTGAGACCGTCCGCTTTCCAAGTTCCCACATCTACACAATATTGCAATTGGTGCACTGATTGTCTCAATTGGTCACTTTACTACAATGTACTGTCAGAAATACACAGAGTTAAACTTTAGGAGCCAATAATTTATTTAAATACTTGTGGACATTGTTATTTATTTTTTAAATACATCCAGTATTTGGTAGCGTATTCGCTTACTGTTATTACCCGACTACGAAGAAGAAGAGTTATGTTTTTTGAGTGTATTTCGTATGTATATTTCTTTGGCATCCTCTGTAGCCTTGGCTTGATGGATTTTAGCTTGAAAGGTGTAATCTGGGTATATCAAAATTATAAAAAATTAAATAGTCGATTTTTGGCGCCATTTCATACACGCAGCTATTATAAAACATATATAATATGTATGTCTCCGACTGCAAAATACTATGTTCCTTCGTCAACCTTTTTTCATCTTTTTAGTTCGCAATTGACGCAGTCGGATTTTTTATTTTTTTAAATATATTTTTTTTAATTAAGAAGATTTTATTGTTTGTAAGTCTTGAAATATATCAATAAAAGAGAGAAATATATTTTTTTCTGAGTAATTCTTTTTTAGGTACCTAACATGATTCATAGCCCATTAGGTAATTAACAAAATAGAAATCCTTCATGAACACTATTACTATTGTTTTGACTTTGTAGTTACTGTTATAGGATATCATATCAATTATTTATAGATTTCTAACTGATTTTCATCGATATTTTATTGGATTCGGAAATAATATGTGAGGCAATAACTGACAAAAAACAAAGCGAACTGTAGACTGACAAGCATTTGCTAATAATCCATGTAATTACTACTAATTGTATTACTTTATTGTATTCATAAAAATGTACTCCATGTATAATGTATATATGTATATTGTATACCAATTATTAACGAATATTTTATGAAATATTGACATTAATTTAGTATATCTATCTTTCCAGGTTACCTGACACGGGGCAGCCTCCCATACTCATCTCCTTAGCGGAGAACGCGAAATTGGATTTAAGGCCACCAGACGATTTATTGTTCGTCAATGATTCAGAACAACACAATGAGACAACTAGTTTTACGATCGTGGATAGTGCAGCTACTGAAGAAGAAAAGACAATCGGCAGCGCGGAAAAAGAAAGTACGGAACCTCGGCTCATTGTAAAAGCTAAGTCCATGCATGAAACCCGACAAATAGATGATGCATTTCAAAGTACCCCTTCCGTACCAGATATAGAGGTCGCGGTAGAATCTCACCCAGAAGAAAAATTAGAAGAAAGCATTCCAGCAAAACAAGAGACGCCTCAAGAAGATATTCCATCATTTTCGGAATGGGCCCAAAAACAATTAGCAGAAGCCGAAAAAAAGGACACCGTACTGAATCACTCAAGTCAACCTAGTCATAGTAATACAAATTTTAGCAGCAAAAGCACCAAATTACGGTCAAAGAATTACGCATCGCTTGCATGCGGCGCGAAAGTAGTCGCAGTCAACCCTGAGGCGGTGTCAGCTAGTTCGATACTGTCGGCCACCAGGGATGAGTATATGCTCAACACGTGCACTAGCCGCATTTGGTTCGTTGTGGAGCTCTGTGAAGCTGTTCAAGCACAAAAAATAGAAATAGCCAATTTTGAGCTTTTCTCTTCAACGCCCAAGGACATCGCTGTGTATTTCAGCGATCGTTTCCCCACTAGGGAATGGGCGGACGTCGGTCAGTTTACAGTACAAGATACTAGAGAAATACAAAGCTTCGATTTGTATCCTCATTTGTTCGGAAAGTTCATCAAAGTAGAGATGCTTTCCCATCACGGTTCTGAGCACTTTTGCCCGATTTCTCAGTTCAAAGTTTATGGTACTTCGGAATTCGAAGTGTTAGAAAAAGAGAGCTCTCAACACTCTGCTCATATTGATGATGATGAGGATGATGAGATAATAGATATCCCCGACGTTCCTGCTGCCGAAGTTGAACCTTCAAAGAACCTGTTCGGTTCTGCGCGAGACGCAGTGATGTCTATTATGAAAAAAGCTGCTCAAGCATTAGTTAAAACTGAAGTTCCTAAAAATGTTTCCAGTGAACGCAATGACACGTCGACAGACAGTATGTACAAAAAGTGTTGTTCGCCAAGCCATATAATAGTGTGTGATAATTGCAGTGAAACGCTCTATAATGATGTGTATGAACTGCTTAGTTGTAGCTCGGACAGATTGACGAGTTTAGTGCGCCAAGTGTTCCTAAGAGACACTTTAAAGTGTACAAGTGTATGTCAGACTTATGGTTTAGATTTTAAAAGTACAAAGACTATAGAATTCGGTGACGAACGTGTCGCTTATATTAACGCTTTGTTCCCGCCTAAGTATTTAGCGGCTTTGTGTAACATTCTTGCTATTAAAGAGAAGAAAGTGGTTTTGAATACCAGTTTCGAAACAGAAATGAATGTTACCTCTAACGTAACCGTGGAGGAAACTCCTCAAAATGTAAATAGTGAAACAAATTCAGAACAAGTCATATTAGTACCGATTAAGAATGAAACAGAGGATGATAAAAATGATAGTACACCACAACCCGATAACAAAACTATTGTACCTGAACAAAAAATTGACAATTTACCCATAGAATTACCAAAAGATGAGAAAGTTAAATCAGATACGTGTAAAGATGATATCCAAGCAATTCTAGAAGAGAAGCAACCCACACCAGAACCTCAAGAGGATCCTGTTTCAGAAGAGAAACAGATGGAAACGAATAATGATAATGAAAACAAAGATAACTCAAAACCTGATAGTAAGAATGGTAAAGATATAATAATAGAAAAGCCTAAAGAAGCAAATGCAGATGAATTGAATGATCAAGTTCTTATAGATAGCGAGAGTTTCATATCAGATTTGGACTCGATAGCGGTGGACCCCGCGCCCGCGGGCACTCACGCCGCTTTGAATCAAAACCAAGCGCAGGCAACTCTACAGAAAGAATCAGTATTTTTAAGGCTGTCAAACAGAGTAAAGGTGGGTATAAATAATTTTCAATTACCTATTATAAAAAGTCACCTTTGCCGCATTAATCTAGCATACGGCTGTAGATCCAAAGTTACTGGGTTCGAGTCCCGAGTCGGAAAAGTAGCAGATTTTATCCGCGATCGTTATGTATTTTGTTATTAGTATTGAATATATTATATTTTTGCCCGTAAACACCAAAGTAAGCGATGGAGAAAGTGTAGTAAAATCTAAATATAACGAACGCACTTTCCAACTATAAAAGGAATAGCGCCAAGCAATAAAATCTCATAAACAATGTCACTTTATACCACATACATTTTTGTTAAATGTTCATAATTCATTACATATTTGTCTATAATTAGTTGTTTTACTTAGCTACAGTAAATAGCAGCACAGCATAAATCATCCAGTACACCATGCTTTCTAAAATGGTACTTTACAAATCCACACAGTATTAACGATTTATAGGTTTACATAAATATTAATGAGTCATAACAAGTAAATTGTAATTTACATGAGATTTATAGTGAATTTATGTATTTTCAATTTGTTTTTGTTCATAAAGCAGTCTATTAGATGTTAGGAATTGTTCTATAAAATTTATATTCCAATTTGTCTAACATTATTTACACCATAATGTTCATATAAAATAATATTTGTTATTATTTGACAAAATAATATTAATTTTATTATACTCGAAGCTAAACTATAAATTTTAAAGGAAGTTATTTTACCGACATTGGTGTTGGAAGTACATTAAATATGTGTTAATTAATTTATTAATTTATATAATTTTATTTTCAGACACTAGAAAGAAATATGTCACTGTCGGGACAATATCTAGAAGAGTTGAGCAGGCGATATAAGAAGCAAGTGGAAGAAATGCAGAAGTCTTTCGAAAAGACCATGCTGCATATGACTGAAGAGAGAAAAAAGAGTAACGAGCGAGAGCAGAAGTACTTAGAGCAGATGACGAATTTACAAGACCAACTCGCACAAATGACCATAGCTATGAAACTTCTCATGGAAGAAAGGGACAGTTGGTTCGGCAACATCACCTTCACCAAGTTCATCATATACCAATCAATCATCATCACCATAGTCTTCTATTACATGTCAAAGAAGAGAAAACCCGAAACAATTCTGGTACCAATTCCAAAGAAAATTAAGAAAAGGCAAGACAAGTTTAGAAGAAAGTCCGTCGAAGGTGTGAGTGGTCACGCGACACCATCGACCAAAAAGCGAAGACCTAGCGAAGAAGCATTCCAAATTGCGCGACAATCTACAGATGAGAAAGAGAATGACTCCGGTGAATGGCAAGTTGCCAAAAAGAACAGAAGAAGAAAAACTTCAATCATCCACAGAAGTGTTGAAGTTGATGTTAGAGATGTCGCTCAAGATGGCATTAGGGAGTTAAAAGAGAACACAATCACGTTGGACGAAGGCGTCTACTTCGCCCCCGTGCCCGAGCCTAAAGAATTTCCAGATACTAAGGAAAAAGAGTTACCAAAAACAAACGGATCATTCTTTAATAATCTAAAAACTAAAACTATGAAGACAAGACGGTTATCCTCCCCAGCCTTTCTAAGGACTTTTAACAGACAAAGCAGTAGAAGTAATCCTAGTCCAGTTGTAAGGACTTTAGAGCCCATTTTCAATGGAAAATTAGGTAAAAAGGCCTCCTCGGAGTCACCAACGGGCAGTCTATGGTCCGAATCAACAGATGTATCCCAAAACGGTCACCCGGAGAGTGAGAACGGTGGCAAAAAGAAGAAAAGCCTCAAAAACATACTTAAAAAAGTATTTTGAATTTTATACATGCTTAGTATATATACGCTGTTCATTTATTATTTTAAATTATTGTATAGGATTCGTGTTGTTTAGACCTCTATGGGTGCCAATGTGATAAATTAGGGAGCCTAATGCTATTTTGATTTATACTTGCAGTTATGTTTGCTAGAATGCCAGTATTTTGTGCATGGTTATAATGTATGTGGGGTCGGTTGTATATAGAACAATTATGTGAAATAAGCGTTTTCTGTTATTTATGATCATATCTTATTAGGCTTTATCAAAACGAAGCAAATATTGAAATTTGTTTATTTTTGTCATTTCAACTTAATCTTTTAAAATAATGTGCGGAAGTAATAAAATTGTTCTTTTTTAATACTCAATTTCTCTCTGCTCCTTTGGATATAAAAAACTCTTTATAAAAAATATATATATTAAAGAGTGCGTGTATCAATGTGTACACGCGTAAGAAGTGAAAATTCTGTAGGTTATCGGTATTATTTATTTTTTCAAATATTCTTATAATGCTTTAAATAGTTTTTAATTGACTTTTTATTCACTTCCGTAACTACCGTTTCCGTTACAAAAATCGTAACCCCATTTTATTCCCTCTCATGACTAGCCTAAAGAAATTTCACTTCAAAAAGACATTTAAAATTATTTAATTATGGATTTTTTATCTATTTCTAATGATCATTTCTAAATATTTATTATATAGACTCAAATTATATATTTAATTTTATTATCAATTGTCGTCTACAGTATATCTAATTTTATGGTTGACAATATATGGATGTGGACGCTAGTCGAGTGAGTTCGGTAAACAAAGAAGTGGCATTAAATGCATTAATTTTATTTGTAGTTTTATTTTGTATCACATAATATATTATTAAACCAATAACTAACAAGTTAAAGTTCTATAAAATGTTTTAACGATGGCTGACATTATTATTTATATTACAATTTAATAGATATTTATGATATAATGACCATCCTCGTTTCTCTTCGGGTTTGTTCCTAGCCATAAATCTATCCCACAAGAACCGTACATTTTTCAGGGATAAAAGTATATAAGTAAGTACCTATGTGCTATTCCAGACTATAATCTATCTCTGTGCCAAATTTCATCCAGATCCGTTCAGCCGTTCTGATGTGAAAGAGTAAGAAAGATCCATCCGTGCTTACAAACTTTCACTTTTATAATATTAGTATGGATATAGCGAATGATTTCATTTAGTTTTTGTATAAACTTGTTTTTAAATTATCATCATAATTTGCTTTTTATATTAATTAAATATATTGAATCTGGTGATATATAAAATTTCCAATAAAGGGAAGGATATTGATAAGGCCTTATTTCCACCCCTGGAATAAGCAAAAAGGCAGTGGTAGCCCAGTGGTAACTTTTCAGTAATATTCAACTTTTTATATATAGAGCGCATATAAAAGTACTTTTTTTATTTTATTTTAATGATCTTATGTTACTACACAATATACTTAAAAATAACAGTGCTTCCATCCTGCACTCTATGAAAAAAGTTAAAATGTTACTTGAAAATGTCTCATTGCTATAAAATAAAGAACGAACGCGGCGTCCATTTTGTTTTTTGGGTTTGTTTATCGCAATAAACTTTGTAGATGCAATGTGGACGCACATTCGCCTTAGGCCGAAGGCGAAGTTTTATCGCCTGATACAATCGCGATGTTCGTACCATAAAGAAAAAATCAAATCGTATGACATAATTTTTGAAGTAAAACTTCTTTAGAATCGTTGTGATTTGAAACTCGATGAAACGAAAATACGACACTAAAAAGGGACGAACATATAAACATATAGGATTAAGCCGGCGAGAGAGTGAGATAGAATACATTGCCATGGTAACCATTGTTATTGTCTGACAAATATATAATATTAAATTTCACTTCTACCATGTGTGAATTGCATACACACGCACTTTTTTTTTGTTATCCGGGGCGAAAATGAGGCCTTATCGATACTCTTGCTTTAATACAAACTTTCACTTAAACGATGCCTATGATATAATGTTAACAGATTGTAAAAAGTCTTTGAGGTCGACACATTTCAAATTAACTAGATTCCTCTGTCTAGCAGTAACATTTAAATGTCTGGCGGTTGTTTCTAAATTTTCTAAAGTATAATTTTTACTATTTGTTGCGAACACGATTTCGTTTACTTCTTCATACAGTTTAACTGTAGCTAAATGTTTAAAATGTCGTTTGAGAGTCTCCATGATGGTTTCTTGTAGACTCGTGTCTCGGCAGACTAAATTCAGGATGAAATGGCCTGAAATATAAAATATAATATGATAATTTATATAGATAAATAAAATTGGAGTGTCTGTTTGTAATATTAAAATAACCGCTTTTTACTAAATGCATATGGATGTATACACGGTACACATACCAAAACAATATTTTTTATAATTTTTGTCTATCTGTCTGTTTATTCCGGCTAATTTCCAAAACGGCAGAACCGATTTTGACGGGACTTTCACTGGTAGACAGCTGATGTTATAAGGAATAACTTAGGCTATTTTTATTTTAGAAAAAGAATTAGGGTTCCGCGAAAAAAATTAAAACCCATGAAATTGTGAACAAAATCCGCGTACGGCGTATACACCCAAGCGAAGCGAGGGTAAATCGCTATATAATTTAAATGAATATCTCAGGAGTAGCAAGCTACTATTTATGTATAAACATAGCTAACCGTCAAAACGTACCTAGGGACGAACGAGCAAAGCGAGCGTGAGTCGCTAGTAAATTAATAAATTCGTTTTCACGAGTTCAAATCAAGATTATAAGAAAAAAACTTTTTTTATATTGGAATTTATTTATATTGGTCCCATCGATCAAAAAAGTACTAGGTACAATCAGCGACAAAAATGTCCTCACCGAATGTGCGCTCATTTGAACATTTGAGCGCACTTTTATATATTTTTTTGTGAAAAAAGCTGTAAGCAATGCATTTAAGGTTCAATTTACATTGCTGTATATTTATTTCAACTAGAATAATTACCTAAACACAATTGATGACAGTTTTAAAAAAACTTTTGCATGGGATTGTGTATCCCGTTTGATTGGTTTTGTACTTTCTTGATCGATGATTGGACCAGATAAAAAATTGTCGAAGGTAAAAACGAAATATTAAAGAATGTTACTGAATTTAAGATGAGGAAAGTTCTATAAATATCGTTGTAAATTAAAGAAATATAATAACTTTTTAACGATAATTGAACATCATCATCACAGCCTCTTAGGTATGGAGTTTAGAAAAACTTCTATCGAACCTACTGAAGTTATACATTTTACTTGTTTATTTGGATGAATAAGAGCTGTAGCGCTTGAATTCACCGAAAGAGGCGCTAGTGTAGTCTTTACAAATGTCACACTGAACGTTATTGTTTGTGCGATTTTCATCGCTGATTTGACTAAGTATTCATGATTGTTGTAAGGATTGTGCCATTTCTGATTAATTATGTCAGACGTACGGTACGGCCCAATGCATGTTAGCGCTTTAAAAAAAGAAGTAAGAAAAAATCAATATTTTTTTTATTTGCTTATTAATGAGTCAATTTAAAAAAAAACTTGATAAACTAGTTCCGCGACAACAATTGTTATTATTCTTATATTATAGCCCTACTGTACTAACAAATACTTTTTTTACGACAGCGATAGGACATTACCAGTGGCGCCAACTGGTGCCACCAAAAACAATGGCCCTCATTAGAAGGTGACCCTAGATAATTTTAATAAGAATAAGTTTTTCTCACCATCATTATTAAGCAGCGTGTCGACGTCCCGCAGTACTTCGTCGTGCAGGAAGGGCGCGGGCGGGCAGGACAGGCCCAGTGTGCGGTCCTTGCTGTCCATGTCGAACATCACGGCGTCGTACTGCTTGCCTGGCGGGAAGGAATTACATTTTTTAGGGTTCCGTTCCTAAAAAGTAGGGCCCCGACAACGACGACGACTAGACGACGGAGACAGAGGATGGAGGAGGAGATGTCCCTAATCTTGGCCAGCGATGGGCTTGAAAGATTAATCGTACAAATTACTCCTGATACTTCTCTGATAGCAGAGTGGACCGTGAGAGCAATCCCCTGGTTGTTACCAATAAGTGCCCACATAACCATCAGTATGTAAGCAGGTGGTATGCGTAAATGTATTTCTCAACGTTAATTCTTTTCGTCAAGAGCGATTCTACATTATCCCACTATCTTCCACGTTAATGTTCCGATTAGATTTTAGTGTGAAGCAGCCTCACAGTACCCTGCTCACTGATAGCCTGCAAGGTCCTCATTATAGGTTTCCATAACGAGAAATAAATACTTCCTTATCCAAAAGGGGGAAAAATAACACTTATTCTATCTATTATTATGTCCGTCTGTTCGTATGACATATCCATTTTACTTAAAAAAAAAACACTCCTAACAAAAACCGCAAGAGATCCAAAAAAAATTAAAAAATTAAAACCCACAACTCACCATTAGCCGCTTCATCCTTTAAGAAATCCAGACCATCTTTAATCTGTACTTCCAACCGATCATCCACCTCCAATTCGAAGTGGTTCTTGGCCACCTCCAACATAGCTGGGTCAAGGTCTACAGCAGTCACCTTCAAGTTTCCATAGCATTTCTTCAAAAACATGCAGAGACTGCCTCCTCCTAAGCCAAGAACCGCCACTTTTGTGCTATTCACTGGTACCCCCACACACATGAAGGAATGGTACAGCGATATGTGACCAAAGTCCACGACTAATTTAGTTTTATTCTTTCTTTTCACTGGAATAATAATGATATTATTATTAAATACATTTGTATCTCCTGTTATTTTTATTTTATTCGGGAAACAAACAGTACAAAGTAATATAATTAAAAATATATATATATATATATATATATATATATATATATATATATATATAAATCATTGACCAATAGTTTCCATAATTAAACATTACATAGAATAATGCGAGCAAACATTAAAAAAAAATACATTAAATAAAAAAAATATGATATTAATAAATAATTAATGATCGTATTTGTGTTTTTGACCGACGAAAAAAAGGAGGAGGTTCTCAATTCGACAAGTATATATTTTTTTTATGTTTGACCACGTATAACTTTTTACAGTGTAATCCGATTTTGAAGATACTTTTTTTATTGGATAGGGTATACCCCAAAGTTGGTCCCATTTAAATTTGAAAAAATCCACCCCTAAGTAAGAAAATAGGGGATGATTGATTTTTTAACTACTTAATTTTTTAAATATTTTCTTCTTACCTTGCTATACTAAAAAAAAAAAAACTTAAAGAATAAAATAAAAACCGACTTCAAGTCGGCCGGCACCGACTTCGAAAATATCTGATGAGGTATCTATAGTAAATGAAAACTACACATCAGTTAATTTTTACTTCTTAATGTTTTTTTTTGAGTAGATTTTTTTTTAAGTTTTATTATTTACTAATCAACATGTAAAATGAAATTAATGTCAATGAATATATAAATAAAGGGTAAAGGAAAAAAAAATATTTTATTTCCACTCAGCAAAGGAATTATATAGATAGTGTCATAGAACTAAACATGAAGCCAAACAATATTGTTTTAAAATAGTATACAAATATTAATAAAATACTCACTCTGTGATAAGTAAATAAATGTTAATAAATAAAAATTACTAATGGATTTCATTATAATAAAGAAAAAAAGAACCTTGAAAGAGAGATAGCGCAATAGCCGGTTATTTTTTTTTTCTTTGTATTCAGCTCTTTTATAAAGTCCCACTGCTGGGCACAGACCATCCTTCAATACGAGGGGGAACAGGCCATAGTCCACCACGCTGGTCAAGTGCGGGTTGGCAAACTGTACATGTCTCTTGAAAACTTGTTCGGTTCTCTTAGACATGGAGGTTCCCTCACGATGTTTGCCTTCACCGTAAGGCAAGTGGTAAACATGTTGGAAACGATTCGCACATGAAAATATCAGAGTTGTGACACCCGGGACTTGAACCCGCTTCACTCGGTTTCCCAGGTGAGTGCGTAATCCCTGAGCTACCACTACCTCAAAATTATACATAAATATTACTTATAAATCATTACCAGTTTTCAACTTAGCTTCAGACTGCACCAAGAACTGGTTCTCCAAGAATACCAGTCGTCTGTACGTAGAGCCCTCAACGTCCACATCCTCCACCACAAAGTCTCCAGATACCTTGGAGGAGCCCTCGTGCACTTTGACACGACGACCCACATCGCTGCCGAGTGACAGAAACGGTATCTGAAGGATTAAGAATAAAACTGAATATATAAGTCACTAGAGATTCACCCTCGCTCCGCTCGGGTTCGTCCTTACTTACGTTTTAGCGTTTAGTATAAATTTCTCAGAGATGAGATATTTTTCCGCAGTAAAAATATCCTAAATGTTAACCCGGATAACCAGCTATCATCATACCAAATTTCATCAAAATCCCTCCAGTAGTTTATCCGTGATGCGGTCACAGACAGACAGACAGACAAAAATTCTAAAAACTATAGACTCGGCCTCTGTATCCATCATAATGACTATTTCATTAAGATTTTCCAAAAAATATTTAATGTACAAATTCGACTCAGTTAGAAGTTTAGTATGGATTTAAATTTTTACAATTCTTTGATTTTAAACTCGTGACTTTCGTAAAGTTAAGCTGTACACTTAAATCAATACTAAACCAGTAAGTTTTTTTACTGCTTCGGTGGTGTAGTGAGGTCCGACCTCGAGTCCCGAGTCGGGTCAAGTTCAGTTATTGAGTAACAGCCCGGAGTCAAAAAATTCTCAGTAAGAGAGTAGGCGATCTTCGGAGTTGGCGATAATTTACCCCAACGCCCGGAAAGCACGTGTCGCGTCGGCCCTGCACAATAACTCTCACCGCGAATGTCGAGTGTCGTGCCGCCGGTGTATGAGTGTCAGGCATAGAGTTTGTCCCTCACATCGAATGCAGGCCTGTGCCCAACAGAGGGATCCCAACACACTTACTTGTCCACTAAAGCCATTAGGCACCAGCATCTTGGCAGAGTGTGCCAATTCCTCCTTCACAGCGTCTAAGCTCTGGAAAAGATGCCCCCTTCGCAACACCGCCACAACCAATCTTCCGAAACGTGCGGAATCTTGCAACTGCCGTCTACCTGCCGGCGTACCGAATAACCACTCTGATTCCCTGGAAACAAAAATCAACCAATATGTACTTTCTTAGATTAACGCGTATATTTGACGTTTTAAATAAAACTATCTTTTCGGATTTTTTCGCGGATTATTTTGACTTTTGGTTCCCAAAACCAATAACCAAAGTTTTGGGTTTTGTAGCTTAATTATGAGGGTTATGTTTATTTAGCGTCTTGCTAAAATCCTTAGACGCGGAGCAATGTTTACATATTTGTTACATCTTAACGCTTAAACGAACAGATTTCGATGAAATTTTGTCGAGGCCATTGTTTCCATTACCTGTTATAACCCCACCGTTTACAGTGAGAACAAGGCCACGGGCAAAATTTAGTTATTTATAAAAGACAGAAGTTTGTACTAACGTCACTGTTTTTGATTCCATCAAAATGTAAAATTTTCCAACGCAATTCATAATACAAGATCCCTATAACCTATTGCATCATCCAACGGATGTATCTTATTATTTTAGTTTTGTTTTGCTTTCCTATAATATATTAATCGGCCGTTATACTTGTACATCTCTGATCTCATCATCATTTTGTAGAGCTGAGGTAATTTGAAGCCATAAAATAATCTACACAGATATAATAAAACTCCAACTAAGTAGAATCTGTACATTAAATATTTTTTGGAAAATCTTATTGAAATAGTATTTATATATTATCGATATAGAGATTTTTAGATTTTTTGTCTGTCTATCTGGGAACGCATCACGAGAAAACCAATGGACATATTTTTATGAAATTTGGTATAATAATACCTGGTTATCCGGGTCAACATATAAGATACTTTTTACTGCAGGAAAACATCTCATCTCTGAGAAACCTATACTAAATTTTAACTTGGGACATAGGGTAATTAAATCGTAACTAGGGACGAACCCGAGCGGAACGAGGGTGTGTCGCTAGCCTGTAATATAATATGTTCACATAGAGACAAAATTCTAAAATCTGTTGTATTGACTATCTCTATGAATCGATATTATTTAAAAAAAACGGGTGTGTATACTTATGTACGACGTAAGAAGTTATACTTCTTTGGCGTAACAGAACAAAAATAGCTAAAAATTTCATCCCATATATCACATCTCGTATGTCAAAACTCTCTGTTTGTAAAAAGAATACAGCTAACTCTATCATGTCGCTTTTTGGCTGTCGGTGTGCACACGCATCGTAAAAATCTTACTCTCATAATTTTTTCCAAACGTGCCAAAAGAAGTATAACATCAAAAACAATATTGATTTTTACAATCAAGCTCGCTATAAGTTATAACTTATACTTCGGTATATATTTTAGGAAATTAATTTAAATTATTTACAATATTAAGGTAAAAAAATCTTCGAACAATCATTTACTTCAGCGGCTCTTTCTAGAACACACGAGGCTACCAAAGCAAGCAGCAATAAATTATGCAAAAATAACCGATATAATGCCGCGTGACTGATGCGATGCCAAGTGGAGGAATTAATTATAACTTATTATTTATTATATTATTTAATATTATTACGACATTCGCTGTGAGAACATGCGCTCTGGATAGGTAAATGCCACATTATGACCCCGATAATTTAGTTCGCATATTTTGTCCGCAGAAAATCTATAGAGATAAATAAAATTTCAATGTCTGTTTGTGTTGTTAAAATAACAGCTTTTTTTAACACAGTTTTTTTAATTTCTTGTCGGTCTCCCTATCTGTTTGTCCCGGCTAATCTCCGAAACGGCTGGACTGATTTTGACGGGACTTTCACTGGCAGATAGCTGATGTTATAAGGAAGAACTTGGGCTACTTTTATTTTAGAAAAAGAATTTGGGTTCCGCTTAAAAAAATAAAACGTACCTAGGGACGCACCCGAGCGAAGCGGAAGTAAGTCGCTAGTTATCAAATAATCTTGCTATGTAAAAGAGGAAACTTCATTGGACAAATGTACAAATTTCGATGTATTTTGCATTTGATGCTTGTAGGATATGCTGTTTGTTTTCAATTTCCGAAATAAATAAATCTTTGGAGCCTATTAATATTGATTATGTTGCCTAAGTGACTTAAGCCATATTTTAAGAATAACGTATTCCTTGGATTGACAGGTATTTTTTTTTATGAAAATTCCATTTACAATTAAATATGTTGGGACATTAACACAACACCATCTACTTCCATGATAAGCTACGATACTTGTGTTATGGATACCAGATAGTTGATATACTACACATATATAGTTTTAAATACGTACATATTATAAACTAGCGACTCACCTTCGCTTCGCTCGGGCTCGTCCCTAGGTACGTTTTAATTTTTTTGAACAAAACCCTAATTCTTTTTCTAAAATAAAAGTAGCCTAAGTTACTCCTAGCTATCTGCCAGTGAATCACGTTAAAATTGGTCCAGTCGTTTCGGAAATTAGCCGGAACAAACAGACAGATAGACAGACAGACAAAAATATTAAAAATTGTGTTTTTCTTATAAGTACCGTATATAATTCCATATTATGCATTTAGTATAAAGCTGTTATTTTGACATTTCAAACAGACACTTCAATTTTATTTATCTGTATAGATATAAACATCCATGACTGGAGTACAACTATTCGTGCTCATCGCACAAATGAATGCCCCCAGCGGGACTCGAACCCGCGACCGTTGGTACAACAAATAGGGTCACTACACACTGAGCAAAACGTGTCGTCAAATTGCATTACTAACGTGATCTTTTCCTTTTCGCTTGATCTCAATTTTTCAATCTTGAATTTTTTGACGGGTCACGCTAATAAAATATTCACATACAGCCTAGTTGAAATTAAAAAAAAAACCAATAATCTTTATCATTTTTCCAAAAATATCACAAATTACTCTTCATTCTAAAATGAATTTATAATTTAAAATATTTACATAATTTTACCTTTTAATATTTAAACACAATCCACCAACAAATTGTAAAATAAGTCTCTGTAAATCAGAAAATAATGAAGCACTGAAATTTTAGCAAGGTAATAGCCACCCCAGTCGCGATCTAGAAGTCGAATGCGTTTGTTTATATCGTTCAGGAAGAAGTAGGCCAGGACTGACGAAGATATAGGTATATTAAATCAGTTTTAATGGCGTAACTGAGACTTCCACAATACATCTGTACAGGTAAATATATTACATGTGCAAACCAATTTTAGAACGACCACTAATTTTGTTTATTCTCAAGTTTTTCATAGGTACTGCGTTTCGCGCCAAAATAATAATGTCAGAAATGCCATTTTACACAGGTATAATAATTTATTATAAACTAGCGACTCACCCTCGCTTCGCTCGGGTTCGTCCCTAGGTTGCTTCCCAAAACAAAATTAATTAATTAATTTGGTTAACTCTATTTTTTTTTTCTAAAATAAAAGTAGCCTTAGTTACTCCTTCTAACATCAGCTATCTGCCAATGAAAGTCCCGTCAAAAACGGTCCAGCCGTTTCAGAGATTAGCCGGAACAAACAGACAGACAGACAGACAAAAATTGTAAATAATGTTGTTTTAGTATAAGAACCGTGCATACATCCATATGCATTTAGTAAAAAGCGGTTATTTTAATATTACAAACAGACACTCCAATTTTATTTATCTGTATGTATAGATATTTTAAAGCACGTGAAAAAAAAATACCTACTATTTTAATAACTGCCAACTATCACGTACTTTTTGTAGTTAGTACAAAAATATTAATATGACTTATCTTTCTGCTTCACGATTTTACCCACTATCGAGACCAGGGTCCGGAGGCAGTTTAAAATGGTTTATTTCGGTAATGTAATAGGTAATTCATCGCTCGTTTTTTAACCGGTTAATGAAGACGAACGGTTTAGTAAACCGAAATAATAATGGTTACGGGTATTCTTGGAGATCCAACCTGATTTCGAAACCGAAATAAACCGAAATAAATCGTTTTGATACCGAAATAAACCGGTTAATTTATTCGTTAGTAAAAAACGTACATGTATACTATTACTAAGCTGTTCACCATTAGAAAAACGCGCCAAATGTAAGCGCACAAAAACTAATTTAAACCGGTTAATTTTAGTTATGGAAGCTAAATTTGTCAAAAACCGTTCTCCCGGATTTAATTGGCAAAAGAACGTAACCGAAAAAAGCCGAAATGCCTTTCGGTTTGGGGTCAATAACATTAAAACATAAGAAAAAAGTAGATTAACTTATTATAACTAGCGACTTACTCTCGATTGGCTCGTGTGCGTCCCTAGCTAAGTTTATTTTTTTTTTGAAATGAACCCTAATTCTTTTTCTAAAATAAAAGTAACTTAAGTTACTCCTTATAACATCAGCTATCTGCTAGTAAAAGTCCCGTCAAAATCAGTGCAGCCGTTTCGGGGGTTAACCGGAACAAATAGACAAACAGACAAAAGTTTTAAAAATTGAATTTTACTGATAAATACCGTATTTAATTTAATACGCATTTAGTAAAACGCTTTTACACATTACAAACAGACAGACACTTCAATTTTATTTATCTGCATGTATAGATTGTCATCATTATCCTTACATTAGTTTCGTATGGAAATTGATAATTTTGGAAAGAAAATAATAATAATAATGAATCGAATAATAATATTATTCCAACAGTATATCCCTACATTATAATATAATGCATTATACGTGAAACTCGAACTGGGCAGTAGTCCAAACGCCTCCAAGATATTTACTTATGATGCTTCTGGATAGTTTTACGCCCCAGATCTAAATAAGCGCATTTGTTTACAATAACAACCTATTTTTACACCATGTTTTTAAATTCGTAACAAAAGTTTCGTATAGGGGGTGTGGTTGTTTACTTCATATCCACATTTTTGTATCCACCTTTATGACCTACAAGGTTGTATGGTACAGAGAGGTCAAAATGTAATTATTGATTTACGAAAATTATTGAAATGAATTTTCTTTGTATAATAATATTGGAAAAAATCCATCGCCCATGTTTTGTTATACAATAATTGTTATTAGATTAAGCAGTATATTTGTATCCATTTTTGTTATTACGAATTAAATAAATAAATAAAAATAAAAAATATAAATAAAAAAATATTTAAAACTAGCGACTTGCCCCTGCTTCGCTCGGGTGCGCGGATTTTACACAGATTCGCAATTTCAAGTGTTTTTTTTTTCCAGAACCCTAAAGTAGTCTGGATAACTTCTTATAACACCAAATATGCGCCAGTGAAAGTACCCTCAAAATTGGTCCAGCCGTTTCGGAGTTTAGCCAAAACAGACAGACACACAGAAAAAAAATTAAAATTTATTCTTTCTTATAACTTTTTACCTTATATACTTTCAAATGTATTTAGTAAGAAGCTGTCATTTTGACATTACAAACAGACACTTCAATTTTATTTATTCGTATAGATAAAAACACAAAAAGCCCTGTAACAAAATCCGAAGTCACATAAGAGAAAATGTGTTAGACTATAAAAAAAACAAAAATACTCACCTTCCTTGTGGCACTATGAATACTGCATATTTATTGATGGCTTGGGACCTCTTTTGATCCACTATGTAGAGTGTGTATCGAGGGATGTCTTCCCCTGGTTGCATTAGGTCTAATGTAACCTAAAATCAAATCAAACCAAATATTTTTTATTACACACCAAAATATTTACATGACATGAAGAATGAATGAATGAAGAAAATATAGCACAACAGGCGGCCTTATTGCTAAGTGAGCGATCTCTTCCAGGCAACCTTTGGGCAGAGAGAAAGAAAAAGATTGGGAAGGGGTGCAATCAAAAATCATACAATTTAACATCATGACAAGTTATAGGATTAAAACAAAATAGTGAAATATTCACATCACTTATTTTAATTTTTATATTTTTTCAGAACTTTTGCATATCAGTATTATTAATATAATATACACATTACTACCAGAACCAGCTGCTTCTCTCTCACTAAAACTACAAAAAAACTCTAAAAAGGTAGGTTTCATACAAACTTTCAGCCCCTATTTTACCCCCTTATGGGATGAATTTCGAAAAATGCTAAAACATTTATTTAATTGTATTGAAGAGTAATAATACCAAGTTTCAAGTAATTCTGATCATAAATAATTTTTTCGACTTCGCTCACGCTAAAACTACAAAAAAACTCTAAAAAGGTAGGTTTCATACAAACTATAATTCCCTATTTTACCCCCTTATGGGATGAAATTGGAAAAATGCAACACGTATTTATTTAACTGTATTGAAGAATATTAATACCAAGTTTTCTGTTCATAAATAAATTTCAATTCTGATCATAAATATTTTTTTGGGTTGTATTATAACAAGTTTTCCCATGGGAATGAAATAATCTCCTACAGTAAAAAGTACCCTATGTCACTCTCCAGCCTTCCAACTACTTCCACACAAAAAATCACGCCAATCCGTTACTCTGTTTCGACGTGAAAGAAGGACAAGCAAACAAACAAACAGACTTTCACATTTATATTGGTATAGATAGAGACTTGTTATTACACTTGCTATTTTAAATAGCTGCATGTTAGATGTTGAATACTTATGTTACTTGCAGTAATTGCTAAATATAAGTATTGTTATTTTTATTCAATAAATTTGTCCAAAAAAATATAATAATAATAAATATAAATATACCATTCTATAGAATTATCAAAAATACCCTTTAAAAAATTACAAATATGTGGTCAAATTACTTACTTCATCTTCACCATCTAAAGAAGTTCTAGCCAAACCATTAGTAATGAAAGCTGTATCTTGCACAGACTTAATACAAGCTTTTATGTCTTCAACAGATTCCAATCTTTGCATTTTATCTCCCGCCATACACACCTCTAATATCTAAAGTAGAAAATTTGCCGAATTATTAGAGAATATAGGTAATATTATCGGAATATGTTAATATAACAAAACACTGTTTAAATATTTTTATCTATATCACACTTTAAAAAATTTAAATGAAAAAATATACCTACTTATTGAGTTTCATTTTTTTTGTTCTATCCATGTTATTGAATATTTCATATTAATTTTTTAAAATTACTAATAATTATTCTTAAAACACTCACTAATTTCGGCATCTCTTTAAATTTGGTTGCCACAACAACAAATACAGGTAGAGTTGACCCATCACCATTCTCAGCATTTTTTTCTTCTGCCTCATGACATCTTACAATTCGAAACATCCATGATTTATCACAGAAAAATGACAATAACTTGTTTAAAATATGACTTTGTAACAATGATATGCATATGAAACGACCACCCATTTTCAATATCCTCTTAATTTCTGCAAAATATTTATCAATCCTTATATTTGTTTCTTCTAAGTCATCTGGCATTAGAGCATCTAGAGTTCCCTTATCGAGTACAACATTAAATTCATCGTTTTCAAATGTCGTGTTTAGGGCATCCATAAAAATAAATTTCATATTTGTCCTTTGTAAATTTACAGCCTTCATCTGTTTAATTACGACTTCTGATACGTCAATATTAGTAATATTTTTGTAACCTACATCGTAAAGATCTGCGCTGAGGCTTGAGTTACCACAACCAGGTATAAGTATTGCGTCTGCTTGTTTTATATACTTATGTAGATGAGCACATAGCTCTAAGTATTCCCCATACCTTTAAAGAATAAATATATTCATTATATATTATTACAAATATCATAAGTAATATAATAAAATCGGTACAACAAATAATCACCATTCAAAAGCTTTATTTCCGCGCTTTTTGAAAAATTTGTTCCAGTAATCCTTTTCGCTAAATTCTTTGTGACTTTTAGGTAGAAGATTCATTTTAATTGAATTGAATTATAAGTACACAAAACTATTTATTTCTTTGCAAAAATATTTCTCAACAACACATGTGAAACTTGATTTGTTTTTCTGTCAAAGTCATTTCATATTTCATAATTCAGCAGACAGCCATAGAGTATGTAACCCTTCCAAACAGCAGCAGAAAATTATTTTATTTTCCAGATGTAATTTTTCAAATAATATTAAAATATAAAAAAATCAAACACATAATTATTAAAAAAAATAGTTATAATCAGCAATAAATAAATAATATATAAATATAGCATTTCATAACATTCATATATTGACTGTTATTTATGCTGTTTTCTTATCTGTGGACTGTGATTATTATTTTTATAGTGAATTGTTACGATTTACGAAGTGTGCGTTTTATTTTGGAGCTATCCTATTTAAGTTTACATTTTTTAAATATGGAAATTTGCCTTAAAAAGATTTACTATTTCACAGAACTATGATAGTTAATATGTGATATAATGATTATTAGAGATTTTAGTGAAGGTAAATCGTGGATTCAACATCTAGGCCACAAATAAAATTTACAACTATGGATACCAAAAAGACCGACAAGTGGGAAGCTCTAGCTACCGTGAAATCCTTTGACCTAGGTAATTTTACTTGCTAAGTACACATCTTACATAATATTGATGAAATTTGATACATTAAATTAACCTTGAGTCATTCGTCATACTTTAAGAAAAACAATACGCACTTTTACACAACATAACATAACACAATATAACTGTTCTTGTATAATTTCTAACTGTATCGTATCAAAATTGAGTAACCAATTGAAATCAGCAATGCAGTATGATTGAAATATATTCAATTTGATAGGAAACATGTGGTTAATTTATTGCAACATTTATAACAATATTTCGTTATAAAAAATCATATCTCTATGTATCATGACAGGCATACCTTTATATAATATTTGATTTTTACAGAAAACTATGATATTATTTAGTCTAAATAAATAAGCTTAGTCATTGTTTATCCCATTTAAAAAAAAAGAAAGAATCCATATTTTTCTTTTGTACAGTAGATTTAAAATAAGTTTAAGCTCAACATTTTATTAAATTAAGTAAATAAATAATTAAAAAACATTATTTTTTGCTAAAACAAGGAACATAATCTAGATCATAAAATGCTATTATTTAATCATATAATTTTATGAAATATTTTTATTATTGACATGGACAAACCACTGAAACCACAAGTTTCCAGAATTGATAGCAAGTTTCCAAGTTTCCTTTCAGTAGTTGTTGACATTGTTACGGTCACACACTTAACACATTTTTGATTAATTTTTATTTTGGAATAAAAATGTGTCGTGAGTATGCAATTATATTTTGATATTTATACAAGGTTTCAAAACTTTTATAGGCAGATTGAACTATAATAGATAAAAAGAATAGAGACATTTTAACATTAAAATATTGAACATTCTATATTAAATCTAAAATATATTAAATATATACATATATTTCATGTATAGTAATTTAAAAATCTATAAATAGTAATTATGATATATAAAGATGTAGAGTAGATCTTTGTTTTGTATTTAATATTAAAAATTTCAATTTCAGGTGTAGCACGCACAAGCCAACATGAATCAGCCTTACAACAGAGCATACATCAGATTGAAGTGATCAATTCTAATGCCACCACACCTATTAGCCTTCTTATCCAATCTCTTGTGAAACAGCTATGTGCACTGCTAGAAAAAGATATTAGTAGGGCAAATCAACTCTATAACACAATTTGTGAAAAATTACACAGTATGAACTTGATAGATGACTCATATGCTATGGGCGAGTTTGAAGTAATGAGGAGTCAGTACCAGCGGGCACTGTACCAACTAGTTACAGTTGCTAGTGGAACTGAAATCCCAATCACTATGCCTGTATCTTGGCCAATAACTAAGTCAGGATTGGAGTGGTCAAGATACCACCGGGAGTTTGAGGAGCTATACTTCATAGCTGGCGGAGGTTTCGGTAATGTGTTCAAAGCTCGACATAGACTAGATGGAGTGGAATATGCTGTTAAGAAAGTAAACATAAAGTCCTCAAATGTAAACTCTATCATGACACATTTAGCGGAAGTAAAAACTATTGCTAGTCTTAATCATCCTAACATAGTCAATTATAAAGCTGCATGGCTTGAACCAATGATCGAGTCTAAAGTCAAGAAGAAGAGAAAATTTAACATGGATACAGACGAAGATGGTTTCACAATAAATAGCAATGTTTCCTCAGTTTACCCCAATATAATGAAATCCTTCAAAACATACAATTCAAAGGACCTCAACAAAAAGCACAGCCAGTCTGACTTTGATATATCATTCCATAACTCGAATAGTATAGACAATGATATAAGTACTGATGAGATTAATTCAGAGAGTGAAGAAGATGATTCTTCGAGTGACCAAAATGCAATTTGTAAACTTTTATCTGGACAAGAATATGAGGATTGCTCTCGAGTTAACCTCAAGTGGGCTACACTTTACATCCAAATGACTTACTGCCAGCAAACACTGAAGCAATGGTTGGATGAGCGCAACAATTACATTGCTTCATCCAGGAAGAGTTCTGACGACTTCACACTTCATCATAGTGATTCTACGGACTCCAATGGCCTGGAATCTGCATTTGCTGATACAAATTGCCCTTCAGTATTTTCAATGTGTGTTCTAGTGGATATGTTCACTCAGTTAGTGCGTGGTCTTCATTACATACATTCTAAAGGTGTGATCCATCATGATGTGAAGCCAAGCAATGTTTTTGTAGGGCCAAGTGGGAATGAGTTACTAGTTCAATTGGGTGATTTCGGCTTGGCTTGTCCATTACAACAGTCTCACAGCGGCTTAGCACTTGGGACACAACTATACGCTGCACCGGAGCAACTGGATGGTCAGTGTAACCCTAAGGTAAGCTTATATTTATATATTGAAAATATAGACATTGCCCACCTCTGATATTTTAATGATTATAACTTTAATATGGCAAAGGGAAATATAGTGAAAAAATCTGTATATCTGAGGTAATCTAAGTAATTTTCAAAGACATGTAAAATCTGCTTACATGTATTTAGCCTCTCGGTGAGAAGAAGCCCACTAACTGGCATTAGTATTATGCAATGAAATGTATTAAGTTAATATTATTATGTGATTCAAAACATCCTTTTAATATAAATGTGGAATTGTTTTGTTTGTCGACATAAATGTGGAATATATGAGTAGGAAAGTGGCACGTATCAACATACATGTAATCTTGCATGGTCAAATAAATGTCCTGGTTTTTTAGTTGAACCAGTAATGTTATTCTGTAAAAACTTTTACAGAAAAACACTGTTGGCAAAACATAGAATTTAACATTTAACATTGGGTCATTCTATGTCAAATTGACCAGTGGTTGAAATCGACCCCTTTTGATTTGAATGAATTTTGGTCAGAACTTTTCTTTTATCATATAACGTAATATTAATTATGCTTTTATGTCTATCTTTTTATGTCGTAAATATAATTTTTGTATCTCAATATAGAAAAATTAGAAGTGTATTTATTGTTATTTCATTCAGTAAGTACCAAAGATTTTTTTTTTTATTATAAAAATTATATCTTGCGAAAGAAAAAAAAAACCCATCTTGAAAATTTCAGGATCTTTTGAGATTGGTTAAAGGTACTCTAGAAAAAAATTTGGGCCAAAAATTTAATGGAGGATGGCCATTTTTAAGATTTTTGAATTTTCAAAATTCTGCATATTAGCCATTTTTTGGAAATTTTTTTCAAATTATTTTTAATTTTACAGTTCCAAGTATCCTTTTTAAAAAAAGTGTGGCCCATTTCTGTAACTATAATAGTTTTTGAGATATTTAAAAAATAAGATTAAAAATCTGAAAAAATAGTAAAATTTTGAATTTTGCATAACTTTCATAATTTTTTTTTTTTTTTTTTTACTTTGGCAGAACTTTGTTGTATGATAAAAGAAAAGTTCTGACCAAAATTCATCCAAATCAAAAGGGATCGATTTGACATGGATTTGTTATATAGTAAAAAACTAAATCAATCTTTTTTTATATATATAACAATTATGTTCTCAATTTCAGAGCGACATGTATTCCCTTGGAATTATACTTCTTGAGATGGTGGAACCCTTCAGCACAGACATGGAGCGTGTAAAAACAATAACGGACCTTCGGAAAGGCCAGATCCCCGCACATCTTACTGCAAATTTTCCCAAAATAGCCCACATTATAGGTAAATTGGTACAAAGAAGGCCTAGCAAGAGATTGGATACGGCACAATTGTTAGAAGAACTCAAAGCTCTAACAGAAAACAAGGATGACACAATTAGATTGTTGAAGGAAGAGTTAGCGGCAAAAGATGATGAAATAGCCAAATTGAAAATGATGCTGGCTAAAAGTAATTGCCATCCCTGATGATATATATTTTTTATCATGTCAAGGGATCTGATAGTGATATAATAATGATAGATATCATCAGGCATTCTTTATTGATAATTATTGATTCCCACCATACAATTTTTTTCAAGTTAAAATAGTGCATTGAAAACAAATTGTGTCTTCAAATTAAATGTAATATTCCATACAAATCAATTAGTTAGTTTTCTGTTTGTCTACGATTTTATTACAATTTTTAACATTAAGATACTATTTTAATAATTTGCCCTTTTAGATTTTTTCTGACAAAAATTAATAATTGGAGTTCTGCCTTAAGGACGTTACAAATGTTGCGATAAAAGACGAAGGGAGAGAAACTGTTTCCTAGTTCGAATTTTTTTTAATTACCAAAAATTTTTAGACCGTTCTACACATTCGCCGTGACTTTTCCTCGTATTTTTCACTTTGGTTAAACGTAAAATTCTAGCATCGATCAAAAAAGTACTAGATACACAATTCCATACAAAACTTCTCTTAAAACTGTCACCAATTGTGTTTAGGTAATTATTCTAGTTGAAATAAATATACAACAATGTAAATTGAATCTTAAATGCAATGCTTAAAGTTATTTTCACAAAAAAAAATTAAAAGTGTGTTCAAAATTTCAAATGAGCGCTCATTCGGTGAGGACATTTTTTGTCGCTGATTGTGTATCTAGAACTTTTTTGATCGATGGATTCTTTTATTTGTTTCTTAAATTCGTATCAATACTGACAAAAGTTATGAATTTTTGAAGTAAACGAAGATCGTATTATATTTAGTCATTGACATTTTCCATACATTTCCTAACATCGTCTCTAGCGGAAATTAACGCAAACTAAAATTTATAGAAGGTACACAAGAAAATCGAAGTATATCGTACACTTATAACATTCGTTATAAAAAATCGCATTAAGCCAAAATAACTTTTAAATCGATATTGAAACTATTTGGTTTAACGTATTGTGACTACATTCTTCCTAAATTTTTTAGTTTTTTTTTATCGTCGCTATGAAGCGATTGAAGATTTTTAACTTGGCTAAGGCTCTAAGAATCATGCTCGTGTTCAAAAATATTAGGTTTTCCGGTGAATGTGTAGAACTAGCTTAATTTAATGTATTCTTATCATTCTATTTATTTTTGCTTTTTGTGAGAGAAAGTCCTTGGTTCGGACATTTGGTTATTTTACTGCCATTTTGTCTATTCCAATCGTTATTTTTATAGTAATTTATGGTATAGTCCTTCTAAGATGGAAATCGACTTTTTGGATTGTTGACTTAATGATTGTACTTATGTGTGCGTGTGTATGTGTTTCCTAAATTAATATAAATATTAAGTACATAATATTTTTTTTTATTTAAATAAAACTCCCAGTTATGATAAAAATTTATTTACAAAAAAGTTAACTGCATAAATTAACACCTTATTCTAATTTATATGTACAGTCTTAAAATTATTTTTAATGGTGGCCACACTGGCGTTATACTGATTTTAAATTCAAATATTTTTAGTAAATGGAAAGAGTCCTTGGAATTTTTGTCCCATTCTCTTAAAGGTAAAAGAAAGAGACATAAATTCAAAAATTGGTTAGTTTAGGAAATTAGAGCTATTATGTATAATGCAACTTGCTTACGTTTGAACCGCCTTCATAGTTTTTTTAATTTGTAATTTAATATTTATTTTTGAAGTAAAACTTCTTTTGCCGTGATTTTAGGGGTAAGTCAATATATTGGAAAAATGCGTGTCACGGAAGTGAGAGTCAAATGTATTATTAATAATAATAAAAAATAAAAAAAGTAATGATTATAATAATTATTATTTATAAAAATATTTATTTATTATTCATAATTTTATAATAATTATTACTTATAAAAATGAATATTTATTGATAATAATTTTATAAAAAATATTATATTTATATTTTGATTTGTTTTAATTGCGGCATCTTCCATAGCGCCAAAGAAGTTTTACTTCAACCGCGCGTAAAGGTTACACGCCCTCTTTTTTATATATGAATATATATTACAAAAAGCTTATATAGAAGCATTAAATTTTTAATTAAAATATTCAAATTAAATTATTTTCATTTGAAGCCACGTTTTGAGATAAGTTAGTTAATATTTTAAATGCAATCGAAGGCGATTATTTGTGTTAAAAGAAATGTAATGTAAATATTCGAGTAGCCTAATATAGTATTTTGGCGGGTTACAAAAGCGTGTCGACGGCGTGTATGACGCCGTTTGTGGCGGGAATGTTGTGCGTTATCACTTGCGCGTTGTTCACTTTGATGCGGCCTGAAACAAATTATTATAATGAAAAGTGATGAATTAAGAAAAGTGTTATTGAATGCGAATCCTTTTCAACCGATTTCTTCAAAAAGGAGAAGGTTTTCAATGCGGCTGTATGTTGTTTTTTTTATGTTTGTTACCTCAGAACTCCGTTATTTATTAATCGATTTGGACAATTTTTGTTTTGTTTGAAAGAGTATCCTTCCAATTTGGTGCTATTTAAATTTGAAAAAAATGTTACCTCTAAGGGTGGAGAAATAGCTAATGATAAATTTAACCTACTTCTAATTGTCATATTGATTTGAAACTTTGAAGTGTTTCTATATCCGTTGATAGTGCAGTGGTTCGGTATCGTCGACCTGATCTCATGGTAAGGCCAGAAGGTGGATGGTGGAACTCTTCAACGGCTAATAGTATATACTTTGAGTTTGGGCTTATTTTGTTTGATTTGACAAGTCCAATACGTTAGAATTGGACTTTAGAGCCAGAATTTTTAGCGTTACAAATAAAAGCCAATTTTAGTTTGTCAGTCTTCATATAAAAATTGACATCAAGCTAACTTAAACGGCTAAAGCGAATATTTTATTAAAATACTTTCTTCTTACTTTGCTACTACTATGTCTACGCTAAAAAGGGAAAAATAAAAACTTTTTAATAAAAAATAAAAACCGACTTCAAAAAAAATACTAAAAAGTAAAAAATAAGTGATTGGTAGTTTTCATTTACTATAGGTAGGTATCTATAGTAAATCGGTGCCAGCCGATACACAAAGCACACCGACTTCGAAAATATCTGATTAGGTATCATTATAGGTATTATATTTTATTTACATCTATATATTTCATTTCATAATAAATTATTAATCGTTAAGATGTACCTAGGGACAAACCTGAGCGAAACAAGTGTGAGTCGCTTGTTCTAAATAATTATATAGATTTAAGAAATACATTAAATTTAATTTATTATTTTGAAAACTAAGCATAACCATCTATGGTATTATTTGGAGGAGTCTCGATATAATTTCGAATAAATCTAAAAAAATACGTACCTATTGTGTAGTCTAAATAATATATTTTTTTAACGTTTTCTATACTATACTCGTAATAATAATAAAATAAAGAGGAAGGATTTAATTGTTTGTTTCTTTGCATCGAATAGGCTCCGAAACTACTGAACCGATTAAGATGAAATTTGGTAAGAAGATAGTTTGAGACCCTGGGAAGGATATAGGATAGTTTTTATCCCGGAAATCATCCCTAAAGAGAGTGAAAATGGGGATGAAAGTTTGTATGTATTAGTCGCTAGTATGTTGTATGAAAAAAAAGGATGCAAAATATGGTGCTGATGTCGATGACCTTAAAATGAACCAACTAAGTAATGTCACACTTAATGCCTACGCATACATGTAATAATGATTATAGCTATATATAAAAAGTATACACTTATTGATTTTCACCTTTTACATAACGACATGTTCAAATTAGAAAGGCTTAGTGATGACATCTTTTTTTGCTGCTATTATAATGCCATAGCAAAGTAGTAGGTAGATAAGTACTATCAGTATGGTGCAACTTAAATTTAAAATAAGCATTATTATGCTTAATAGACTCTACTTATAGTTGTGAAATGACATTTTATCAACATTACAGTTGTGAAAAACTAAAGTCAAGTGTGAGTCGGACTCGCACACGAAGGGTTCCGTACCATAATCATTTTTTGTATTTGCATGGCGGCCATTTTAAAATTTGCCGTCTTGGTTTTTTTTTATTTGTTGTTATAGCGGCAATAGGAATACACACTGAAAATCTTAACTGTTACGAGTCAGGTGCCCGCTGACAGACAGACGGACGGACGGACAGCGGAAGCTTAGCAATATGGTCCCGTTGGTATCCTTCGGGTACGGAACCCTCAAACACGCGTATGACAAACATTGATATAGGTAGATTCGTCAAAACTAATTAAATGAACGCAAATTCGAAGGCTTTACTAGAAGACATGTAAGAGTTCCACTATCCATATGCTTCATGAGAAAAGTGGTATGAAATTATTAGTACCTATCATCTGGATTTTACATATTTTTCAAATCGTCAATCTAAGAAAAGCGTGTCCAAAATCAAACTTACCAGAACTCTTCTGCAAGGTCAAAGGTTTTGCGTCTTCCATAGAGTTCCTCAGCTGATAGTATCGCATGCCCGCGCTGTACAGCGTACCGGGCAGCACGTGGCGAGCGACTAGCGCCTTCGCCGCAGCTTTGTCTGAGTACCGCGTTAGTTCGGCCGCGGTGAGGCGAGAGAACGCCGCGTCGGTTGGTGCGAATACTGTGTAGGTTTTGCTTTCTGTGGAATTTTTTATGTTGGATAATATTGAATATTACATAGCTTAATATCGTAATGGACGTAATAATAGTATAAAATAATTAACTTCCAAATATCCTTTTGCAAATCAATTATTTCTAAATGATATAAGCTATTTTTGTCATATCTACTGTACGAGCAGTCTCAAATGACATGCATGTTTCATTTATGAATAGCATGCAAGAAAAGAAAACCTTTTATGTGAAGGTTTATCAGAATTTTAATTTGCTGGTTAATAATACCTAATAAGTTCAGCAGTTCGTGCCGGGAAATGAAGGAAAACATCGTGAGGAAACCTGCATGTCTGTAAGAACCTAGCAAGTTTTCGAAAGACATGTGAAATCCGCTAACATGCACTTGGCCAATATGGTGGATTATGCTGAATACTCTGATCCCCCTCGTATTGAAGGGAGGCTTATGCCCAGTAGTGAGTTTAAAAAGAGTTGAATACAAATAGCTCACCAGCCAAAGTGTCCGCGAAGCCGCTAGCGAATATCGCTTTTAGGAATATCGTAAAGCGACGGTCGCGGTCCGCTTGCAGCGTCTGCACCAGGTCACCCACCGGCAGCGGGAACATCACTCGGTCCACCGCGTGTGCTATACCCTGTATATACGAAAAATGCCTTTTAGTTAGTACCCTCAGAAATATTTCAATTATTAAAAAAAATTAACAGCTGTTTTTTTTTCATCAAATAATACACTTTGTTGACAACATCTGAAATAACACTTTATTCTTGTTTCTTCATTATGGTTCGAAATTTTGAATTAAGAAAGAAAATATTGATAGTGATATAATGGTCCAGAATAAAAGTTTCAACCAAAATGTAAGCGTATTCTCAATTTAAGATGATTAACGTATAACATTTTTAGGGTTCCGTAGCTCAAAGGCAAAACCGTAAACGACAATGATTTAAGGTTTCTTGCTACGGAACCATCTGTGCGAGTCAGACTCACCTGCGGTATGTGTATGTCCTTTTTATCGTCCAATACTCGAGCACCGTTGATAGTGGTCACCCGCACTTCGTTCCACTCGACGTCGTGCATATCGTACTGGTTCACCCTGAGCTGTGTGCCAGCAAGTGACACTCCGGTCATCTCGTCTTGTAACGACCCGATGTCAAAAGCGCCTGGGATCACATGGTGGAGGAGTAACTAAAAGAAAGATTTTTAGATTTTTATTCTCTATACTCTTTTTCTACCCTTTTTGCGTGTCTGTATAATACATCCTATTTACATAGGGTATATTGGACGAAAAATGATGAAATTGTTTAATATACATTTACATAGGTATAGTCAATTAATGACGGATATATAGAGTAAGTAATGAATTCTGATGTTGTCTTAATTAAACTAAACCGGATCAGAGAAATAATTCTCCGATCTTATTATAAAGTAATGCAAATATTTAGATTTTAGCCTGTGCAGGAATTGAACCAAAGACTTCTTGCATAGTATCAGTGCCAGACATACACATAGTACAACACCACATCAATTATATTACCTTAATAATATTAAATAAAATTACAATTAATATTAATTAATATATTCTTTATGCAAATAAGAGAAACATTTTCCCTGCATATATGTTGAAAAAAGAAAAAAAGTATAATAATTAACATATACTTGTATAATAAATTAAATCGTTCTTACCCCACTCAACAGTCTGGGATTATCGCGGAATTTTTCTTCAGCTCTATCAGGACCACCGAGTTGAACAAGCAGTGTTCTAAAAGCTTTGTCTGTTGGTGCGAATATTGTGTACGGTCCAGTTTCATTCAATATGGCATCTAAACCCGACTGCTTTAAGTATTTAGCTGTTGCGAATAAGCCATTCTCTTTTAAAATATCGATGAGGTCTGGCGTGCCAGATTTGTCATAGCTCAAATTAATAGTAGATTCTTCGAAAATTGAAGATGCGCTCGATCCAATAACAACTATGTCTTGGGGTGTTGATCTAAATGTGGATGTTGGGTAAGCAGGCGTTGTATTTATTAGCGTTGTACTTTGACTGTGGCTTCTTGATGAGGGGCTGTAATTACTTCTACTTTTAACATAGTTTGGTGTAGAAGATTTTATGTAGTACCTTTCACTTGTTGTTGCTCGTGTGGTGGACGGATATGTTTGTGTTGGGGTGGCTCTCGTTGATGGTACTATTGTGCGGTACGTTGGTGCTGGAGTTGTTTGTATCGGATTTGTGTGCCCCGAGTCACCGTAGTTCGACGTTGTAACGAAACTTGTGTAAGTCGACGGATTGTGTGATGATTGAGCTATATAATCTGTTGTTACAGTAGACGGACTTTGCGTTGTGGTTGAAAATGCATTGTTGGAAATTTTAGTAGGTCCAGGCAATTGTATTTCACCCTTTTTTATCTTATTTAGTATATCTTCTACTTCCGGACCTTCTTCAGTTTGCTGACCATTAGCTTTAACACCCTTCACTTTAAATGTGCCATCTTCCTGTTCTTCAAGGAAGACAAATGTAACTTTCTTTTTATTTTGTAATGAATTTGGTATCTTAGAAACTTCTTCTAATTTACCATTTTCTGCCTGTTTGATTAATTCGAAATTTGCCCCCGGTGGCAAAACTCCTTTAGTTAAATCGTCAAAAGAAATACGACTTTCTTTTTGAGGTTCTTGTGTAGCAGCTATAAGCTTGCCTAAATCTGGATTGTCCGCAGCAATTGCTCCTTGAGGTATTAGATTTGGATTATTGGTCCTTATAACTTCAAACTTCTGTCCATTTAAGGAAATTTCACGAGATGTAAAGTTTTTCTCATTAAAATCTTCAGGATTTTCAGCTAAAGCTACTTTGAGTTGCTTTAATATATCTGGCTTTTGGAGAAGTGCTACACTCTTCGCTCTTAAATTGTCATCAAAGCCTTTAGTATCACTTTCTTCTAAAAGGTTTTTGATTTCGTTGTAAAGCTTTTGTTTATTCCTGTCTTGAGGGGGCGCCCTAGTCCTAGTTGATGACCGAGTCCTATATCGAGCAGTTGTAGGGCGTTTCGTTGTCGTTGTAGTTGTTGTAGTAGTTGTCGTGGTAGTAGTAGTTGGATGGTCTTTTTCATAAAGCTCAAGGGCTTTCCTGAACAAATCCGTTTCATGAGGAAGTAAAGGTCTTCGTTTCTCTTGATTTCGCTTAAAGAGCTCTTCGTAGTTTTCCGTCGTTGTATAAGTTGGTATGGATTTTGTAGCTTGTTTACTCACAAATTCTTCATGTAATTTTTCTACTTTTTCTTGTTGCTTTTGATGTTGTTTTTGAACGAACTCCTGATGCTTTTGAATGAGTCGTTGCCTTTCTTGAAGTTCCTTTAATTTCTCTAAGTTCTCTTTAGATTGCTGCTCGTAATAGTCTTGCAGTTGTGATACAGATTGACCGTTGTACAGTTGAGATTGGCCTAAGGATGATTGAAATGGGATTTGTTGATTATTTATATTTTGTGGTCCTAGGTTCGGTGCCGCTTGAATTGTTATTGGATTTGGCCCGTTAAAAGCCTGATTTTGAACAGGAACAGGATTCAAAGGTGGAAGAAAAGCAGCTTGAGTCGGTCTCTGCTGAGAAATGTCAATTGAGCTATGAATATTTGGATTTTGGTTAAATGTTTGAGGAGAATTTTGTGTCAATGGAAGTCTATTGCCTTGAAACGCTGCTAAAGTCGGGATTGGTTGTTGTATGTTTTGTGCGTGTTGCGGAATATGACCTAAGTTTTGTTGTAAATTGTTGATTGGATTAACATTTGATGGTTGGTTGAATTGAAACCCGTTATTGTTTTGTATCGGGACATTATTTGGAATGTTTTGGGCTGGTAATAAATTGTTGAATTGTGGTACGTAAGGTTGTTGTTGGAAGATTGGTTGCGGGAACTGGATGTTCGGTGCTGGACTGCTCAACAAGCTTTGTTGCTGTTGGAAGTTTTGTAATGAAGGTGATATTCCAAATCTATTTTGATTCTCGTTGAATCCAGAATGACTCGGTGATGGCTGTCGGTTTCTATCGAAGTCATTTTCTATCTGTAATAGAGAAAAAAGTTATTAAATATTAGCTTATGAATTATGGTAACTACGGAAAATTTTATACTGTTTAAAGTAATTTTTTTACTATACTTTTTAAACTACCTACATTTTATCATTCTATCGTTAAAATTAAAACTAATAACGCATAACTAATAACGACAATAATATTAACTCAGTTAAAGTATATTCATGAATATAAACAATATTTTAATACGCTACTAGTATTCCGTGTTGACATGGGAATTTTCTCAGTTATCACGAAATAACATTCGTCTGTTCGTGACGCATCAGTAGCACGAAAGTGCATTCTTTAGCATGCGCGGGCGCAGATGAGATCTAACATACTTTTGTAATAAATATAATGTTTAAATTTTTAGTAATAGCTGTAAAATAGTAACCTAATAATGTGTAATATTTACAGATTCTATTATTTACGTGTATTTATATTTTATGCATACGTACGTTGCATACATAAAATTGCACTGTAACAGCATTGTAAATCATTTTTATTAGTTTTGATTAAGTGTTGTCGAGCGTCTAGTCTAATGTTACATCTTTAGTTCTTAGTTTTAAATATTATGTCCATACAAATACATCACATCTATGTAATAATAAAATTAAAAGTAACTAACGAAATCTAAAACATTTTTTTTAAATCTATGTCTGTATCGTATTGTGTACAGAATATAAACCCCAAAACAAAAGTTATTTAAAATTTTGTCTGTTTGTATGTGCGCGTTTGACGCAAAAAGTACTGAACTGATTTTAACTAAATTTTGTGTAGTAATAACTTATTACTCGAGTCAACATTTAGAATACCTTTTACTACAGGAAAATCTTTCATTCACACGGAAAACACAATTACTGGTTCTATCAAGTCGTCCATTCGAAGTATTTAGAACCAAAAACGTACCTAGGACGCACCCAAGCAAAGTAAGGGTAAGTCGCTAGTTAATATATAGGTAAAGGCGACTTGAACCAAAATGTTGAACATTTTTTAAATGTCTTTTATATATTCTTAGCAAACGTTGAAAATACATTCAAATCAAAAATTTAACATGAAATGCAAATAACAGACGATAAAACCTTTATAATATAACTAGCAACTCACCCTCGCTTCGCTCGGGTTCGTCCCTAGTTACGTTTTGACGTTTAGCTCAGAGATGAGATATTTTCCCGCAGTAAAAAGTATCCTATATGTTGATCCAGATAACCAGCTATCATCATACCAAATTTCATCAAAATCTGTCCACTGGTTTTCCCGTGATGCGGTAACAGATAGACAGACAGACAGACAGACAGACGGCCTCTGTATCGATAATAATGTCTATTTCAATAAGATTTTCCAAAAAATATTTAATGTAGATTCGGCTTAGTTACAATTTCATTATATGTATAGATGGTAACATTAATAACCTATAAATACAAAATTAATATAAATCATAGTTATCTGACATTGCCGTAAATAGAGTCTGGTTATGACTATCTTATGAAATTATATAACTTCTATGGTATTCAACTCTCTCGAAACCGGTAAAATACCACATACAGGATGTTTGGAAGAATGCAGAACTGTCTCATATGGCTATACTTTCTCGGCGCGTGCGCTGACGAAGCTTACTTTCGGTTTCTTTAAGTACATACCTACTACTTCTTGTTTTAAAGGTCATATGCATTATGTAACTATAGTAGCAATAGAAAACGTATCGCATACCTAGATAAAGAGTAGCACAACTCCAAATAATTCAAATTCGAGTTATTATTATTATAGAAGAGTTAAAAACTACATAAACTCCATATGATTTTGTCATGATTACAAATTTAACACGAAAAAATAAATCTATTTTTGGAATTATTGGTGTTTAATATATATGGTGTTCCAAATAAATATCTTCAAGTGTTTGATATTGAGTTGGTTACAAGTGATAGTGGTATTTGATGACAAGCCATTGATCAAAAAATATTTTCGTGAAATTATATACAAGAACACATATTAGATTATTTTTAATATATCGAGTAAAACGCTTTTTTCTGTTCCTGAAAAAGAGATATTTTGAGTTGTGCTACTCTTTCTTTAGGTGTGCGATATAATAAGTACTTAAGTTTGCATATTTGTTTGTTTAATACGCAGACTAAAGAATTACTTATAAGTAGATAATTATAGTATTACAATATTGTAAGTAATTATTATTTTCAAAGAGCAACTGCTGAGTTTCTCACCAGCTCTTCTCAGCAGAACTGCCTCCCGAGCCGGTGGTACATTCCTCGGGACTGACTACACACTGACATTTAATTTAAATTTAAAATGTAAAATTGACGATTCAAAAGTGCTTGTAAAAGTCTATTTGAATAAAGTATATTTTGATTTAATTTGACTTATATTGAAGGAGTCCTCCAAAATAAATGTTAAAATCAAAAATAGTAGCGTGATTTGCTGTTTATACTACTATTCTCAATTTTCCCATACAGATTGTTTATTTTCTTTAAATAACAAGGGAAATTTTATATATGTATTAGTTTTTTAACAATTTTTAAGAATAAAATATGAATATTTTTTTTAAAACAAAATGGTAATGTATTTTTAACTAGACATTGAAAAAGTTAATATGAGTTATATAAGAATAATTATTGTAGTAACTGTATTAGATAATATTGGTAAAAAATATTTTGTATTTTTAAATATTAAAAAAAAAACATTTAATCTGTAGGACCTACATTAGGAAAATGACTGTTTATTGAAAGTAAAGACTTTTTAATTTACTATAAAAAATTAATTAAATTTTAAGTTAAATGTGACAAGAATAATAAATCTATACATATAATGAAATTATAACTGAGCCGAATCTGTACCTACATTAAATATTTTTTAGAAAATCTTATTGAAATAGACATTATTATCGATACAGAGACCGAATCTATAGTTTTTAGAATTTTTATCTGTCTGTCTGTCTATTACTGCATCACGGAAAAACCATTGGAGGGATTTTGATGAAAGGTAAGATGATAACTGGTTATCCGGGTCAACATATAGGATAGTTTTTACTGCGGGAAAATATCTCATCTCTGAGAAATGTATACTAATTACCTTAAAACATAAATAGGGACAAACCCGAGCGGAGCGAGAGTGAGTCGCTAATAAACAAAATAAATGTCTTCACGCATGTCGCGCTGGTTGATGAAGTATCTACATACGTCTTGTTTTTCGCGGATTTCTTAGAATTCTTGTTCTGGATGGTGGATTTTAACATTGGTTTCGTATTTAAATAATCGCAACAGACCATGACAATAAATATTAATACCAATGTAGTCTCTGGTAACTGAACCCACTGCTTATCATGTAATACATAATGCCAAATAAACGTGGCTTCTAATACTTAACAGTTTTTTTTTAAATATCAAAATAGGAACTGTTTTTAACTAATTTCTAAAAAGGAAGGGTTTTTATTTGACAAATATATTGTATTCAGTCCTTTTTAACTACCACTGCTGGGCACGGGCCTCTCTTCAATACGAGGGGGATCAGGCTATAGTCCGCCACGCTGGCCAAGTGCGGATTGGCGGACTTCACATGTCTTTCGAAAACTTGCTAGGTTCTCTCAGACATGCAGGTTTCCTCACGATGTTTTCCTTCACCGTAAGGCAAGTGGTAATCGTGTTAGAAATGATTTGACAAATAGTTTTACAAATTATTATTTAATATTATCCATTTTTAAATTACTTGCATTCAATTGAACTAAAATTAGTAAATTATAGATGTATAAAAATCAATGTGTGTATGTATGTTGCTTATGGATTCCAAAACAGCTAGAGCGATTTTGATGAATTTTTCAGGCAAACTTTGTATCAAATTGATCCTGTGAAGTTTGGTAGCGATCGGTAGTTTGAACGCGGACGAAGCCGCCGGTACTATTAGTACGTATATAATTTCGGTGACAATTTTTAACGATTCACGATAGATCCGTAGATTTTTGAATTGAATAAAAAGTTTTGTGCATTATAAATGTATTTATAGATTGTTTTATGAAGAGTAATTTTTCACCCATTCTTAAATCTTAATGTTGATGTATTAAATTATTTGTATTTATATATTTTTATATAACTGTAGTGTACATTCCATCATCACTTGTGAAATAAGTGAATTTCTATTCATAAAGGCAAGCATCTAGTGCATTTTCTAATCGTTCGAAAACAAAGATGAGGTGTGGGACGCGCGTCGAATCGGAATAGCCGCCGGTTTCCGTAAAACGATGAAAGCCGGCTCTCACTCATTATGTTACTCTACGTTCAATGTGTACAAATGATGAGTGACGTGATTTAAAGCATTCATAAGATGAATTACTTATATTATTCATATTATTTTTTCCAAATATTAATAATATTTTCTTATTTTATAAAAAAATAACGTACTTAACTACATTTCATTTATCCCTACATTATATATTTCAATTTATTGTTAAATATAACCTTTTTACTCTAACATAATTCAGGCGTGTATTATAAACTAGCGTCTCACCCTCGCTTCGCTCGGGTCTCTATGTATAATGTGTATGTATAATATAATAATATAGGTATATAGTTTTACAATAATGTAAAACTATACTGCTCCGCTCTCTTGAGTAATAGCATGATTTTAAATAGCCTATAATAGCATTCCTATAAACGGGCTATCTAATGCAAAAAGAATTTTTCAAATCGGATTAGTAGTTCCTGAGATTAACGCGTTCAAACAAACAAAAAACTCTCGCTGTTTATAATATTATTATTTATTAAAGATTTGAATTTATGGAGTTTAAAATATAGTAAACATGTATATTTTAAAAATCTCTTACAACACAAAATCTACTTGTCTTAGATTTTTACTAAAAATTGAGATTTATCGAGTAAAGCGTGGACTTCAAGGGGAGTTTAAAACATTAAAACTGTTTTTACCAGGTCATATGTATTTTATATATATTACCCTTTTCAACAGGTAATAATAACTTATTTTATGATGATATCAAGGGTTGCTTTAAATTGAAAACGGTGCTACCATTTAAGACCAATCATGTTAGAGACACTTATAGACGTATATTTCAAGTTCATATTCTCTTTTTGCGTCGGAGATTAGCGACATTAAGGACTAAGTCAAATATTGCATAAAGTTTTGGAGTAAAAATTCCACCATATTTGTATTTTTTTTATTTTAACAAACTTATAATATGGCTACTATTATAATTGCGAAAGTTTGTACGTTTGTTACGTCCTCACGCAGAACTAACTGGATGGATTTGGACGAAATTTAATAGATAAACTAACTACTACACTTCATAACTAGACTTCATATGAATTAAAGACTTTTTGGTTCCATTTTGTTCTAAGCGAATATATAAATCTAGATCTTTCTAATGCGCTATAATCCAATCTCGTGCTCTCAAAAGAGATTGGATTATAGCACATTACGGAAAGTAATAGTTAATTCATTTATGCAATAGTAAGAAGGGCTAAACCGCAGTTACGCGGGGTTTCGAGGAAGTATCGCGTGCCATAGCATTCGTTGACACGTAAAATTGTGCAACCGGGGAATCGAATCACTTACTTACGTAAAAGCAAGTTATGGGAAAACTAGATAATCTTAGAATAAATTATAGATGGAGTTTAAAAATTAGCAATGTTAATGCGGTGTAGAGTCGAGAATTTAAATTAATTGACATTTTATATGGTTATGCTATGATTTTAATTAGGAAATTCACATAATTACATTGCTTTTTCTATATCTCTAGGGAAATAGAAGAATTTATAGAAACGATATATCTAATGATAAGTATTTAAATCCTACTATTTAAACTATAGTGGTCTATTAGGTACTATTTTTTGGATTGTAGGGTTTAGGGAGACAACTAAGAGTAATAAAAAAGAAGTCTAGAGGTTTATTTATAAAATTACTGAATATTAATCTTTATAATCTCATTAATCCCATTATCACTACATAATATATATAAAATAAAATCGTTTCCCGCTGTCTGTCTGTCCCTATGTATGCTTAGATCTTTAAAACTACGCAACGGATTTTGATGCGATTTTTTTTAATAGATAAAAGTGATTCAAGAGGAAGGTTTATATGTATAATACATGCATATTATAGTACAAAAAAGCCTAGAAATTCAAAGATTTATATTCCTTACTAACCGTTAAAACGTGCTTAGGGACGAACCCGAGCGAAGCGAGGGTGAGTTGCTAGTTGATATTATAAATGCGATAGTTTGAATGGATGTTTGTTACTCAATCACGTCATAACGGCTGAATGGATCTGGATGAAATTTGGCACAGAGATGGATTATAGTCTGGATGGCACATAAGCTTTTTATCCCGGAAAAATGCACGGTTCACGTGGGATAGATTTGTTTTTGTTTATCACTAAGGACGAACCCGAACGAAGCGAGGGTAAGTTGCTAGTATTCTCTATAGAAGTAAAAGACCACTGAAGTTGGTACCAATAAAAATATCTTCTAATATAATCTTGCATAACCACAAATTATTAATAATTTAACAACTGTAGTGATGTCATAAAGAATTGCGAATTTTCATCGATTCCTACTAATCGCATGTTGGTATGATTCGTTTCATCAATTATTTATTTTACACAAATTGCTAGCGATAAGTATTTGTCAGTTATCATTAATCATTATAAATGTTAAATTATACACCTTATAATAATTACATAAGACTATCTTGGATAAGTCAGCTACATAATATATTTTATGTATTTTTTTTTTTTAACTGTAAGTAGATCTTTTTTTCGATAACTCTGGAGAAACCCATCACGGGGACCCTGCCGGCTGTCCACGGACAGGGTACTGTGAGACTCCTACTCTTTGAAAACTCACAGCGGAACCCTTCGCCGCAGTGCATTGACTTTAGCGACTTAATCTAACTTCGGTGGGTTTCTATGTACCATCCAAATCCCTCTATCCGTTTCAGAGTGATGGCGCGAATAATTATACACATATAAGCTTTCGCATTTACAATAGTACTTCGATTATTATTATTGGGTAGAGCTGTAGAGCTAGAAGTCAAAAGTAGAAGAATACGAAAAAATAACGTTATGTGTAGGTAACTTATGTATGCACGTAAGAAGTTATACTTCTTTGGTGTAACAGAACAAAAATAGCTAAAGATTTCATCCCGTATGTCACAACTCTCTGTTTGTAAAAGGAATGCATCTAACTTCATCACGTCGCTTTAAGCTAACTTCATCGTGTCGCTCTTTGGCTGTCGGTGCGCGCGCGCATCGTAAAAATTTTACTCTCATATTTGTTTCCAAACGTGCCGTAAGAAATATAACTTCAAAAATGTTAAAATTCGCATTTTTGGTAAAAAAGAAAAGGGCATGTAGAATCGCCACTTACTACATAATATATCAGCTGTATAAACAGAACAGCTTTAGATTTAATATATGTATATATATATATATATATATATATATATATATATATATATATATATATATATATATATATATATATGAAAGTCGCAAGTGATGAGAAAAAAATATTATCGTTCTATTAGAGAAAGTGTCAGTTCGAATTTCGAATAGAAATTTATAGGCCTATATTCCAAAATAAAAATAACAGTTTATATTTACTTCACACAGGCTAAAAAAGATTATAAAAATCCATAGATTAAAAATATATTTTAAGCTGCAGTAACATAATGATGTAAAAGAATAAAAAATAATGTAAAAGATTAATAAATATTTGATTTTCTTTTTTCTCGATAAAGGTATGTATGACTTGAATACATTTTACATAATATTAATATCTAAAGCAGTATTTGCATCAAACGTATATATTTTTTTATCTTTAACCGTATATAATAATGATTATAAGATTTACCTTATTTACCTTATACAGCCATACCAATTTACATTAAAACCTTATTAAGAAATTTAGACGTGCTAAAAGAATATTGAATGATTATTTATACTATATATATATATACATATATATATATATATATATATATATATATATATATATATATACACATATACTACTATATATATAAAACTGGAGAGTTTGTTTGTTTAAATGCACTAATGTCTAGATTACAGGTCTAATTTGAAAAATTCTTTTAGTGTTTTATAGCCTGTCCTACATTACACTACTTACTATGACATACGAGAGTGAAGTTGTTCTACAAAGGTAAACGACGCGGAGGGAGACACAAGAAATAAATTTGTGATTTTACAAATTTCGCTTCCTGCGTTAGTAGGTACCTAGAAATCACATAAGTACAATAAATGTACATTACACATAATGTATGTAAAGAATAATAAATATTGAATATTATTAATTTACCAATAATTGTGAAGGTGATTTTTTTTCATCTCAGGTTTACGATTACAGCATTACAAATACAATTACGACAGAGTGACAGCTGTGGCACTGACGTCTTCACAAAAATAAGGTACCAATAGTCTCTCAAAACAAAACAACTCTTGTTTTTTTTTTTACTTTTTGTCAAAGAATGCATGAACAAATATCTTATTTCAAATAATCAAATAAGTATATAATATAATACTAATAATAATTTAGATATCTATCTGATGATGATGTCCTCCTGGCCGATTTCGGCCACGGCGGCCAATCTCATTGAGACTAGCCAACTGCGCAGGAGATATTATAGTGCACAAGTGTACGCGCAGACACAAGTGCACTCTCTATTCCTGTCACTCTCATACTCCGGTGGGACGACTACTCGACACGACCGGTGAGAGTTAAGGCGCAGGACCGACGGCTTTACGTGCTCTCCGAGGCACGGGGGTGAAACACCGCCAACTTCCCAACTCCGGGCTGCTATTGAGGCTTACTAGATAGAAAGACTCAATAACTAAACTTGGCCCGACCCGGGACTCGAACCCAGGACCTCCGGGTGTGCAGCCGTACATGCTAGCCACTACACCACCGAGGCAGTTAATATAAAGCAGTTATCTATAAAGATAAATAAAATTGTAGTGTCTGTTTGTAATGTCAAAATAACAGATTTATACTAAATGCATATGGAACTATATAAGGTACTTATAAGAAAAACACAATTTTTAAAATTTTTGTCTGTCTGTCTGTTTGTTCCGGCTAATCTCCGAAACGACTGGATCAATTTTATTTCACAGCTGATATTATAAGGAGTAATTGAGGCTACTTTTATTTTAGAAAAAGAATTAGGGTTACGCTTAAAAAAATTAAAACTAACCTAGGGGCGAACCAAAGCGAAGCGAGGATGAGTCGCTAGTATAAAATATTTTTACACTTGAAGTTTGAGACAGAAATATTTCTGAATTCCGAGTGAAATTATTAAAATTACATGTAAATTCTACAGATAATAAATACGTTAGCTGTCAAAATTAAATACATAGTAGGTTTAATTTGCATCAAAGTGTTAATTATACTCATGGATGATTAATAAAAATTATACTATAATCGCTATCCAATACTGCTGTAGTATCTCAGTGAAAGTAGGGTACATCATTTGCGTGTGATACGCGAGAATGTATGGATGTGCGTGAAGGTATAAAATAAATAAAACTTTTGTTATGTCGAGTGTCGACAAAAAGACTTTATAATTAAAAGATAGCGGTCTGGAAATTAGACATGGCAGGAAGTAGACATGTGAAGTAAAAATGTTGTGACAACTGTACTGTTAATTAATTAATAGATATTAATTTGTTGGTCAATGTACTCGACTACTGTGTATTTGTTGCATCATCATGGATATGCAACAATAAATAGTCTCTCATAACTCCAATTTGTAATATTAGGCATCACATTGCATAAAAAAGATTAAAGAAGAGAATTTATGCTCATAACTGCAATGGGAATCGAAGCTGCGAACTTTGCCATAGCAGCCAGTGTCTAAAAGGCAAGCTTCCAATGAATCAACGTTACTTAAAACGACTTAACGCCTAAAATGAGGTAGGTATAGTTTCACTTGACTTTTTTATATTAGGGTTTCTACATTTAGTAAAATAGATATATTATATAGTTTTTTTTAAATATGTTGGGACATTAACATGTGTGTTAATCACTATCACACACTCTAGTGACACTATCTAGTTCTATGGTAAGCTACGAGGCTTGTGTTATGGATACCAGATACTTGATACATAACAAATATATAACTTTAAATACATACATATTATAAATATAAACACCCATGACTAGAGTACAAACATTCGTGCTCATCACAAAAATGAATGCCTCCAGCGGGACTCGAACCCGCGACCGCTGGCACAGCAAGTAGAATCACTACAAACTGAGTCAAACGTCGTCAAAGTAAGCCCAATTTTCATAGTATTTCGTTTGTTTAATATTTAGTAATTAGGCGGTATTTTGGTAGTAGACTAAAATTAGTATTTAATACCTAAGCGAATCTGCGTTGAGGCCTAATTGCTTCGTGATAACAAACAATAACTTATAAAACACTTAACGAAGACAGTATCAGAATCAATTGTCGTCATTTAGAGAAAGCAAATTACAGTGTATAGTAGACGTAAATATATCTTTTTAATATATATAAAATTCACCTGTCCCTCTGTTTGTCTATGATGAACTCCGAAACTACTTATCCGATCTTAACATTTTTTTTAAATGTGTGATTTGTTTCAACTTAAAAGATAGGATAGTTTTTATCCCGATTATTCCTTTTTTATTGCAAAATTAACGATTTTCATATGTGTGTCACAGCAACGCATGGCCGGATCTGCTAGTTTTATATCAAAAATATAGGGAAAAATTACTGAAATATAAGTTTAAAAAGAACGAAATATTTTAATAATATTTTCTATACTCTTCACACACACTTCTTAGCCTCCTCGGGACAACCTCGGTACCTACCTTAATGGGTAAAATGGGTCGAGTCATCTCCCAGAAACCGATAAACATACATAAAAAAAAACATATATACTACAGACGAACATAGAACCTCCTCCTTTTTCGAAGTCCGTTAAAAACTGTGTTGAAATGATATATTTAAGCGTTGGGTCAAGTAATCACTAATGTTATTCTCATAATTATTTTTAACTAGTTTGATTCCCCACAACCCCACAAACTTTCATCCCCATTTTAACCTCCTTAAGGGATGATTTCCGGGATAAAAACTATGTCTTTCCCAGGGTCTCAAACTATCTTCTTGCCAAATTTCATGTAAATGGGTTCAGTAGTTTCGGAGCCTATTCGGTACAAACAAACAAAATCAAATCTTTCCTCTTTATAACATTAGTATAAATTTCTATACACGATTATAAAATGTCATCTTGGGCAAGCCCACAGATATTATATATCACGTCAATTTGATGATAATAATTAGGGCTGTAAAAAAAATCAGGTCAATAATATGATTATAATACTGTAACTAGCATTTTCTCGTGGCTTTTTGTAAAATTACTTCTCTTACGTAGGTCATAGGTGATGTAAGATAGCCTTCATCAAATAATATTTCAAATCGGACTGGTAGATCCAGAGATAGTGCATACAAACAAACAAACTCTACAGCTTTATATATATTAGTTTAGAACAAATAATATATTAAAAACGTAAAAAATATTATATAAAACAATATAATCGTTCACATCTAGCATGCTCATCAACTTTCGCAATATCATAATTCATTGTCTAAGTTCAAGTCCGCACGCACATGCCATGATGCTCGTTTTTATTTAAACAAATCTTATTTATGTACTAGCGACTCAACCTCGCTTCGCTCGGCCTCGTTCCTAGGTGCGTTTTAATTTTTTTGAGCGAAACCTTAATTATTTTTCTAAAATAAAAATAACCTAAGTTACTCCTTATAATATCAGCTATCTGCCAGTGAAAGTCCCGTTAAAATTGGTGTAGCCGTTTCGGAGATTAGCCGGAACAAACAGACAGACAAAAATTTTAAAAATGTTGTTTTTCTTATAAGTACCGTACCTAATTCCATATGCATTTAGTATAAAGTTGTTATTTTAACATTACAAACATTACAAACTTAAATTTTATTTATCTGTATAGATTAGTTTACTTTGAAAGAAAGTATAGATATAGTCATTTTCATTATTATTGACATTAGTCTGTCAGCGTTTTGGCAGTAAGCCATTAAGCCATTTATTATTATCTAAGCCGGATACCACAGGTTTGACACGCGACCCAAATGTACCTTTTCATCAAGGAAGCATAAATATGTATGTATTTCTCGTGTGATGGCAAAAAGCCTCTAACTTTAAACTTATTCCTAAATAAGAAGGCTTTAAAATACATAAAGAATATCTGAAATCTGATTGGTAATTTCTGAGTTTAACGCGCGCAAACAAAAAACAGTTATCAACTTAATAACCTATTAATATATAATAAAAGTGAACAATTACTAAACATACAGATCGAAAATATATTCATTAATGTAGCCACTAAAACATTTTAACAGTCTGATAGTTGTATGTAAGTAATCATATGTCCGGTTATGTCGCATACACGAGATAGTTATCCGCGATGACCTCACTTGGCGTTTTCACTATATAACTGAAGAAAGTTTCTTTAGAAATTGTTACGTATTTTGAGTTATTTTAAATAATTAGTGAGGTAACATTATACATTTTACACTAATTATAATATGTAGTACATAGATGTAGTAATACATTTTGGAATTTGAAAGTTAAAATAAAAACGAAATAATATAAATATTAAATACCTAATAGATTTTCTTGAACACGCTTTTTTAGATTTTGGAAGTCGATTTTACTTTGATGATAGTTGATAGATTAATATATATATATATATATATATATATATATATATATATATATATATATATATATATATATATATATATATATATATATATATCTAATATATAAAATTCTCGTGTCACAGTTTTCGTTGCCATACTCCTCCGAAACGGCTTGACCGATTTTGATGAAATTTTTTGTGCTTATCCGGTATCTATGAGAATCGGCCAACATCTATTTTTCATCCCCCTAAATGTTAGGGGTAGTCCACCCCTAAATTTTTTTTTTTATTTTTTAGACAAAATTTTTAATTTCTATTTTTTTATGATACAACATACAAAAATACATACAATCCTCAATTTTCACCCTTCTACGATCAACCCTTATTTTTTAATAGCCATTTTAGTAATTTAATCATTTTTCCTCTCCGGTCGAAAACTGATCAATCGTGATTTAGTGCAAGCTAGGGACGAACCCGAGCGAAGCGAGGGTGAGTCGCTAGTATATATATATATATATATATCTTTAAATACATACATACATATAAGTTAATTAAAATATTATAATTATGAGTTCGGAAATGGCACATTCTTAGATGTTGTGATATAAATGTATTAACTTTTATAGCTTTATTATAACTAAAACAAAAAATTAAATAAAAACAAGTGCATATACAAATATATTCATTATTTCACGCCTGTTAGATTGATGATTGACTTTGTAGTTAATTATTAACAATATTATATTATTATTACTTTAATATTGTACACATTTTACACATATAGCTAGTTTTGTTTCTATTATGGTCTTAAAATTGTATATTTTTAATATAAAGTTAATAACTACGACGGTAATAATATTCATAACGTGATATTTCTTCCTAAAGATAAAAAAGACGGAAGAGTATAATCGATTATAATTTACAGTTAACCCAGTTAGAGTGAAAGGTTAAAGGCTGTGTTATATAATTCTAATAACATAACATTCTACACGCTCCTCCTAAATGTGAATGTTCGACACAATGACAGACTTGCCGGATATTTACTTTCTATCCTTACAAAATAAAGTTGTTTAAATACAATTTCTATACATTTTGCTTTATGCGTATAAAATATTACTTATTGTTTGATTTATTAAATAAAATAATTAAGTAGGCACAGTTTGACTTATGCACTTTTGATTTTTTTTTTGTAATTAAAACTGCTTGGTGTAATAAAAGTAATTTATTTAATATATAATACAAACCCTTGGTCCAGTTATGGCGGCGACTGCATGCGCCAACAGCAAAAATACGCAACCCCTCATGCTGCTCTCTATAAAGAGCGGCAGAGTACCATCACACAAAAATCAAAATCACAGTCACTGAATCCCAACACACACACTAATTTAAAAATAAAAAAAAAATACCATAGACAACTTATAACTTTAAAGTTTTGGCGCGAAATAATGACAGCTAAGTTTTTTTCAATCGCACGCGGCGGCAGTCTCAACGGCAGTACAGCCAGCAGTGAACGGCGCTTCGTTTTACCACCCCTACTCCAGCCGCCCCTACTTATTTCGAAAGGATCGTCAAATCGTTTTAAAATAACCATTATTGTGTGAAGTTAATTGATTGTTGCATAAAAACAATTAAGATGTCATCTTTAGAATTGTATATAGGTCTATCCAATGACGTCGTAAAAGTGCGTATTGTAAGAACGAGAATAATTTTAAAATAATGAGTTAAGAATAAGATGGTAGAGATGGCAATTGTTCTGAGAGGTCTCACATAAAGTACGGGTAAGTGTGACCAATCTTTCTTCATGTGTTGTTCTAAAATTTTAATATAGGCAAATAAAAATTTACAATACATAAAGTTTATGCTCTATTAGGCAATTTATGCGCGTTATAATTCACGTTATGGGTGCACAGTGTGATTTTAATGTTTAATTTAAGATAGATTGCAGTGTTTTATTATGGAAACGTTTTTTATTACGGAAAAGTTAACTTAGTTTTTCATTTACCTAATATTTTAATATAAAAATAATGTTACATTACAGATCATTAATGTCTTACCATTACTGTTGATTTTAAACTTTTTATAAATAAATAACAACAAAGATAACGATATCTTTTTTTTAATTTTATAAGTTGTAATAATAAATTGTTATTTACATTAAATTGTATAAGCTGAATCAGGTCAGGCGGTTCACTGACAACATTAGCAAAGCTATGAATCGAGCCGTGGCGGGTGTTGGATTCCTTTACGTAAACCCTGATGCAACATTATCCAATTAATGGAAATCTTATGGTAAAATCATTAATCAGGCGAAATATCTTTTGAAACGGCAAACAATGGATCAGGACGTTGAGCCACGGTGAAATGAATGGCGATAAACCTACTTTTGATAGGTTCGCCATGTCATTGCACACTGCACATGCATAATATGCATGAAGTCACTTATTCGATCCTGGACGATGGCATAAGCCATCAAGGCATTATAGAGTTCATCAAGTAATGATAGATGTCGGTTAATAAAGCAGAAAGTAAATTTAAACGCAAAGTGTTTAATAATTATAATGTCCTATGATTATTTTGTATTGAAAAGAAGTGGAAGGGTATGGGATGAGATGAAATTTATAGTATAAACTGTAAAAATTCAATTAATAAACAAACTTTAACATCAATTTCCATATTTTTAACTTTATAAATTGTAAACCTCCATACCTTTAGGAAATTAATTTTTAAAAATATTCTGCATCTACCTTCGTTATATTTTAAATACTATGCTAAACATCACGCTATTCTACCACGATGCTGCTGCAGTCGGTCAGTCTTAGAGTTTTATGAAGTACCTAGATTTTTAGTAGCAAAGTTTGAATATTTAATTTAAATATATATTTTTTAAAAGCAAATATAAAATGGTGTCTTCCATTAAAAATCATTTCATCTTTCTATCCGTCCATTTACGTTTTACTAGTCCATGTCTGTGGCATTATGGTTTAGCCGGAATTTAAAAAAATAATATATAATTATTAAATTATGTATTAAAAATAATATATTATAGCAATATATATACAAGATTGCAAGATCGTAGTATCCGTCAATCATTCAACGAATGGAAACTCTAGTGAAATGTCTAATTGAGGTGCAACAGTTTACACCATTTTGAAGTAATGCATTTTGCAAGTGTTTATCTTCATCTGCATTGTACATGCGTGAGTTTTCTTTTTAGTGCAATATTAACATGTTGAATTGTAAAATAAAAAAAAACTAACCTTATCCTATATGAAAAAAGGAGGGGTTTCGGTACAATATTATGTTGTTTCTGTTTATGTAATCTCAAAGACAAAAAAAAAATTAAAATATTGTCAAAACAATAAATCTTCCCTTTAAAACATTAGGCATATTAAACATAAAGTAATAAATTTGAAAAATCATAATCAATATGTAAATTACTAGCGACTCACCCTCGTTTCGCTTCGGGTTCGTCCCTAGACAAAAACAAATCTATCCATATATAGCAAAAAGAATTTTTCAAATCGGATAAGTATTTCCTGAGATTAGCGCGTTCAACCAAACAAACAAACTCTTCAGCTTAGTATATACTAGCGAAGTACCCTCGCTTCACTCAGATGCGTACTTATGTGCCGCTATCGATAGCCGATAAAATAACCCACCGGCCATTTTTTTTCGGCTTCAATTCAAGTTAGTGTAATTTTTGACACTAAACAAATATTTAACGCAATAAAAATAGTTTCTCACTCGGCGGTAATATAGATACATTAGAATCAGTTCAATAGTTTCAGAGATAACCGCCTACATATATATATATATATATATATATATATATATATATATATATATATATATATATATATATATATATATATATATATAATAGATGAAACATAATAGATCTAACAATTGACCCAACAATAAGATACAAATATTGAAAGTCAACGTACCGATACAACGTGGCTTAGGTAACCACATTTTTTTCCATCGCTTTCAAAGATATAATTAAATTAGTTATTGGGTTTCATTATTACGTATTTCATATCTTAAGTTCCAATACTCGAAAAGGCTTGATTTTACATAAAACATTGTGTCAGCTCCGATTATATTATTATTTTACTCTACACATATAATAAAATTCAGAGTCGAATCTGTCTGTACATTTAATATTTTTTGAAAAATCTTATTGAAATAGTCAGTATTATTAATAGAGAGTTTTTAGATTTTTTGTCTATTTGTCTGTCTGGGAACGCATCACGAGAAAACCATTGGACAGATTTTGATGAAGTTATGAATGATGATAGCTGGTTATCCGGGTCAACATATAGGATACTTTTTACTGTGGGAAAATATCTCATCTTTGAAAAATCTATACTAACCGATAAAACGTATCTAGAGACGAACCCGAGCTGAGTGAGGCTGAGTCGCTAGCTATGCCATAATTCCAAGATTTAATTTTAATTTATTTTGAATTTATTAGGGTTGTAAAACCATTTTTTATTTTATTTTATATTCATAATAATAAGTATTGCGGTGGAAATAAGATAAAGTTTAAGAAATGTGCTACGGCTTACTGCCGGCTCCAATTACATCGGAATCGATTCGATTCCATATTTAACATTTCGATGAATCTTTCCGAATCGCCAGAATATATTGCGACATTGATCTATTTACCTATTTATATTCTCACCAAAAAAAAAGACTTTTACGTGACGTATACGAACAAAATTAGTTAAAAACCCAAATAGAATTAACAATATACGGATAATACTTTGTATTTTTTTTCTTTGAAGCAAAACCCTTAACACAATAAAGTTTTCGTGGAGCCCCCGTTTTCACTGTTTACTTGTTTGGAAATGCCCCTGTCCAGAGTTTGCCGAAATAACTAATTTTTATTTTCCTTCGGATCGGTTTAAGTACAGTACTTCTGACATAGTGTATTTGTACATTGTTTTCTATCATTTAAAATAAGTATTTATGTCTCCATACATTATTGTTTTTTTTTAACCGCTGGGTAAACACATCATGTGGTTCCTGTGACTTAAACACAAAAACACATATTAGGACGCTATCATCGCACTTCTGGAATTCTGTAGGATTGTATGCACTACAGCTATGTGTATCCACATCTGGACAAAGCCGGCTAAGGTGCTAGTATTATATATAAAAAATGTAGTTATAAAATATAGATAAAAAAGGCAATACCATGTGGCGTCAATGCCGTACAAGGCATTACTTATGATATAAGTTTCTTGTGTGAAAAAACTATGTATTACGAAATACAACTTACATCAATACTTTCGTTTCAAAAATGTAAATACTTTGTGGCCGTTCTAATTAACAGTTTGGTTAAAATCACAATACAAATAAGAGAAAATTCCCATTCACGCATATTAGTAATTCAAACACGTTTATCAGTAATTAGTTCCTGTGGCTCTTACACATGGTTACCGTATAAAGTGTAGTACTTTAGAATTTTACGTAATTTAAATGTTTTTTTTTTTATTTCTGAGGATATTTTTTTTGTTTTTTTTTTTCCTTTTTTAAGCCTTGTTGATGGCTTCAAAGCCTGCCAGTTTTGCACATTACTTCGTCAATGTCACGTAGAATATAAAAGATGAGATAGAGATTGATCAGTAAAATAAGATTAAACTAACATAATGTGTTAAAATTAAATTATATAAATAAAAAACCTGACTGCGTTAAACGAAATAAAAAGATGAGAACAAGTTAACGAAGGAAACTGAAAAATCCACGAAACCCATTTTTGTGCAATTTGACCTTGTATAAAATTTTTTGCACACATGAGATCGATGGGGACTTTTCACAATTTCATTATAATGGTATCCCTAACGTTCATAGAAATTTTCAACTTCTTGGGAATTTATGCAAGGGTACCCCTTTTTTTTGTTTAAATCATGCGATCAGTCTTTCAGACTGAGCAGAGTATGAGCAGATGAGTTGGTTATGATGGCATGAGGATTTCATGGAGTTCTGTAGTCTTGATAAACCAAGGTGCGTTGGATATTTGTTTTAATATATAATTTTGTGCTCTTTGCACTTTCATTATGTTGGAGGCACTGGCTGATCTCCAAAGTTGGGTGCCATGAGTCCAGATTGGCTTTAGTATGGTCTTGTATATTAGAAGTTTGTTATCTATCGCCAGTTTTGAGTTTCTTCCAAGTAGCCAGAAAATACATCTGTATTTCAGGTTCATTTCTTCTCTTTTTGTTTTGACGTGTTTCCTCTATGTGAGCCTTCGGTCTAGATGCATGCCCAAACAAATATTTTCTTATCGAACTTATTATAAACGTCAATGTTTGTTTATGTTCGTACGTACATATGTTCCTTCACGCTGAGACTAATGTACAAATTCGGAGAAAATCAAATACACAGATGGATTCTAACCTAGTTTAGTATGACCTATAAGACCTAGGTACAGTTAGGCATCTTAGAAAAACTCGTTAATTATTTCGTAACAGAGCGACCACTTTTTAGTCTTTTGACTGGACGTCATGGACATTTGTTTCAGAGCGAAGACGATATTTTCTCACACGAATATCATACAGATAACAACTATTGAGTTTGAGCTTTCTATTACGTCTTAGATATATGTATGTATGTTTATTTGTTATATAAAAATGCATTTACATATAATTTTACTGACAGTAGCCATTTCTTATACTGTACAGACGTAAGTATGAGTGATACTTAGCAGGTCTGGTACATTTGTTTGGTAAATGACGTAACCAGAGCGTAACTCGTGTCGCGCGCGGTGAATGCTCGCGGATGGTTTTCTAATTACAAAGAAATGTTAAACGTTTTCTTATTGCAATATACCTATTATATACCATTTCTATAGAATATTGCTATAGGATTTATAATTTAGTAGATTTGATGATTGATGGTAATTAAGGCCAACAAAAATTTGACATTCGCGTGGGTTTAGGATTTTGTAAACTTTATAAGTTTATCTGTTATTTTTACGCTAAATTTGTTAAGCAACGCTACAGATAACGATTTGCGAATAGCGAATGCTAAATTTAATCCCCATAAAGTTATGGAACTAATTAAACAGGCACTTGCCGCAACTTTTTAAGACAAATTGCAAGAATAATAATAATGTCCTCCTTATCGATTTCGTTGGAACTAGCTATCTGTGCAGAAAATGTTACCGTGCACAAGTGTGTGTGCAGACACAAGTGCACTCTCTATTCCTGTCACTCTCATACTCCGGTGGGACGACTACTCGACACGATCGGTGAGAGTTAAAGTGCAGGACCGACGCGACACGTGCTCTCCGAGATCCTGGTGAAGCCGATTTGCAAGAATATATTTAAATAGAAGAGACACGGTGAAGAATTGGGGAAGAAGTCATTACAATGTCTAAAAACTCGGTATGAGATAAATATCGGACTATGGACTAATAGCCGCACACTTCGCTAGGAAAAGAAAAACAAACCTATTCCACGGGAACCGTACATTTTTCCGGGATAAAAACCAGTCTATGTGTTATTCCAGACTATAGTCCTTCTGTACCAAATTTCATCCAAATCCGTTCAGCCGGTATGGCGTGAAAAAGTAACAAATATACATCCATACATCTATACATCCATACTTACAAACTTTCACATTTATAATATTAGTATAAATATATCAAAGTTTACACTATTAAGAAATATTGAAAGTTCTAAACAGAGATGTTCCGTATATCTTCTTGAAGGACGCCTGTCAACGCAAGCATCTCCATTGCGGACACCATTAATTATTGCCGCTGAGTACTATCGATTAGTTTTGATGAGTTACGATGATTTTGTTTAGGCCAGTTTGTAATTTGCGTGAAATATTGTATTGCGTGAAATATTGAAATATAGGCCAAATTTTCAAGGTGTATTATGAATGTAAAGTTTAATGGCATTAAAATAAATATCTAAATATCTTCAAATCAAATCAAAATACACTTTATTCAAATAGACTTTTACAAGCACTTTTGAATCGTCAATTTGACATTTTAAATTTAAATTAAATGTCAGTGTAGTCAGTCCGTGAGGAATTTACCACCGGCTCGGAAGGCAGTTCTGAGAAGAGCCGGCGAGGAACTCAACAGTTGCTCTTTTAAAATAATAATTGTGTACAATATTGTAATACAATAATTATACTTATTCACTAATTCAATTCTCTTGTTAATGGCGTCAATCTAAATATCTATCATTTTTTTAATAAACAAACTGTATGCAAGTAGAGTCATGTGGGTAGAGTTATAACTTCTTTTATTTATAGAAAATTATAACTATGATCTTGCATTTTTATTATATATTGTGCTAGATGTTCACAAATATGTTTTTTTGGTGTTTTTGGTGCTTGTGTGAATACATGATTTCACCATACAAAATGCTGATAAGTGAAAAGGGCATATTATGATTTTTACGATAGTTTAAAAAAAATAAGCCACTTAGTCAAACTTTGACATAGAGTACGCATAGCTATTTAGTTTTATTTAGTTTTATCCGTCATTCTATGTCTAACACGTCTTCTGCTTTCTACGCGACATTGGTAAAATAAATTGTGCCCCAACGGCACTCCTGGAAGCCATTAAACTTAAGAATTGAATTATTTAATCTTTGGAAGGTTTCCTATTAGAGGAAGTTGGTATTCAATTCGATTTTTTTAAGAAAAACTTTTTTACGCACGCTTGACTTGGGGAGTAAGCTAGAGCATGCGTGACGAGAGCGTTACGAAAAGTGTGATAGGGCGAGGCGAATGTTTGTTGCCATGGTAACCGTTGTTATTGTCTGAAAAATGATATATAATATTATATTCTTTCCTTGAATGATATTCTATAAATATATGATTGTAATATGTCTAATATGCGTTATTTAATAATTTTTTAGTATATCACCTATCCTAATTATTTTGTATGTTACATATTTTTTACTTTTTTTATAAATAGCTCCCATGTCAAAGCTCTTATATAAATATTAGAAGAAGAGTTAAAAAAAAATCTACTCCTAAGAAAAAAATAATTGCTTTAAAAGCGATTATGAAATTGTTATATCTATTTAGTTTGAAAGTTATTTTTCTTCAAAGTGGTATAAATAAAATGATTAAGACGGAACATTGGTTTAGCTGTGAGTTGCAAAGTTTCTTACATCATATAATGAGTCTGTTACCCAAGATGTAAGAGATACCATGGTTCTGGGAAATTATCATATAAATAATGAAGGTAACGGTTGGTATCTATTGTAAATGAATTTTTATTACAAGTTTATTTTTTGCTTTGAATAAATGTAGATAACTGCAAACATTTTTTGCGTTACGAAATCTAGAAGATAATGCATTTGTATGTCGTTTTAACATGCCTTTATTAAATAGTAATAACTTTAATTCTAACTAATACTATGTAAACAATCTTTGATGTCGATTTTAAAATATTGTAATGATGTTATTCAGATGACAATACAATATTTTTGATACATTTGAGCTAATCTAATAGAGCCAAGAGGTGAAACCTTTGAGTTCAGACTCTATTCATTGATTTTTGAGTTTTTTGAGTCCCATGGCAGTAACACACATATTGACACAGTATGAACAAACATTTGTGTATCATACTTAAATAAATACAAAAAAAAAACGAAAGAAAAACACTGTATCCGATCGAGATTGGAACCCGGACACCTGTGATTGTTAATCTTGCACCTTGGCCGCTTGACCACGAAGCTTATGCCCGACTGTAACAAATTATCGACCATATTTTGCGTGGAATAATGCGAAAGAAAACCGCATAAAAACTTACAAACACGCGTTTTCCCAGACATAAGACCAATCTAGATCAATTTTTCGCCCCCGGAAACCCCCACATACCAAATTTCCGCGAAATCGTTAGAGCCGTTTCCGAGATCGCCGGTATAAATGAATAAATAAAAAATGTACAAGAATTTCTGTTTAAATATATTAGATTTAACGCCATTATCATATTTTACCGACCGATTACGGTCACGACGACCGATTGATTTTATTGACCCGATCTGAGACTTCTGGATCTACAGCCGTACTCTTACCAGACTTAACTGATGTCCAAATATAGTAGCATAAAATATCTGTTAGGTGGTTGCTAAATGCAATGAAATAACGGACAAAGCCATAAATAATATCTCGTTTACATAACAGTAGTAACAAAACAAATAATATGTTAAATATATCGCTTAGGAAGATGATAAAGATTATATATAGATATTAGTTTTAACGAGGTTGTGTAACGCCAATCTCCCTTAAGAACTGATGTAACTATGTATAATATGGCAGATGTAATGATGCTTTATGAGAGGAATGTCGTAAAGTGATCTCATCTATATTAGATTGTTGAACTACTAACTAGAGAGTGTACGTTAATTAATCACTCTATTTTAAAACTCCAATAGGATCCCATCAAAAGCGACAAAAGCCACATAGAAACCAATAAATATTTATTGGTTTCTATGTGGCTTTTGTCGCTTTTGATGGGATCCTATTGGAGTTTTTCAATAGGGCCAGGGCCGGATTTAGGGGTGTGGAGGCCCCGGGGCAACAACGAAGTGGAGGCCCCTAATTATTTTCCGAATAAAATGAAAAATTTTTTTAGTCAAGTGATTTAAGTATTTATTGCGAAACAAATTAAATTATTTCAATAAACATATGTAGATATAGTCAAAAACAAGAATTATTCGAAATTAAATTACAGCGTTAATGGATGGAATCTTGCGAGCATTTTTTGGTGAAAAATAGTTGATGATTTTGCTGAACGTTAATGCTTTTTTATTATGGATAGAATTCTTAAGTTACCCATATAAATAAAATGACCATATAAATTATATATGGTATATAATTATATAGACTTAATGTAAGCATAAATAATCCATGATAAAATTACTTTTTAAGTAAAAGAATATACATTATTTTAATAAAATAAAATATACTAAGATAGGTAGTTGATCAATAAATAATTTAAAACTATATTTTAGTTCCATCAACTGGTTAGATGAAGCCGGAGAGCTATTTTTTTATATTGGAATAGCCACAAATAATTTTGAGATGTGAATAAGTACTGTTTTACTAAAACTACGGAGGTTTTTGATGGACAATACACACAACCACTCCAGATTTTTTTTTACAAAAATAAAAAACCGGCTGCATAAGAAGCGACTTAAAAAGAAGATAACAAGTTGACGAAGGAACATAATGTTATTATTATTTTGTAGTCAGAGGCATACACACACGCAACTATTCTAAAACATGTAGGTACATAGTATATGTATGTCTCCGGCTGCATAATACTATGCTCCTTCGTCAATTTCTTCTCTTCTTTTTCGGAGAATTAGACATTTTTAGTTTTATTTAACAATTTTTTATTCTAAATTCCTTTTGAACATGTAAGTTGTAAATATTTCTGTAATGGCCTCTTAATAAGTTGTATTTCGATACCCCACTCGATTTATTCGCACGATTTTTTTTTTTCAATATATACAAATTATATCTATATAACCTATGACACTCATATTAACAATACTTATCGAATTACGTATGAATCATCAAAATCGGTTAAGCCATTTAGTGATTACAAACGAACATAGAATCAGACATACATACAGGTTAAACACATAACCCTGTTTCGCCGCAGTCGGGTAAAAAGCAAACATCTTTATTATATAACATCAGCAACAGCATATAAATAAACCTTATTTACTTGTTTTAACAGGATATACCATATGGAAACTTTTAAATTTAAATATGGTGGACTGCATTTAAGGGTTTCAAAATGAAACTCTCGTTGGTTGATTGTTCCTTAGCTTTTCTTTTCTATGGCTATCCGACGAATGGTACACAATGAACAAAACCTCGTTTTTTTTTTTGTTTTTAATTAACAATCTTATTAAATAAGCTATTGTGCGTTTGTCTTTTAGATATGCTCCTGTGAGTCTAATTTCTTATTGTATTTTAAACTTAAGCTAGATTCTGCCATCGCGTAGACGTAACATACATCATCAATTTAAGTATTATATTATTATCTATGAATTTGTATAAGTCTAAATCAATTTTAGTTATGTTTTGATTGTGGTTAATTGTGGGTGAATTCAATAAAACATGCAGTTATTTTATCTATACCTACAGATAAATAAAATTTATATGTCTGTTTGTAATGTCAAAATAACAGTTTTTTACTAAATTCACATGAAATGCATATAAGGTTTAAATTTTTAAATTTTTTGTCTGTTTGTTCCGGCTAATCTCCGAAACGGCTGGACCGATTTTGACGGAACTTTCACTGGAAGATAGCTAATGTTTAAGGAGTAATTTAAGTTACATTTATTTTAGAAAAAAAATCAGGGTTCCGCGCAAAAAATTAAAATCCATGAAATTGTGAATAAAATCCGCGTACCTAGGGACGCACCCAAGCGAAGCGAGGGTAAGTCGCTAGTTGACAATATGTGTTAAATTTTTTATAATAAAAGGTTAAATCCTCATGAGCTTTTTGTTCACCTTTAGTTAACTAAATACAAAAAAATACACTCAAAAATACAAAAATAGAAAAGGATCGAAGAACATTTATTGCAAATTTGAATTAACAAACGTGAATATACCTATAAAACATTGGCGTTTGATGATAATATAGCCGACCTAAAAATTATAAAATAAATAAACTCACGCGAAAAAAAACCCGTGATAATTAATGAATTATAACTGCTCTATAACTTCTTTTTACCCGACTGCGATGAACTGCGGTGAACGAATATGGATAAATTGTTTTTAATATTTAAGAACAATTATATAATATGTATAATCAATCATATTTGTTAAAAATAAAAACTAAAAAGTTGTCGAACAGTCAAAGTTTGTTTTTTTTATTAAATCTCTTTTGTGGAGGCCCCTCTCTTGTGGAGGCCCCGGGGCTGCAGCCCCGCTTGCCCTCCCTTAAATCCGGCCCTGAATAGGGCAATTAATTAATCCTACTAATATTATAAATGTGAAAGTTTGTGAGGATGTATGGATGTCTGGATGTATAGATGTATGAACGTTTGGTACTCTTTCAAGCCCAAACGACTGAATGGATTTTAATGAAACTTTACAATAATATAGCTCATACATCAGAATAATACATAGATTACTTTATATTCCTAAAAATGTACGGTTCCCGTGGGATAGATTTGTTTTTGGTTTTCTAGAGGTGAAATCAATTGACGTTTACTAAGAAGACATTTACGAAAATTTTATACAGAAATCAAAATTTTTTATCTGTTTTTTAAATATGGGATAAAAGTAGTTTTACACAAATATATTAGTTGTGGAATAGTGAATATCCAGCATAACCAATAATCTAAATTTATAACTTAGAATATAAACATAAGACCAGTTTGGCCGTGTTTGCTCTCGTGACCGAGTCGAATGTTCGCTGTAAAGCATTTGAAACGTCGGGAACCCGAAATCAAAATAAAACAGTGAAAAAAAAGTTTTGTTTAAAAAATCAATTTGGACTCTGCTTCTGTATGAAGCAGAAGCTTATGCTACTTGTGGTAATTAGTCTTATAGAAAAACACACTTGACCTTAATTACGTTGCCATTAAATAGATACCTACTTAAAACTAAATACAATTTAAAAGCTACTTCTAGCTATACTAGGAATGCGCCCTGACTTCGCCAGTGTTCTCTTTTCAAGAAAACGTTGCCAACTTTCTTAAGCCTACTTCATAATATACTAGCAACTCACTCTCGCTCCGCTTGGGAACGTCCCTAGTTACGTTTTAACGTTTAGTATATATTTCTCAGAGATGAAATATTTTCCCGCAGTAAAAAGTATCCTATATATTGACCCGTATAACCAGCTATCCTCATACCAAATTTCATCAAAATCCCTCCAGTGGTTTTTTCGTAATGCGCTCCCAGACAGACAGACAAAAATTCTAAAAACTATAGATTTGGCCTCTGTATCGATAGTAATGTACATTTCAATAAGATTTTCCAGAAAAATATTTAATGTACAGATTCGGTTTAGTTACAATTTTATTATATGCATAGATGACATTATAGGCTATCAAAATCAGACCTTCCTTCTCTACGTATCCTTTAAGAGTCTTTTTTGTGCCTCGTTGAACATGTAACGTCTTATCTATAGAAGATGAGGAACTTAATTTTTACAAAGGTCAAATGTGTTTCAGTATATAACATTTAAACCAGCACCTCCCATGGCGTGTCGTTTGTACTCTAAACGCAAATGACCTACATGACGGTTATCAAATATATTCGTTACTTCATACTTATTGCTAGTCAGTTATTATAAGAAGACGAAATAGGTGCTTCACATAGTAATAGAGTGGATCCATTCAATGTAAAATATTTATTTATTATTATAGTTGCAATACGTTTCTTATTACATTACATAACTCTTTGCACTAGCAATTGTCAGCGGATCCGTGTTAAGAATATATACATTTTGTTAAAGTTAACTTTTATGTTATTATTTTTTTATTTTCTTCTTTTACGAGCAAATAGTAAATCTATTACTGTTAAATATGCTCTGTAATATTATTGACGTGCACTTATATTAAAGATGGAAGTGGGCGCTGACTCCTGACATACAGGTTTAATCGAATTTGGGAGTCAGAGACTTCAAAAAGCTTATGTAACAACAAACAAATATGTCAATAAAGAAATATATTATAATTATTATATCTGATTTTCCTTATTTTTAATGATGCCTCCGACCCAAAATAGATAAAAAAACGTTCTTATGTATTAACTGTGGTTGCTATTCGAGTTTCTGAATTAAAAAAAAAACTGAAAACATTACTTTTTACAGACATACTCGTACATAAAACACAGCGATCGCACACAATTTCAAAATTCTTCTAACTAAAAGTAATTATTCCAGCCATCTTAGCTTAACGTACATCGATTTTTTTTAATCGATAGGTAACGGACCCTATTCGAGGTATACTTTTAATCATTTATAAAAGAATTATGAAAATCGATTATTGAAAGAGGCAAAGATCACGTACATAGAGTAACCAACAAAAAGACACTGCCGAATAGAAAACCTCCTTTCTGGAAGTCAGTAAAAAATATAGTTTGGTTGATTGTGTTAGTTCAATGGTTATGGACGAACGAAAAAATAATGGTACGGATTATTATTAACTAAAAACCTGTAACGATTATATCATCATGACAAATGAGTTTAAATAATTTTTTATGTTTAAGATATTGGTTTCTATCAAACAGACTGTTCCACGTTTTCTTCGTTAATATTTAATACGTATAAATTATCGAGAAAACAACTATAATTTAACTAATTTTTCGTTACTCAATTCTGCTTAACGGCATTTAAGTGACATAGTATTCAAATTCGCAGATAAATAAATTCATCAAGACTTAATACACATAGGAACTGGCCATACAGTATCGCTTTTTATTTAATCTGTAACTGGATGTTTGTCCATTCACATGTCTTAAGACTCCGTTTTTATACACTACTAACTACACTTTCGCGGTTAGCTATGTTTATACATAAATAGTAGAATAATAGTTATATATATAATATATATTTAAATTATATAGCAATAAAATTTAAATTATATAGCAATTTCCCCTTGCTTTGCTCGGGTGCGTACGCCGTACACGGATTTTGTTCACAATTTTATGGGTTTTAATTTTTTTCGCGGAACCCTGATTCTTTTTCTAAAATAAAAGTAGCCTAAGTTACTCCTTATAACATCAGCTATCTGCCAGTGAAAGTCCCGTCAAAATCGGTCCAGCGGTTTCGGAGACTTGCCGGAACAAACAGACAGACAGACAGACAGACAAAAATTGTAAAAAATGTTGTTTTGATATATGTACCGTGTATACATCCATATGCATTTAGTAAAAAGCGGTTATTTTAATATTACAAACAGACACTTCAATTTTATTTATCTGCATAGATATAACTTTCAAGTAAGAAAATGAGGCGTAAATCGGAAGAAACACATTATTAAGTTATTTATTTTTGTCACATATTTTCTGTTATATATCCTTAAATGTAGTTTGCGAGGCTGAGATACACTTTCACTCCTTCCGATATCTACTCATTCCGTCATCTTTCTTAGTATTTATATACATGTATTGCGTATGCTTGTTTAATACTTGTATTTCCTTTAACTCTAAGTTTCTTAATGTTACTTACCACTTAGTGATCTTAAAATTTAAGTCCATTTATTTTATTTTTTTAAGGAGACTAAACGTCATAATTTAAACAAAGTCACTTATTTTTTGAAAAGAAAAGGAATTTCTAAAAAAATAGCAAAGAAAGAAATTTCGAGGTGCATGGCTGTTATAATAAAGCTAGCAGAATCCGTGGCTTCGCGATTTCGAAATTTCATGCAAATATGTCCAAGGAATAAAAAGTTTCATACAAACTTTTATCCCCTAATTCACCCCCTTGGGGGTTGAATTTTGAAAAATCCTTCCTTAGTGTATGCTTTCGTTATATGAGGAATATAAGTGCGTGCGCAATTTGCTAGCCTTAAGTCAATCAGTCAATCACTTTCGCCTTTTATATAATAAGATATCCAAATATCGTAAATCTTATCATATATATATATATATATATATATATATATATATATATATATATATATATATATATATATATATATATATATATAGTGTAGTGAACGAAGTTAATAAAAAACGTTTTGTATTAAACATAATATTATATAAACAAATCTCATAAAAATTGCCGAATCAATATTGGCCAATATCGCACCAGATAATAAAAAAACTTGTAAAACTGAAGTATGGAGAACATGCGAAATTTAAATTGTCTTTGGAATGTACCCATGTTTTATTTGGCCAGAATTCTAAGCAAACGAAGTCACGGATATACTAAAGTTTTCGATATGCTACGAGGAACACATTAAATACTGTACAAATGCAATTCCATACATTACGCCACTCCCTCTCTCCTATTTGAAAATTGACGCTAATTATATCTATGCAACACAAATGCATTGTGAAAAAAGCACAAAATTATATAATAAAAAAGGCACAAAATTATATACTTTGCCAAAAAAATTAAGCACATCAGAGTATAATCATTTTAAAAGCATTTGCAAAATATTGCGTTTTGATGATGAAAGTAAGTTTACTTTGAATAGGTCGTATAGATCAACGACAGTTGCAAAAAACCATCAACAGACGAATTGAATTTAATTAAAAAATTGCTCAGTTGAGAGTGACATAAAGGTCACGACTCTCGAATTTAATTTCGTTTGAAAAATATTTACTGAAGTGCCTAAACTTTCAACGTATTTTTAGCATTGACTGATATTTTGGCTATAATTAACTGCCTAGTAGTGCTCTAGTGAATATCATGTACGTCAACAGATCCAGAAGTCCTGGGTTCAAATCTTGGGTTGAAACAAACAAAGTCACTTGGTTTTTCTATCTAAAAAATTGTTAGCTGGAAAGCTAGCGAAGTTAAAATTCCGTGCCTGGGAGGTAAAACCTTCGTTCGGTCCTACGTCTGATCTTTCACCGGTTAGTGGGTCTTAGTGGTAGTTACTTACTTAGTGAGAGTGTACTTGTATTTTTTTGTTATTACACTACATATATGTAATACTAGCGACTCACCCTCGCTCCGCTCGGGATCGTCCCTACTTACGTTTTAACGTTTAGTATAGATTTTTCAGAGATGAGATATTTTCCCGCAGTAAAAAGTATCCTATATGTTGACCCGGTTAACCAGCTATCATCATACCGAATTTCATTAAAATCCCTCCAGTGGTTTTTCCGTGATGCGGTAACAGACAGACAGACAGACAAAAATTCTAAAAACTATAGGTTCGGCCTCTATTTTTAAGATTAAGATATTAAGATTTTCAAAAAAATATTTAATGTACAGTTCGGCTTAGTTACAATTTTATTATATGTAATGATGTCAAGTCTCAGTGAAATTAGCCGCCGTGGACAAGATCGATCAGAAGGGCACTACACTATAGTGTTTTTCTAAAATTTCGTGACTCAAATGAAAATTGCAGAAAACATCATGACGAGGCTCTAAATTAAGCATCTTAGAGACGGTCATCTTATAAACCAATAATAAATTAGCAAAAATAATTATTGTTTAAACAATTAAAATCAGAATATAAATAAACAAGAAGATATAATTTAGATATTACTCCTCCATAATACTATCGAATCTAATATATTTAAACGAGCAATTCGAGCCGGTATAAATAAATAAATAAATAATTATACAAATATTTATTTATTTATACCGGCGATCTCGGAAACGGCTTTAACGATTTCGCTGAAGTTTGATGTGTGGCGGCTTTCGGGGGCGAAAAATCGATCTAGACTAGTCTTATGTCTGGCAAAACGCGTGCTTTCGAGTTTTACATGCGGTTTTCTTTCATATTATTCCACGTAAAATGTGATCGATAATTTCTTACACTCGGGCATAAGTGGGTTCGAATCCCGGTCGGATCCGAAGTTTCCACTTTTGTTTTTTTCTTGTATTTATTCTAGTTTTTAGTTTTTTTTTTTAGTCTAAAACATACAAAATATATAGATATAACAAAAAAGAACTCCGAGCGAAGCTCGGTCGCCCAGGTACTAATAATAATATAAACAAGTAAATATTATGTAAATGATTAGAAAGTATTTTTTATTAATGTCGGTCGACCTTTGCTTACTGCTGAAGACGTGTATGTATGTAAATTGATAAATTTTATATTCAAAAGATGTTAACATATTCAGCTTCTATTATTATTATGTAAGCATAATAGCCGAATTATGCTAACGGTCGGTCTGTGCGTGCAAAAATAATCGATTGATATTGTATTACAACAATATTTTTTGATAATGTCTAATACAATCTTTCTAAACGAAGAAGATAAGCGATGGGGTTTTTAAATTAAAAGGAAGTACAAAGTATTACGATGAAATATTATGAAAAAATTAGCGTGCTTAGCTTCCTAAAAACTTAGCTTGATTCCCCATACAAACTTTCATTCCCATTAAGGGATTATTTCCGGAATAAAAAGTATCCTATGTCCTTCCCAAGGTCAAAAACTATCTTCTTACCAAATTTCATCTGAATCGGTTCAGTAGATCCTCAGATTACCCCCTACAACCTCGCAAACTTACAAACTTCACCTCTTTATAATATTAGTATAGACAAATAATAAAACAAAAATAGTAAAAATATTAGAACTCAACGAAAATTTTGTGTAGAGCACGAATAGGTTAGTTCGACCGGAAAAGTACTTACATGGTACATACTTACAGAATATGAACGTAGAGTGACAGTTGATACCATACATTAGAAGTTTAGATAAAGGCTTCGGAGGCCAAACATACTCGTATTCATTTTCTCTTCAGGGTGGTAGTGCGCCAGTGAAGTCCATGGGAATCGGGGTAGCATACATTCACAGCTTACGGTTTCTACTAACCATAAGTAAGGTGATTTGCATATTTAACACCTTTAGCGATATATATATATATATATATATATATATATATATATATATATATATATATATATATATATATATATATATATACTAGCAACTCACCCTCGCTCCGCTCGGGTTCGTCCCTATTTACGTTTTAACGTTTAGCTCAGAGATGAGATATGAGATATTTTCCCGCAGTAAAAAGTATCCTATATGTTGACCCGGGTAACCAGCTATCATCATACTAAATTTCAACAAAATCTGTCCAGTGGTTTTTCCGTGATGCGGTAACAGACAGACAGACAGACAAAAATTCTAAAAACTATAGATTTGGCTTCTGTATCGATAATAGAGTCTATTTCAATAAGATTTTTCAAAAAATATTTAATGTACAGATTCGGCTTAGTTACAATTTTATATATATATATATATATATATAACCCTCTTTAACGCTAATAATAAGTATATTGTGTAACGCAATATTTTTAATATTTACTTTCTAAATGTAAAACCTAAAAGAAAACCTTAAACTTTCACTTAAAAAAATACCTACCTTTTATTAAGATTAGAGCTTCTTCTATCAACTTGAATGGACAATCTCGCTTCGAATACTTCGGACATCTAGAAAGGAATAGTTTCATAATCCAGACGTATATTTTATGCGCGAATATTACACAATATCTACACATTTCTCGCTCCGATCTTAACAATTCCTGAACGATGCAATAACTACGGTGATTTTAAACTGACCACTAAACATTACTTTATAATAAAAGGTACAGCTTTTATTAAAACGTAATGTTTAGTTGATTTCGAATCTGGCAATATCATCGCTGGACGATGATAGACTGTACGTATCTCTTAGCAAACTGTTTTTTAATTTTATATACTACAAGCGACTCGCCCTCGCTCCGCACGAGTTCGTACCTATTTACGTTTTAACGTTTAGTATAGATTTGTCAGAGATGAGATATTTTCCCGCAGTAAAAAGTATCCTATATGTTGACCCGGATAATCAGCTATCATCATACCAAATTTCATCAAAATCCCTCCAGTAGTTTTTCCGTGATGCAGTCACAGACAGATAGACAAAAATTCTAAAAACTATTGATTCGGCCTCTGTATCTATAATAATGTCTATTTCAATAAGATTTTCTAAAAAATATTGAATGTACAGATTCGGCTTAGTTACAATTTTATTATATGTATAGACTAGCTGACCCGACAGACCTCGTTCTGTCAAATCAAGTGTGTAGCAGGCCTAATTAGAAAAATGGTGTTTTTACCGTGAAAGTTTTCAAATTTTTCTCTTCGTAAGACCCTTCTTGGGACTTCAACGAATCTTTAAAGAAAAATAGCCAAATTGGTCCAGCCGTTTTCGTGTTTTGCGCTTAGCAACACGTTTACCCATTCACTTTTATTTATATAGACTAACGACTCATCTTGTTACGTTTTAACGGTTAGTATATATTTCTCAGAGATGAGATATTTTCAATAAAAAGTATACTATATAGACCCGAATAACCCGGATGTGGTTTTCTCGTGATCCGTTCCCAGAGAAACAGACAGACAGATAAAAGTTCTAAAAACTAGAGTCGGCTTCTGTATCTATAATAACGACTATTTCAATAAGATTTTCCAGAAAATCTATACTAATATTATAAAGCTAAAGAGTTTGTTTGTTTGTTTGTTTGTTTGGTTGAACGCGATAATCTCAGGAACTACTGGATGGAATTGAAAACATCTTTTTGTGTTGGATAGTCCATTTATCGAGGAAGGCTTTAGGTTATACATCATCCCGGAAAAATGTACGGTTCCCGTGGGATAGTTGTTTTTGTCTAGACGAACCCGAAGCGAAGCGAGGGTGAGTCTCTAGTATTTAATATGCAGATTCGACTCACAATCAGTTAGAATTTTATTCTATGGATACAGGCACATAATTCATATTAAAAAACATTTTTTTTATATATTTGGAAGAATTTTAATACCCATTACATTTAAAGGAAACAATCGCTTATTAATGTACAATGTATAATATAATGTAATGATATACATCAGATATAACAACCCTTTTTCTAAATCTATCTATGTTCCATAAATTATATAAATGAAAATAGAACAACTACTCTACATCTCGTACTATGTATTACTGAAAATGAATTGCAATAATTGTTGTAATAGTTACTTATCACCTGATTGCGCCAGAAGAAGGGTTATGTTTTTTGTACGTATGTATGTTTCTTTGGTACGCTCTGTAGCCTAAACGACTTGATGGATTTTAGCTTGAGGGGTGTCGTTAGGGTTAGATTCGTCTCAATTCTCAGAGTGACACCGCGTATATCAAAATTATAAAAATTAAAATGGCCGATTTTCTTCATTTTTTTTCCTTTAAAAGCTGTAAGTGTAAAAAATATACAAATTATTTGTTTAAATGTAATTTAGAATGAGAAATGCTAAAAAACAACAGAAAAAAAATATTTACAAAAAACAATATGCTTTTCATTTTTTTTAAGAAAATATGAACTGTATTTTTTTATACTGCTCATATAACTTTTAAAGGACGGTGTATAAACATGCCGCGCCTGAAATATTAGCATTACTAGTCTAGAATCAAACTAGTCAACCTAGACACAGCTGCGTTACAGATTTCATATAAACATATACATTTAATTATAAGCGTTTATTACAGAAACGTTACGAAAGCAAATCTGCGAGCTCCGTCGTTTATCATTCGACATTGCTTTAAATCCATTCCTTTTTTGCCCTTGTTATATTAAGCTGTAATATTTATTTTTACAGATACATTAAAATAAATTTATTATTTATTGACATTTCCTTATACAGCTTTTATCACTTTGACTTTTAAAAAAAGCTGTCATGGACGATCATTAAAAAAAATACATTTAATCTTAAATAAATCTAATTCGCAATTGCAATTAAATATAAAATATTACCCCTAATTCGATGTTATTTAACCATTTACTCTACTTTTTATTAGTTGATCTCTTACGAAATATTTGGCATTTGAAGTTTACATGCTTTTACTTTGTCTGACCGAACTGACCAGAGCTTAGAGACCTATTTCTTCATTCGCTATAAAGCTGTGTTGGGAAACAAATCATATCCTTTCACAAAAAGCCTAGTTCTAGGCTCTTTATATTGTAAATGTACTTTGACCCTTATAGGTATAGTAATAGGGATTGCGTTTCCAAAAGTCAGTAATCAGTAGCCAATAATTGAAAGTACCCAGTCCAGTTTCAGTAATACTTAGCATTAAAGCCCGTTTTCATCGACGGATTGACACATATTGTTAGAAAACTATAAAATAAAAAAATGAGCGCGTGTAACGTTTACGCGCGGTTGAAGTAAAATTTCTTTGGCGCTGTGGCAGATACCGCAATTAAATTAAAACAAATCAAAATATAAATATAATATTTTTTATAAAATAATAATAATTATTAAATTATTAATAATTAATATATATTTTTATTAATTATTAATAATAAATTTGACTGTCACATCCGCGACACTCATTTTCCCAATGTATTGACTTACCCCTCAGTCACGCCTAAAAAAATTTTACTTCAATGAAAGTTTCTAAAATTTAATTTCAAAAAAAATAATAATTTTAAAATTGTAATGCTATAATAATAGGCAATTCAGACTGTTTTACGTTTGAGTAATAAAATTAATATAGATCTGGTTAATGTAAACGGGCTTTGAACTAATACATTATTAACAGTTACAATTCACAGTTTGGCTTCGCCTAGAATATTCTACAATAGATATTTACACTGGCTTACATCTAAACATATAGACGTTGAGTCAGATATTTAGTTGTTACGGACACAAATTCATATGAAACCATATTAAATAAATTATTTAATAATAATACTTAATCTTAGATATACGCGAATATTTGACATTTGAAATAAAACTATTTTTTCGGGAGAGTCCCGAGTTCTTTATTGCTGTATAGCATTCGAAACGTTGGGAACCACAAAACAAAATAAATGCGCTAAAAAATCAGAAAAGATAGTTTTATTTATTTAATAATGTGTCAAAAATCACTTTAAAAGTTTTTTAAATAATTGAATAAAAAACATCTAATAGAAGCTTATAGTCCGTAACAAACCCAACATCCTTTCGATGAGTTTCGCTATCACACATTACAATTTATCTAAATTCGCTAATTAAAACAACTAATCACAAATTGTAGATTTGGTCTTCTCAAATTTCAAATTAACTATATTACAGCACGTCTGTACTACTTTCAAATAACTTTAGTTAAGTAAATAACTCGTTAATTATTCAGCAAAACGAATAAATAACATGTATTTTTACTCACCCAGTTTTTTAGGTTCAAATAACCACATAATTAAGGTAGACCGCTGGGTTTTTAAACAAAAAAAAAACTCTTTTAAATATCTTAATACATAAATTTAGGTTTGAATTTTTATATTTAATAAATTATTTTAGCCGAATAAATAAAAAAATATTTATTCGATATCGATTATCAAGCAAATAGGTTTAGCTTTAAAACTATAGGTCGAGATGTAGAACGATGATATATACCTAACATCGTACTAAAACCGAGACCGTCTAAATTCTACAGGTAAGTTATAAAAACTATATTTTGAGACCTTAGAACGTCGAAAAAGTCAATATTGTCTATCTACCTATGATTACAAAAACTACACGATCACGCCCTAACACTTACCGAAAACCTATTATAGCCAGGAATTAAAGCACATGACTAAATATCTCTACTGAGACAGAGTTTCATACAATCGCGCAACAATCGGTTTACTACTACATATTTTTTTTTACACCACGACGGTGGCAATCAAGCATACGGCCCGCCTGATGGTAAGCGGTTACCGTAGCCTATGGACGCCTGCAACACCAAGGGCAACACATGCGCGTTGCCGACCCTGTAAAAAACTAATTACTCCCCTTTTGAAGGACCCCATACTGTAGCACGTTGGGAAAACCTCGGCAGGGAGTTCATTCCACAGCGGGATGGTCCTACATATCACGAGTTGACAAAACCAGTTATTTCCGGCTAGACTGTTGACAATGTCAGACCGAACGTATCATACTCATAGACGTAGAGAGTGGACTGAGTGTTTCTTTGCCAGTCGTCAGCTAATGTGCGGCCAAAAATCTTCTTTATTCATTGAAATAACATTAATGAAGACAAATATTTATAACTACTTTACATTCCATTATAATATTATAATTTTTAATAAATTATAATATTGTAATTTTTTACATTCCATTTTTGAATTCAAATAGGAATAAAAGACAGGTTACTAGCCGCACATTCGCTTTCTCTCTTTCTAGAGAGTCAATATCATGACACTATTGCTCAGTCCATTCTCTAGGTCTATTATATATCACGAGTTGACAAAACCGGTTATTTCCATCTCGACTGTTGACAATATCGGACCTAGCGCGTCACACTCAAAAGAAAACGCTCACACCGTCCCGATATGTAATAGATCCTATTGATGCGATTGTATGTTAAAACTTTGTCTCTGTAGTAATATTTACTCATGCGATAGTGACTAGATTGAAATACACGTAGCTAATTAAACGTTAATGGCTTAAACACACTGAAGATTTTCTATATAGCCTTTATTTTTTTTTTTATCAATATTAGTAATAAAATCCGACAGTGTACGCTCTAATTTAATATTAAACGAACATATTTACAGAATATAAAATATCAATATCAATCGTTTTTGGCTGAATACTTAATACGCTAAACTAACGATGATTTAAAGCAGCTACTTAGTACTTAAAAGACCAAAAAGAATATTTATTTTTATCAAGCAATATACTGTATAGAGCAATTTATATATGAGAATTGTATTTCGAAAAATGATATATTTCCTTACAAATACAAGTTACACACGAATTTCGTTATGACTTTATTAATGTTTTTGAATTTCAGGAAGTATATAAGCCACTTAATATATGCAAATAATAACTATGCTATAGAACAAAATGATTCTATCCATAAACATCTAAATAAAGCAATCAACTTTACAGCTGCAAATTTTAATCATAATCAAACAATAATTTGTTTGATTATGATTAAAATAAAAATTTAGCTTATGCTAATAATACTTCCTGAAGTCGCTTATTACTGTGATATGAAAAACCGACGTATACCATCTTGTACTATAATTCAGTCATTTTGTCTACATGAAATTTTCAAATAAATCATCTAACCTTTAATTACTAACGTAACCGATTATTTTATTACTAAAAGAAAATGACTAGAATTTAAAAAAAAATCTACTCAATTATTTGGCACTTGTCAAAGTAAATACATTTCAATTCATAAATTAACAGTATGAGCCTTAGTAATTCCTATGATCGAAGTAACCGCAATTAGGTCGATAGTTTCAAAAGTGGTTTGAGGATTGCGTAATGTTAGTGTACGTACAGATAGTAATAAGTAGCGCAGAACTGATGGCCTATCGAATAGGTTACCAAGATATCTGATGGATACGGGAAGAGAAAGCATTTTTGTTGCTCAATTTTCTAGAAGAGTCACGTTTGGTTACCTTTTGTAATCTTATACTTGTGGTAAGCTGGATTTGTTCAAGTATTACATTGAAAAAAAAAATGTAGGTTATCTAGAATCACGATATTAAATCGATAAATATAATCGATACGTTAATCGATTTTGCTAAAGATTCTGATTAAAAAAAATGTAGGTGATGGAACTGCAATGGTATTACAAGGTATTACAAATTTGGTCCTGCCACTTCACTCAACAAAAAAGCATATCTAAAGTATAAAAAGAACTAAAACGCCATTTTTATTTAGACACAAACAAATAAAACTTTACGATTATTACATCAAAGTCGCATCAATATAGGACGCCATAAAAAAAAAGAACAATTAAACAACAGAGTCGCAATTTGTAGATGCGATATTTGCGATAGTTGGGTTGGGAATAAGACATTAGGGAAGGCCACCAGATCCGACTCTGCCTCATGTGTCCTTAGGTCACGCTCTGCCCAGCATGGCGGCCACGTCGCCCGCCGACTGCGAGTGCAGGAGCGCCGTCCGCGCGGGCCGCGGGGGCGGGAGACGAGGCAACGCCAGCATTCCTGATGGAGTACTGCCCAGAGCACAACCAGTCACAAATTCGTGACGAGTTGCCTCTGTTGGCGTGATACGTCGTTTTGGATCCCATCTGAAAGAAAAAAAATGTTATCTTCTTACCATGACAGTTGTAAATTAATTGAAATTACGGACAGAAAAAGCGCATCATTCATCCATTAAGCGCTTAGGATCATTTAAGTTAATGACCTGCTAATTGCAAGACGCGTGTCTGTAACTTAGACAAACTTGATGTTAGCAAACTAATGCCGTGCATTCTGAATGTTTAGACATTATTAAATAAAGCGTTTTAAATTAGATAATATTTTCTTAGATTTACGCGAATATTTGACATTTAAATAAAACTATCTTTTCGGATTTTTTCGCGAATTTATTTTGATTTCTGGTTCCCGACGTTTCGATTGCTTTACAGCACTCATGGTCACGGGAGAGACTAAGGTGTTAGATGTCTCAAAGGTCCGCGAAAAAATCCGAAAAGATAGTTTTATTTAAATGTCATAATTAGATTTTAATCATTATATATGTTAATAAAACAAAAATAATAAAATAATATACTAAATATCTTATATGCCCATTTTTTTCTTTCAAATTTTGTTTGCTTTAGGTTTAGACTATTTGCGCTGACAACTTTAGATACAGTATTCATTATAGAGTTAAAAAAATAGAGCGATACCTCCTAAAAAGTTTATTTTTAATTGATAATCGCGGCTTGATTATTGTTCTCGAATGTTAATGTTTCTATTATCATTTATAACCCTTACAGTTCGTTCAAAGTTAGCCTAGTTTAGTTTTTATTATGTCCTTAGAGCTTACCGAGTGTCGCTAACATATGCATGACCATATACAGGTTCTTGAGCTTAATCGTGTCACAGACTTTAATACCTTGTGATATTAAACCCTAAAACTGTCCATAAAAATAATAAAATTAATAAAATATGTCAAAATAACGTTACATTCACTTTTATTGAAATACAAAATTGAAATCGTATTACAGTGCTTTTCATCATACTTATGCCAAAACAGCTATTCAATTTCATAGAGCTTACTATTGTATAATGTTAGTCTGTCTTCTTCGTTATATCAGCTAACGTGAAGTGTTAATTGAGATTATTTTTGTATTTTTTTACATGTAAAACGAGAACGTGAAAATCATGATAACTTAGTTTGTCGCCATTTTCACAAATCAAATGTTTTGTGTTTTATACCATTCAAGCCCTGTCTAAGAGAGTAAAGCATGAAAGTGATAGGGAGTTCGGCGACCGGCTGCATCTAGATCAAGGCGGTAGAGTTGTACCCACACCTACCTAAGTACAGTTCACATTGGTCATTTAATGCACATTCATAAATACTGTTTGTCTAATTGAAATACGCACAAATGCTTAAATATGGAATTTAGGGCGAGTATTTAATATTTCGTAACTGATTTAATCCGAGTGTTTTTGAGCAGACCACCAACATTCCTAAGTAACTTAATTGTTACATTACATTTCTGCTATGTTTTTACTTTTTACACTACTAAAAACTGTGTTGAATTTGAAACTCGCATGTTATTTTTTGCATGTAAGCCGCAATTTATGTACGAAATTATACTAACATTTAAGATTATTTAAGTGGTTATATAAATTATGCTATAATATATTAAATCACAAGCACATTTAATGTATAATTTTTACTTTAAAATATATTTCATACTAGCGACTTACCCTCGCTTTGCTCGGGTACGTTTTATTTTTTTTGAGCGGAATAACAATTCTTTTTCTAAAATAAAAGTAGCCAAATTTACTTCTTATAACAAAAGCTATCTGCCAGTGAAAGTCCCACCAAAATGAGTCCAGCCGTTTCAGAGATTAGCCGAAACAAACAGACAGACAAAAAAATAAAAATTATGTTTTCCTTATAAGTACCGTATATAATTTCATATGGATTTAGTAAAAAGCTGTTATTTTGACATTACAAACAGACACTTCAATTTTATTTATCTGTACAAATATAATAATATTATATCAAAAGAACAATCTGATATAGTAAAAAACTTGTATTAAATTCATCAATTAACTTTCACTGAGATGACATTACTTCTTTTACTTTTCCCTATTGTAAATGTAAATGCCATGAGTCTGCTCTGTACGTACTTCGAATGCATAATTAATAAGTACATACGTCTCCGATTCGCATAAATTAGAAAAGTTTTAATTTTATGACTTATACTTAACAAGTAATTAACTGAAGCATATATTTAATTTTTTTTTTATTAGAAAATTTTAAAAAAATATTTGTATCTTTTGACTAAATTATGCCACAGATAATGTAAATTAGATATAAATTATATTAAATAAATGTACATGCCTATTTCAAACTATAACTTAGCTTTTAATTTCTTAGATTATAATAAATGTTACATAAAAGAAATTATTTAATTTTTATCGCAAAAGCATCAGAATAAAAATTAAAATAAAATAGGTCAAGTGCGAGTCGAATTCGCACACGAAAGGTTCCGTACAATTGTACACGTACTTCTTATTAATATGATTTTTACTCTATGTACGTAGTATATTAACTTCGATGATCGATTACGAACGATAAAAAAGAATCTTGTATTTTTATTTTTATTTATTTTTTATTGTCAAAGCGGCAATAGAAATACATATATTGTGAAAAATTTTTACTCTTTATCTATTATGGTTCATGAGATACAGCCCTCTGACAGACGGACGGACAAACGGACAGACGGATGGACAAAGGAGGCTTAGTAATAGGGTTCCGTTGGCACCCTTCGGGTACGGAACCCTAAAAATGAATATATCAAAATACAACTAACCGTAAATACAATTTTTACTGCATCCTTCATGACATTGGCAAAGTAATCTGTACTTATCTGGCATGCTTTAAACTTTAAAGCCATAAACATGAAAATTGAATTGAATTAAATCTAATATATTGCAAATTGAATATTTTTATAAAACTGTTATTAAAAAAGAATTTAGGACATGCGCGTTATTTGACAGAGTGATTTTTATTGTAAGCTTAGTTTTTTTTTAAATTGGCCGAGTTATTCTAAAAATACAGCTTCAGCTCAATGTATTGCGCGCTCCTACAAGGGTTGCCAACCTTACTTTATAATAACATATCTAACTTTATTTTTAATAAATATTCTTTATACTTTTGCATAAAAATAAAGTATGCGATAATACTTTATTTCGAATCTTTACTATGATGCGCAAAATAAAATACATACGTAATTTTTGAATGATTTGTCAATTTTATCGATACTATGCAATGAAAATTTAAATTTGAAAAATGCTTTTTTTTCTTGCAAATAATTTATTTTTTCTTATTCCAAGACTCAAATACGTTTACTTCCTCAAAAAAAGTTGGCAACCCGCATTCATTGAAGAAAAGTATAAGAATTGAACAAATGCAAGTCTGACTAGTATACCGAGGGTTCCCCTAACATGAAACATAAAATTTTTATTTTGTTTTAACATTCTTTTTTTTGACTTCAAAAATAAAATAAAATACATATTGATATGTATGTATATATGTTACAGTAAAAACTATTTTTAGTCAAAACTACTTTTGACTAAAGAGGTTGGTCAAAAGTAATTTTGACTGCAGGCTTTGGTCAATAGCAATTTTGACTGGCACATCGGTCAAAATTCTTTAAAAGTTAAGGAGGTAAGTAGGTTGAAGGTTACTCGGAAGAACCCTTTCTTTCTTTCTAGGTTAGGTTAAGTTAGAATAGTGACCACAGCGCCACAATTTAAAGAGTTTTGGCCGATATTCCAGTCAAAACTGCTATTGACCAAGGCCTGCAGTCAAAACTACTTTTAACTGTTTTTGTTAGTCAAAAGTAGTTTTGACCACGAAAGAGTTCTGACTGTAACATATACATTCTAATAAAACGCACGATAAAACTTCCAAGCAATTAACCAGTTGTTAATAATAAAAGTATCTCGTAATATATAATTACAGTTAATTAACATCTCCATCGTATAATCATCGCCGGATCACTTTCCAAATGAACAATATTAGGATAATTTATGTTATTAAAATATGCAATAGCCAACAGATGTTTTAACACTTCGTGGCATTACATCATTTGATATTTGAATACATCAACTGTCATTTTGCTCTTGCTTAAGATCAATTTACTTAATAAAACTAACATTGAGTGTTAGATAAGCTCTAGACTGTTGGATCTGAAAACAAAATTTTGCTCAAGATGTCCTTATATAACGAAGATTGGCTTAGCACAATGCGGAATGACTTGAAAATTTATTTCTTAAACCGGTTAAATAGGGGATGCAAGTTTGTGTGGAAGATCGTCATAAGAGCTCCTCAAGCTCATATTACCGATGATGGGAAATCCCACCAAGCTCGCCATATTTTTTAAACAAACATTTTTGAAGTTATACTTCTTTTGGGACGTTTGGAAATAAATATGAGAGTAAACTTTAGCGATGCGCGCGCACACCGACGGCCAAAAAGCGACATGATGAAGTTAGCTAAAAGCTACATGATGAAGTTAGCTAATAACTGTTTGTTGTCACGATAATCACTAACCGTTGTTATTGTCTGACGAATGATATATAATATTATATTCTTTCCTTAAACGATATTCTATAAATATATGATTGTAATATGCCTAATATGCCTTATTTAATTATTTAATTTATTTCTCATTCCTTTTACAAACATAGAGTTGTGACATACGAGATGAAATCTTTAGCTATTTTTGTTCTGTTACGCCAAAGAAGTATAACTTCTTACATGCGTATATACGTACACAAACACGTTTTTTTTTAAATTTAAAAAATATCGTGACAGTATTTTTGTACAATAATTTATTGTATAAGAGATATTACTACATAAGACTTTCTGTTCTAACGACATACCGTGACTAATAGACACCGCTTATTAAGGTACATGATGGATATCTTTATAGCATATTTGTATTTTTCCATCTAACTAACACAGGTGTTACAATAATTTAACACAATTTGATAATAAACATAATATAGCATCACAGATGATTCTTTCCAGTGAGGGTGTCATACACCCACACTCCAAACTTCCAACTATAATTATCTAACTTGGCCGGTTTTGATATGCCACCTATGTAAGACTATATTATAACAGCTTAAAAGAGAAATTTTAAATTCTGGAAAGTATTCATCATCTATCTATACTTCTATACGTTAATATTAAAAAGAGGAAAGATTTTTTGTTTGTTTGTACCGAATAAGCTCCGAAACTACTGAATCGATTTAGATGAAATTCGGTAAGAAAATAGTATGAGACCCTAGAAAGGACATAGGATTTTCCCGGAACAGAAGAGTTTTTATCCCGGAAATCGATTCTTAAGAGGGGTGAAAATGGGGATGAAAGTTTGTATGGGGAAGCAACTTAGGGACGAACCCTAGCGAAGCGAGAGTGAGTCGCTAGTTTTTATAAAATTTCATGTCCTGGCTGATTCTATAATGCAATGATCCAATTATTGGTCTTATTGTTAAAGCTATAATATATTGATTGATTTAATTATTGAAATATATTGATTTCTTACAATGGCATGACAAACATCTAAGAAATAAAAATTACGAAGAGTGAAAAAAAAAAAACTTTTTTTTTTAAGGAATGATACTTTTCTGTCTGCGTTTATTTGATATTTGGTAACCTTTCTTTCCATTAATAATATTAGTATATTAATTAACATCCATTTCGGCATTTCGTTTTTCAAAGTCAAAAACTTTACTCCTCAATGTATAAGTTAATTGGGAAAATCATTTTTGGAGGATGTCAAATAAAAAAGACACACAAATCGAGTAAAACTCGAACCCATGGCCTTTGTCTTAGAAGACAGTTCCCATTCCGTCCCATTGGATCATATGTAAGTCATCATTACGTCATTTCATAAGAAGGATGTCAGTTTCTTAATGTTCACTATTAACATTTTTACTTAATTTAAGGCTCTAATTTCTTATACATGAATGTGGGAAAGAATGCGGAGATAGTAAATTATCGTAACAAATTGCTTAAACGGCAAGAACTTTAACACGTGAAGTAATTTAAGTGCTCAGTTAAGAAATAAAGGCGAAAGTTTTCGTAACAAAAATTCTAAGTAAATAGATAATAAAATAAAACAAATTAAAAATAAACCCACGACGGAAAATTGTGACTAATTGACAAAAAAAACGTGTATGTGTACTTATGTACGTACGTAAGAAGTTATACTTCTTTGGCATAACTTCATCATGTCGCGTTCTGCTAACTTCATCATGTCGCGTTCAGCTAACTTCATCATGTCGCTTTTTGGCTGTCGGTGTGCGCGCGCTTCGTAAAAATTTTACCCTCATAATTTTTTTCAAACGTGCCGAAAGAAGTATAACTTCAAAGATTAAAAAAAAGCTATTGATAATATTCTACATTACGCTTTAATGTCGTGGGTTTTTGAATTTTTTTATTTGAAGTTTTCTTTCATGTCAAAATTTTCCGTCATGAGTTTTTTAAATTTTTAATTTATGTTTAGTTGTGGCTTTTTAAAATTATAATAGTAAATGCAATACATTTATTTAAATACAATAACCATTTTGGGGAAACATATGTATACTGTAGCGCACCCTGGCGGTCTGTAACATTATAAAACTTAGCTAAGAACGTGCTCAGAAATGAGACTTATACAAAGTAAGAAACCGTTTCAAAATTGACCTAGCCGTTTCCAAGAAAAATGGTAACAGACGCACACACGAACACCTCTTACCCCAAACGCATATATACCGTCTCAGTGGCCGTCGCTGATAAAAATAGTTTTTTTTTTAACTGAATATACGAATCTTTGTATCATGAAGTTCTTCCTGCGGATGTAAAATGTTAAATCTTAGTTACATAAATGAAGTGTCAAAAGCGTAATTAAAATTAAACACACGTAGTGGATATTTGAACAAAAAAATGTTCAAAGAGTGCCTTATTATTTGAGTGACTTTTTTTCAAATTAATATCAACCCACCTTTGAGTAATAAAGTATATTTTATTGTAGCATCAAGAAAATCGATTCACAATTGACGATATCGCCTAATATACACACAACACCGAGTACTTTTTTAGTCCGGTCAAATTAAACCAAAAAATAAGAGTGAAGTTATAATGATCGATAGGAAAATATTTAAACATATATTACAACTCTGGAGATGTATGTACGAGGCGTACTCATGCATCTTATGACGATTACAACTTTTACAAATTTTTGAATGGTTATCGCGAAAAACTCATGTTTTTACCATTGACCTTGAATAAAAAAAAACCATACAGGGGAAAGATGGGGAACTTTCAAATTTTATTTATAATTAGCGACTCACCCTCGCTTCGCTTCGGGTTCGTCCCGAGACAAAAACAAATATATCCCACGGGAACCATACATTTTTTCGGGATGATATATAGCCTATAGCCTTCCTCAGTTAACGGGCTATCTAATGCAAAAAGAATTTTTCAAATCGGATTAGTAGTTCCCGAGATTAGCGCATTCAACCAAACAAACAAACAAACAATCAAACAAACTCTTCAGCTTTATAATATTAGTATACTGTATAGATTATATTTTAAACGATTTCACCAATTTTCAGCTTGTTGTAAATTTATGTAGCTTCGAATGTCTAAATTGACCGGATTATTTCATGCCGGCTAAAACTTCATTGTACAGTTATGAATGAGTATTTTTATCTAAATTTAATATAAGTAATTAAAGTCTCACAACTGATACGAGCGTGAGAGAAGACATTTTAGCGATCACGACCTGAGCCTATCCCTTACACTTTCACCGCTTTCACGGACCATGGCTAAAGGTCGAGTATGCGATACTATGGGATGCACAGACGTTAAATAAAAAGTTTTTTAATTAATATTTTATGGACATATAATTTTGATACGTTCCTCTCTATATCTTTAATCAATGTGGATGAAAGTTTTTAGTTTGATTTATTTTGCACGTCTTGAGAATGATGTAATCATAATATATTTTAATATTAAAAAAAATCGCCTTCAAACTACTTCAATGATATATTAAATAAATTTATAGTAATTTATAATTTTGCCTACAAGAGAGAAAAAAAAAGTCCCGCTGAGTTTCTTTCGTTAGTTCTTCTCAGGTCTGGGGCTTCTTCTTTCCTAACTGGTAGTAGACTTATGATGTTCAGTAAGAAACAATTTAATGTTGGATAAAATATTTTGAATTGGAATTTGATTGACTGGTACTTAAAGTGGGATTGTAACCTACTAGTAAAAGTAACTTATGGATGCGGTAACTACTTTTGAAGTAAAACTTCTTAGAATCGTTGTGATTTGAAACTCGATGAAACGAAAATGCGATACTAAAAAGAGACAAACACATAAATATACAGGACTAGCGACTCACCCTCGCTTCACTTCGGGTTCGTCCCTAGACAAAAACAAATCGAACCCACGGGAACCGGACATTTTTCCGGGATGATATATATAGCCTATAGCCTTCCTCAGTTAACGGGCTATCTAATGCAAAAAGAATTTTTTAAATCGGATTAGTAGTTTCTGAGATTAGCGCGTTCAACCAAACAAACAAACAAACAAACAAACTCTTCAGCTTTATAATATTATATTAGGCCAGCGAGAAAATGAGACCGAATACATTACACACCAAGTGAAAAATAATACTGAATGAATGTTATGTAATATATTACGATAAATAAAATGTAAAATAACTTTTACACTTGGTAAAAAAAAAACTGAACCCTACAATTATCCTACTCCTGATATTCTATATACGTTCATCTCACTCTCTCGTAACCTTTTCTGAAGTTTCACATCTAGTGTGAATTGCACACATACACAATTTTTTTAAACTTAAAAATCATCTATTGTCCAAGTATTGAAGTTAATTTATATATATATATATATATATATATATATATATATATATATATATATATATATATATATATATATATATATATATATATATATATATATTAGGTAATCTGCAAATAGAGATATGTTTTTAAATATTTAAAACACGCGAAAGTTATCAACAGTGGCTAGTCTATGTCAAAATGTGTCCAAACACCTTGTTTTGTATAAATCGTGAAGTAAGGTCTAAGTTGCTTTCACCGCTCTCACTAGCAAAGGTCGACTTTAAGACATCGAGTTATTATAGTGTTATCAGATGTAGGATGCCAATATGGAGTTTAATATTTGAGACAAATAATGATAAAAATAAATATAGTTTTAAAATTCTATTTTAAAATACAGAATTTGATAAAACAAACAAGCTTCTATCATGAGAGATCCATCTTGATATTCTATAGTAATATTATAAAGAAGCAGAGTTTATTTGTTTTTTTTGTTTGTTTGGACGCGCTTATCTCAGGAACTACTAATACGATTTAAAAAAATCTTTTTAGTTTAGATAGCCCGTTTATTAAGGAAGGCTATTGGCTATATATCATCATGCTACCCAAGGGAGCGGAGCAGTAATCATACATGTGAAAAAAATCGAGCAGACTTCCATACATTATTGTAAAACTGATGTTTATAATATGTTTAAGTGCTTTAAGCTCATAAACTACTGAGAATATTTCAAAAACGAATTTTGCATAAAGCCAAAGAGTTTTTTTCTTAGTTTTATTGTTTTTTTTTTCTTTAGAGTTCTACTAGTCATAATAAATAAATTATTTTATTATCGTCCAACCATCACATGTTAACTTGATTTAAATGATATGATTACATAATGAAGCTTATAAAAACGTATAAAAATACGAATAACATAGAAGCTGTATAACTTTAAAGCTCTTCACGTAAGTTCAAAAATATTGATACACTACTAGTTTCAAGACACGGCAATTTGTTTGAATTGCGTGAGATGATTGATAGACGATTTGCACATTTGTCGTGTAATTTACTTGTAGTGTAACTCGTCCTACGTCACTTAAATGGACGATAACATTGCAAAAGAAATGTACGTTACGTTGTATATTATTTAACTTTCTTTGACCCTTGTCGATAATATGCCTGTTTTTCTCACGCGTAGAGTACGAAAATACTATACTAAATACAAATATTATAAATAGATAGTATTCCTGTCGGTCTGTCTGTTTGCTTTTCATACTTAAACAATTGATAAGGTTTTGATCAAATTACAAAGGACCTAGTTTCCATTATAAGAATGGACATAAGCTATTTTATATCCCCGTTCCGGTTAGCATGTGAGAAGAGCCAGGGGTAATAACTAGTGTTCTATCAACACTTATATTTGGTACTGGTTATAACTAAAGTAGTTTTTATTTCATTTATAAAAAAAAAATAGTTTTTATTTAGTATTCAATTCCAAAAAAAAAAATTGTTATAAAAGATTGGCATTAAAAATTACATACGTTTCCAGCTTTGCCTCTGTCTTTTAATATGCAATTACAATATTTTGTTTCATAAGTGCAATAAAGAATATACTACGTTTATTTAGTTTTTGACCAATTTTGAATTTGAATTTCAAAAAAAAAGGCAGTGAAATCATTCCAACCCTAAAAGTAAATTTAATTTTAAAGTGATTTTGAATCCAGTGTATCTTTTTAGCTAAAATGTAACTTATTTGTAATGTCCGAAGTCACGTAATCTAACAATTAACATAACACTCCTCGCGAGCAGTATTACACATAACATGACTCTATGTTTCGCGGTGTGACATAATTGCCACTTGCCAGTGACAGATTGATGAACTGAGTAATGTCTCTGATTTCTATTTTAGTTATTATTCAATCTTTGGTGACAAATATATTCAACGACAAGTTTGGCTCAGTTTGTAGTGACCCTACTTGCTGTGACAGCGGTCGCGGGTTCGAGTCCCGCGGGGGGCTATCACTTGTGTGATGAGCACGAATGTTTGTACTCCAGTTATGGGTGTTTATATTTATAATATGTATGTATTTAACGTTATATATGTATAGTGTATCAACTACCTGGTATCCATAACACAGGCCTCGTAGCTTACCATGGAACTAGATAGCGTTGTGTGTTAATGTCCCAACATATTTATATTTATATTTTATAGAAATATGCTATGAATAGACTTATAATATTCAAACAATTCTTTATATTTAAAAGCGAAAAAACACTCAATCACTTACTGACTAAACACTCTCAAAAGCTAAAAAAGAAACTTAAAAACTACTTCGGTAGGAAGCATGAGTTAAGAATATATGTATTTGGTAACTGAGCCGACGTATGGGGTTCTATATTTTATCGTAAGTTTATATGAAAGCTATATATATATATATATATATATATATATATATATATATATATATATATATATATATATGTATTGCGGCTAGAGATGCTAGAGCTAGAGACATGAAGATGAGATATTCTGGTTGCACTCAGCTACTCAAGTAAAGCCGCGGACCACGCTAGTTATATATTTTATATTTTACTAGCGGTCCGCTTTTGTTTCACACTCACTTTAACTACCTTGTGATCTTAGTAACTTTTAATTAAAATATATAATTATATCCCGTGAGACTTAAACAAATTGTATTGAAAAAATTACAACGCTCTGTAGCTTTATGAGAGAAAACAAATCAACTAAAGCACTTTCACGTATAATTTCTATTTTTTTGCTTATGGTATCAACTGATGTTTGAGCTAATTTCGGCCAATGTCAAGTGTAAGACTTTAACACTCATTAAACCCATAATATTACACAACTTTCTAAGATTTACGCGAATATTTGAATTTTAAGTAAAAATATCTTTCAGTCTCTCCGGTGATTGCCCTAAAGCATTCATAATGTCGGGAACCAAAAATTAAGACAAATCTGCGAAAAAATCCGAAAAGATACTTTTATTCTATATTTTTTTAATCCATAATCTAAAATGGAACTGTAAAAATGATAAGAATAATTTTGTCGATATTTTAACGATTCCTTATCAAACGTATTATAGACGTAATATCCTGAAGATTGACAACTGTCTCGACAAATGAGAGCGTTAATACTTGCGCTGATGTACTGTACACATCAGCTTTGCTTAGTATACAGAGTGTTCCTACAACTTGTCCGTCCATCATAGCGTTACTGATACTTTACAACTCCAAATAAATAACGCAGGAAATTTCCCACCTCGTTTGATACAAACGTCACTCAAAACCACGCTCGAGGAAAGCTTAGCGCATAAACTATAATATTATTTTGAATTTTAGAATCGAACCTTAGACCACCGGCATAATAAGTGGATTATCACAAAGCGAGACGATAATCAAAGTGGAGTATCATGTGTGTGAAATAATAGCAGGCAGGTATAAATGCGTCCATTGTTCCAATAAAGATAACCTCATCGAAACAAAGCACCATTGGTACAGATAACTAACGACCCGGAACAGATGTGGTATTGCAAGATTCATATTAAATTTAACATTTTTCACACTCACTCTCAGACATTGTTGGAAACACTTCTTGTTAAAATTTAAATGTGACTTTTATTATGCGTATATTTAAAATAATACAAGGCTAAAATTTATATAAAGTTGCAACACTCGCTTTGTATATATTATATTCACAGCTCTTTAAAAAATATATATAATAGACTAGCAGAACCCGTGGTTTCGCTCGCGCTAAAACTATGAAGATAACTCTAAAAAGGTCTCATACAAACTTTGGTCCTCTACATTACCCTCTTACGGGATGAATTTTGAAAAATGCTAAAACGTATTAATTTAATTGTATTGAAGAGCATTAATACCAAGTTTCAAGTAATTCTGATCGTAAAAATTATTTTTGGTTATATTATAACGTGTTTTCCCGTGGGAATGAGATAATCTCCCGCGGTAAATAGTCACTCTCCAGCCCTCTAAATATGTCCACACAAAAAATCACGCCAATCCGTCACTCTGTTTTAACGTGAAAAAAGGACAAACAAACACACTTTTACATTTATAATATTAGCATGGATATTAATTAATTCTTGACATAAATCCGATATAAAATCATAATAGCTGAAAAATCAACTCGTATAAATAATATGAAATTTTATTAAAATTTTGTAAAGTTAGTTTTTGGGGTACTATCTCTGGAGTTGTATTGTATTTAGCCTTTTTTTATCGTCCCACTGCTGGGCATGGGCTTCCCTTCAATACGAGGGGGATCAGGCTGTAGTCTCTCACGCTGGCCAAGTGCGGGTTGGCAATCTCTGGAGTTACCAGTTAGATTTCGAAAATTCATTTTGCATTATATAGCCTATTTATTGAGACTATCCATGGTACCATGATACAACCCTTAGGAATAATCGGACTCTATTCTATTTATAATGTAGTATGTGTATATTTGTTACTTTTTCTCAAAACTTGAAACGATTGGATAAAAGATGAAATACTACATATAGACATAACTTGTACAATAATAATTAAGTGTACATCTGTTTTGTATTATAATTAAGTAATGTAATTTCAATGTATTTTCTGAATTGTAATTAAAAAATCGAGGGGACACCGCTGTTGGTCGTGAAACGTCTATTTGAGCGAGTCGCTTTTAGTGTTTTTATGTTTATAAATATTTCGCATATTTGGAAATAAAGTGATCAAAATAGTAATCTTTGAAAAAAAAAACAACGGAAAGAATATCATATATTATATAATTTTTCAGATAATAACAACGGTTATTATGGAAACCTAATGCAACCTATTTCGTTACGGTCCACTTTTCTGACCGTATGCTTCGGCGTGATTATGAAAGACATTTCACGTCAAAATAGGACATTTTAAAAAATCATAAAATTAGAATATAATGGCAAGAAGTAACACCGCATATGAGTGCATTTGATTGTCATGCGTAAATAGCCTACTCGAGCGGAGTTATGGGCAACAAAAAAAATAATACGCATTAGTAAAATGCCCTTGTGAAACAAAGCCCTTTGAAAAGTATAATTTAACAAAACTTTAATATTAGATATTTCGGTTAACTATTCTAAATGGACTTAATAAGAAGTTATTTCGCCACTCTCAATTTTAAGGAAGTTAGGAAAAGCGGATAACGAAAAAGCCGTTGATCGTATTTCGTATGCTTTCAATCGGCCAAGAAATATAAACTTAATTTTTTGAGCAGATATACCAACAAACTGTACCTATAAGTTGATATTATTAAATAAATTTTGCTATTCATAATTAATATAAGTCTATATAAAAAATTCAAATTAAAGTTTGTGCACCGCAAGACCTTCATGCTATAAAATTTTGATACGTAAGTGTTTTAGCTAGAAGCCTAGAAGAAGGGTAGAGAAGGTTTTTTGTCCTGATCGTTATTAAAAATTGGCACATATTATGGACGAAGAATATTTTCGAGTTGTCCCTCTTAACGCGGGTGACGCCGTGTGCAAAGGCTAGTCTATACTAATATTATAAATGCGAAAGTAACTCTGTCTGTCTGTTACCTTTTCACGCTTAATCCGATGAACCGATTTTGATGATATTTGGTATGGAAAAAGTTTGAGACCCTGGGAAGGATATAGGATAGTTTTTATCCCGGAAATCATCCCTTAAGGGGGTGAAAAGGGAGATGAAATTTTGTATGGGGAATCATTTCTCAAGTAAGTTAAGTATATATATATATATATATAAAAAAATTTAAAGTATGTGCTTACTTTTCTATACCTATGTATGTGTATTGTGTATATATATATATATATATATATATATATATATATATATATATATATATATATAAAGTTTATTCTATAATAACCGTGAAAACGTACCAAGGGACGAACGCCAGCGAAGCGAGCGGAGTCGCTAGTTTAATATTTATTTTTTCTTGACTGTCATGTATTGATATAATCAAACATGATGAAAATTAACTTTTACTTTTTTGCTTTTATTGCGTATGTCTCGCAGCGACTGGTTTATAGCTTGATTCATTCAAGCCTCGAGATATTAGAAAAAAGTGTGAACTTGGGAGAAAGTCTTGTTCTTATTTGATTGCACAACTAATTACGGTATGCTGTGGAAAATAGTTTGTGAACTTTATGATTAATCTTTGTATGATTCTTGAGTAATTTATTAACAGTTAATTGCGTTTTATATGAAGTTTTATTCTTTACGCAGAGTTCACTTTAATTAAACGGAGAGAAAAAGGCGGTGAAAGAAAGTCAATATTCTAATTTTCTCCGACCACCATTGAGTCTAGCTATTGGATGGTAATCTTGCTGTATTTAATATAAATAATAAATAAATAAATATGTTGGGATATTAACACACAGCACCATCTGGTTCCATGGTAAGCTACGAGGCCTGTTTTATGGATACCAGATAGTTGATACACTACACATATATAACTTTTAAATACATACATATTATAAGTATAAACACCCATGATTGGAGTACAAACATTCGTGTTCATCACACAAATTAATCCCTCGACTCGAACCCGCGACCGCTGGCACAGCAAGTAAGGTCACTACAAACTGAGCCAAACGTATCGTCGTTTTCTATGACTATTATAAATTTTACTTTAAGCGAAAAAGAACCTGTGAATTTAAATTCCACAACTCCACAAAGGCTGTTTTCTATCTAAAGCTTAAGAAAACTTTCATTACCTATTTCACTCCTTCCTGCTTAATTTTTGCGACATAAGATATGTCATTGTCTAAGGCCTAATCTATCTCTATACTAAAATTCATCAAAATCAGTTCAGAGATTAGGCGTGAAACAGTAATTAACAAACAAACATACAGAGTTCAACATTTAAAATATAAGCAAGGATAATTACGAAATATGTCACAAAAAATGTTCTCATGTCATTTAATTATGTTATTTTACTCTTAAGATTTGAATGCGCCATTAAAGAAGTATCACAGAATTTTAACGCGCTAGGTAATTTATGAATGCGAAAATGTTAAAGGTTAAGTTTAATATTACATATTGCACATAATATATTCTAGTTAAACTGTCAGCGAGATACAAATAAGCGACTAATAGTTACCTCACCTATGTCGTTTTACAATACTGGCCATTTGAAACGTAATTTATGAATGGCCAGCAATAAATTCTAAATTCAAATGAATTTTATTTTAAACTAGCGACTCACCCTCGCTTCGCTTCGGGTTCGTCCCTAGACAAAAACAAATCTATACCACGGGAACTGTACATTTTTCCGGGGTGATATATAGCCTATGGCCTTCCTCGGTTAACGGGCTATCTAATACAAAAAGAATTTTTCAAATCGGATTAGTAGTTCCTGAGATTAGCGCATTCAACCAAACAAACAAACAAAGAAACAAACAAATTCTTCAGCTTTATAATATTAGTATAGAAGTATAGAGTTCTATTTTCTTTCAATAATTTGTTTATTGATTAGTGTTTTGTTTGAACATTTGTATCTTTTTCGTCAATATGGACACAATAAAAATACGAGTAATTATAGTATACGAGTTCCGTCACGGTAGCAATGTCGCACAAACGGCTCGCAACATTAACGACACGTACGGAGTGAACACTACAAACGAACTGCCTCGGTGGTGTAGTGGCTAGCATGTACGGCTGCACATCCTGAGGTCCTGGGTTCGAGTCCCAGGTCGGGCCAAGTTTAGTTATTGAGTCTTTCTGTCTAGTAAGCCTCAGTAGCAGCCCGGAGTTGGGAAGTTGGCGGTGTTTCACCCCCGTGCCTCGGAGAGCACGTAAAGCCGTCGGTCCTGCGCCTTAACTCTCACCGGTCGTGTCGAATAGGCGTCCCACCGGAGTATGAGAGTGACAGGAATAGAGAGTGCACTTGTGTCTGCGCGCACATTTGTGCACTATAATATCTCCTGCGCAGTTGGCTAGTCTCGATGAGATTGGCCGCCGTGGCCGGAATCGGTCAGGAGGATTATTATTATTATTATTACAAACGAACGCACGACTCGTTATTGGTTTGAACGCTTCCGACATGGAAATTTAATCTGAAAAAAATAAAAATAAAAACCGACTTCCAGGCTCTGAAAAGTAAAAAATAACTAAACAGGGGTTTTCATTTAGAATAGATACTTAATCAGATATTTTCGAAGTCGGTGTGCTTTGATTTGTATTGGCTGGCACCGACTTCGAAAATATCTGATTAAGTATCTATTCTAAATGAAAACCCCTGTTTAGTTATTTTTTACTTTTCAGAGCCTGGAAGTCGGTTTTTATTTTATTTATTTTTTTTAAGTTTTTATTTTTCCATTTTTAGTGTAGACGTAATAAGCAGGTAATTTGTAATTTATAAGAAGAAAGATTTTTATTAATAAAAACATATTTGATTTAGCCATTTATTTAAAAACCGCTTGACCGATTTCGATAAAATTTATATGGGACCACCGGGGAAGAATACCCTTTGAAACAAAAAAGAATTTTCCAAATCGGTTCAGCCGTCTTCGAGTAATCCGTGAACATACATAAAAAAAAAGGAAGAAAAAAGATTCCGACGAATTGAGAACCTCCTCCTTTTTGGAAGTCGGTTAAAAATGAACCCTGTGGTCGCCCGAAAACTAAAATCAACAACGATGAATTAAAGGTGACAGTGGAAGCTGACGATATTCAATTTACGGTTGAGTTAGCAGCAGCTTTCAACGTTAGTATCAAAACAATATTGGTCCAGCCTTGGTCAATCGTTCATCCCCGCTGCTCCTACACGACAACGCTCGACCTCATAAGACACAACAGAAGTCTCTAAGCTACAAGAGCTTGCGTTGGAAGTTTTGCGTCATCCACCGTACTCACCAGACCTTACGCTGACAGACATCTACTTTTTCCAAAATTTGGACAACTTCTTAGTAGGGAAAAAATTCAACACTCGAAGGGCAGTATAAAGTGCCTTTGAATTTTTTTAAATAAAACTATCTTTTCGGATTTTTTCATGATGAGCACGAATGTTTGTACTCCAGTCATGGGTGTTTATAGTTATAATACGTATGTATTTAAAGTTATATATGTGTAGTGTATCAACTATCTGGTATCCACAACACAAGCCTCGTAGCTTACCATGGAACTAGATGGTGCTGTGTGTTAATGTCCCAATGTATTATTTAAAGAGAGACTCACTCGAGACAGCGGTGCAGGAAGTGCAGGAAGGCGGGGTCGTCGCAGCGCACGGCGGCGGCGAGCGCGCGCGCGCCGGGCCGCCGCTTGCGCCCCTTCGAGTTGGTCACCGAGCGCGGCGACCCCTTCGAGTCTGGGGAGTTAACAATAAGAAAAAAATATTTGACGATGGTGTAACTCACATATTAATATGAAATATGTATATAAAAAATCAAATATATAAGTAGTTTCAAATTGGAAAACCATAGCAACACTAATTAGTTTTTTTTTTAATTTAAAGTACCATTTCTCTTTTATGCTATAGTGTAATGTCTGTGTGTCGAGAATAATTATAATTTTTGTGACGTCATAAGCATTCAAAACTTCGAAAAGCAAATAAATAAAATATTAATTTATAAAGACAAAAAAAAAAATAAACAAAAATATAGTTTGTGAATGTTGTTGGATATCATAAGGATTCTCTAAATTTTCCGCCAGAGTTAATGAAATAAAACCCAAATGATTATTTAAACACTATACAAATTCTTGTACTAACCGCAGAATAAAGTTAAATAAGAAGAAGAATATCTACAACCTTAAAAGGTACAGTACATTATATTTATTTATCGCTTAAAATATGTGTAAAACGTACAAACAAATCTAATCACAATAACCCTACTAATATTATAAACGCGAAAGGTTGTATATGTGGATGTAGATGCATATGTTTATTACTATTTCAAGCAAAAACTACTGATGAGATTTTGATGAAACTTTCCAGTATTAGAGCACATCATCTAATATAGAATAATACATAGTTATAAGTATATAGTAAGTAATATATAATTGAAGAACGCAAGCGGCGTCGGGGGAAAACGCTAGTTAATGATAGTGGTACTAGAACTAAATATGGAATTAAAACAGTACAATTTGGGGGAAAACAACTGTATTATAGTTTGCCAAATGATATAGTAAAGCTAGGTCTTTTCCGACATTTGAACAAATTAAAAAAAATATAGAGCTGTTTTTATACTAATTAACTTATGTTTTTCGGGCACTGCGACATATGATTATACCTATTAAGCTGTAATCTCATTACAAGTGAACTTTGTTCTTAAATCTGTAAATAAGCATTCTTTAACTGTAATAATATAAACAAAATTACCAAAGAAAAGTCGTTTCCTTGTGGCGTGCAGCAGCAGGTCGGGCGGCGGCGCGCCCAGCAGCTCCATGATGCAGGCGAGCTGCTCCGCCTCGTTCTCGCCCGGGAACAGCGGGTAGCCCGTGTGCAGCTCCGCCAGGATACAGCCTGGACAGAGAATAACACTTAAAAAAATAAGAAACTAACTTGACTAAGAAAATGTTTTTTTAACCTAATAAATTATTATTTGTGGTAGATCTTGTGGTAGAATCTTTTTACTACCAGAAAGATTTAGGTATTACCGTCGATTTTTTATTGCAATAAAAAATTGGAGGGAAAGAGGGGGGGGGGGGTCATTAGCGGCTAGCAATCAAGCCGGGCGCGAAGCCAAGAAACGCACAGTCATGCCATGCCATGCGGGTTGTTTTTGGTACTTCTCTGACGCCAGAGTGAACCGAGAGAGCAACCCAATGTTTGTTGTGGTCTACTTCAGGCTTCGGCAGACCTGCCGTCGAAGAGGTTTTGTAAGGTTTTAGTAGATAATACTGGCTTTTCTAACCGGTGAGTCCCACATAACCACCTGAATGTATACAAGTGGTATGCCGAATTTCCCATCATTAAAAAAAAAGGGGCACACCCAAGCGAAGCGAGAGTAAGATGCTATTGTACATTTTACAAACATTCAGCAAAAGATTACTTAGCGGATGTAGACATTGTCTATTAAAGACACATAATTATTGCATAAAAGTAAATTTTAAACATTCATATCTAGTCTATGTATTTCTTGTTACGCTTAAACTTATTATAAGATTAATCACTGCCACTCGCAGTAATCTGTAATGCTATGCAACTCTATACTTGAACTTTTATGTAACTCGACAACGAAAATGTTCACGGATTCAGCTATCGAGTTTCACAGAATTATTACAGAATAGTTGTAGGTTGATTTGACCGAGATTATGTCCATGTGTATTTCTGTTTCATTGACCATAAAAAACGAAAAAAGTTCTGCACGAGCTACCCTTTCACTTTGCTCATATATAAAACGAGTATCGTTTTAATAGTTATGATGTAAATAAGATAAATAAGAATGAAAGGCCAGACACGAAATAATCAATTTATATAGATACTAGCGACTCGCCCACGCTCCGGTCGGGTTCGTCCCTAGTTACGTTTTACCGTTTAGTATAGATTTCTCAGAAGTGAGATATTTTCCCGCAGTAAAAAGTATCCTATATGTTGACCACCTACCATCATACCAAATTTCATCAAAATCTGTCCAATGGTTTTCTCGTGATGCTTTCGCAGATAGAAAAAATCTAAAAACTATAGATTCAGCCTCTGTATCGATAATAATGACAATTTCAATAAGATTTTCCAAAAAATATTCAATGTACAGACTCGACTTAGAATTTTATTATATGTACATATATATTAAATGTAAATATTATAACACCAGATGTGAATCCGTCTATTGCGTAAAAAAGCCAGACTGAGGTATGTCGATATTTGCAGATCGCATATGTGACTCGTCGCCTTTCTCTCAGCTTTCTACTAGCTTGCCGCTTACATAACACTCTACCACTCAAGAATTGGTTATATTTGATGAAATACTACAAACGATTGTAGTCTTTATTGTAAATATTATTTGGTAATATAATTGCTTAATATTTAAAAGAACTTTTTTTTACTTTAGTGTCTTAAAGCTAATCAAGTAACATGTTTGTTAGTTATACAAACCGACGGTTATTTCTTATACGAGTCGCTAATTTATAGGGAAATACAGTAATTAACGTTGATTTATACATATAACATCCGTTATCTTTTATTTAACATGAGCGTTTAAGGAAAATAAATTAAAGTTATATAATCATTTTTAAAAAATATTAATGTTTTCTTAAACCAATTGAAGCGGGTTCAAACCCCAGGTTTGGCTCTCCAGATATTTTAGGGTGCGAATCATTTTAGTTTATTTTTACTCGACTACGGCGAAATAAAAATATGGTTATGATTTTTAAATTCAAATCATTTGTTTAGTATTTAGGCGTGCTAGTTGAACACAATTTACATAAAGAAGATTTAACAGAGGTTGGCTTTGATTAATTAAGATTATTATTCTTCACTAGTGTTTTCCTATGGCTCCGCCCGCCCCGCTTCTAAGGGTTTCTTAATAAATAGGGGCATTCCTCAATAAGTAGGCTTTAAGATGCAAAAATAATTTGCCAATTTAGATTGACAGTTCTAGATAATACCGTTCCAATTATTAAAAAATAAAGTATTAATACATGCTTTTGTTATCTTAATCATTCACATAACTCTCAAATACAAAATAAAACTCATTTTATATTTATTTTATAATTTTGTAGGTAGGTAGATACTGGTAATAACTATACAATGACCTTTGAGGTGTCTAAAACATTTAGTCTCTCCCTAATCATGATCGTTGTAAAGCATTCGAAATGTCGGGCACTAAAAATCAAAATAAATCCGCGAAAAAATCCGAAAACATAGTTTTATTTAATATGTCAAATATTCGCGTAACTCTAAAGGCTCCTACACATAGTGCCAGCGGCATTGTGTGTAGGAGCTTTAAGAAAGTACCTAAAACTCATAACTACAAGTACAACTCTGACCATACAATTTCATCATCACTACATGATGTGAGTACCTATAAACAAGTCAGAGATGAGATATTTTCCCGCAGTAAAAGTATCCTATATGTTGACCCGGATAACTAGCTATCATCGTACCTAATTTCATCAAAATCTGTCCAGTGGTTTTCTCGTGATACGGTCACAGACAGACAGACAAAAAGTCTAAAACTATAGATTTGGCCTTTGTATCAATAATAATGACTATTTCAATAAGATTTTCCAAAAAATAATTAATGTACAGATTCGACTCAGTTAGAATTTTATTATTTGTATAGACTAGCGACTCACCCTCGCTCCGCTCGGGTTCGTCCCTACTTACGTTATAACGTTTAGTATAGATTTCTCAGAGATGAGATATTTTCCCGCAGTAAAAAGTACCCTATATGTAGATCCAGATAACCAGTTATCATTATACCAAATTTCCCAATTATTAATATATTAATTTTCCAATATTCCATAATTCGGTTCCGTAGATCCAGAGATAGTAGAGTTTTAGGAGGTATCCTACAACATCACAAACTCACAAACTTTACCTCTTTATAATATTGTTTATAGTTTTAAGTTTTCACTTCTGTCGGCAGTCCTCATGACTGCTTTTTTTTGTTTGTTTGTTTGAACGCTCTAATCTCAAGAACTACTGATCCAATTTGAAAAATTCTTTTTGCATTAGATAGCCCATTTATCGCGGAAGGCTATTAGGCTCTATATCATATAATGTATAATCTATTGTATACTAACCGTTTAAACGTACCTAAGGACGAACCCGAACGAAGCAAGGTTGAATAGCTAGTATGATATAAGGATAACACTGACCCATGCTCCACATGTCGATGGCGGTGCCGTACTGCAGGCCGAGGATGACCTCGGGGCTGCGGTAGAAGCGCGACTGTATGTAGGTGTAGACGCGCGCGTGCGTGTAGCAAGAGCTGCCGAAGTCTATCACCTTTATGGACGAGCTGCCTCGCGCTTTCAGGAGGATGTTCTCCTGGAATTATTTTACATATCATTAATGTAAATAATTTATTTGAAGTTAACGTCTCAAGTGTTACTCGTCTTTGTTTTATTTTTGAATTGTGCTTAGACAAGGTGTCATTCTACAGCCGTTGATGAATTCAAATTTAACAAAAAAAAAAAATAGCTGAGAATGACATATTATGATTCGATCATAAAGTTTTAAGTAATTTCAATACAATTAAAAAATATATATTCTTCAAGGAGTGTGGAATGTCATCTTATCCAATTAAAGCCCCCTTACTAGAAGAAGACAGGTATAATATTTCAATGATACTGTCAATGGCGTTGGAAAAGAACAGCGATTAGTTTTTTGACAAAATAGTATTTGCGCGTGTTTAAAATGTAGGTATGCCAGAAAAAATCAGTATTTTTAATTTTGTCCGTTCTTCTGTCTGTTGAAATGCCCATCCCTGGCATCAAACTTTATTTTAGTCAAAATATATGTATATATACGTTCAATGTAGTATAAAAATTGACAATTCATATAAGTAAAAGTAAAAAAAATTGACGCCATTAATAAGAAAATTTAATTAAATATACTATTTTCAGTTTAAGTAAAAACAAATAAGTATGTTTTGAGTAAAAATAACTCACAGGTTTCAAATCGCAATGTATGATGTTCTCGGACTCGAGGAGCCTCAGACAGCGCAGCAGCGAGCTCGCGAACCGCCGGATGAGACTCAGGCTGAACCCTTGGTAGTTGTTCTTCTTTATCAACTCGTATAAGTTGATGCTGGAATAATTCATTCTGATTACATGTCGATATAACCTATAGTTTAAATTTTATATATAATTTCAAATTATAAATAAAACTATCTCCTGGGAGTTTTGCGGATTTATTTTGATTCTTGCTTCCTGATATTTCGAATGCTTGAAGGCAATTATGATCACGGGAGAGACAGACGGATGAATAGATACGGTAGGTCTCTTCCGTGACTATGATTGCTGTAAAGCATTCGAAACGTCGGGAATCAAAATATATAATAAAATCGCGACAAAAGCGAAAAAAGATAGTCTCCATTTAAAATGTCAAATATTCGCGTAAATCTAAAAAAGTAAAAAATATTCTTTTAATATAGGTAACACCTTTTCATTAGCGACATTTAAACTAATAGGTAAACGTATTTGGTAAATGAAGGCGAGCTTTTAGCTGTTTCCTGGTACGGCGTGATACACGAACAATGCCATTCATTACCATCGCTGCGGAAACTTTCCGCTAGCTTCCCGCCGCAAATTATCATTTCAGTTATTGCAGTGTTTTCGGTTTCGTCGAATTCTCAAACTTGCTAATCAGAATTTCAAAATCAGAATTGATGGATATTCGTTAAGTAAATCTATACATATAATAAAATTGTAACTAAGCCGAATCTGTACATTAAACATTTTTTGAAAAATCTTACTAAAATAGACATTATTATCGATACAGAGGCCGAATCTATAGTTTTTAGAATTTTTGTGTCTGTCTGTATGTCTGTCTGTGACCGCATCACGAGAAAACCACTGGACAGATTTTGATGAAATTTGGTATGATGATAGCTAGTTATCCGGGTCAACATATACATAGGATACTTTTTACTGCGGAAAAAAATCTCATCTCTAAGAAATCTATACTAAAGGTTAAAACGTAACTAGGGATGAACCCGAGCGGAGCAAGAGTTAGTCGCTAGTTTGGTATATATATTTATAAATTAATAACATATAAAATTAGAGTGTCTGTATGTGAATAATTGTAGAATTCTAAACAAAGACGAAAGAGTTAATAAATTCGTTGGTCTAATAAAGTTTCGCAAATTAATTTTAAGTGATAATTAATATGTATACAGGGTGGAACAAATCGATGGGACATGGAAGAAAAGTACTTTAAATATTGAAGTTATCAAAATCAAAACGGAAACATTTATTTATTTTTAAAAATAAGATTAACTGCATTTTTTTAAGAGAAGTGACTTGAACCGGTAATTAAACCAACTGAAAATGCAAAAAGGTACACCGTCACTATTTTATCGAATTAATGGATAGAGACTATAGTAAGGATGAAATGTCTCGAAGGAAAACTGGATATTACAATTAATGAAAACGATATTAGTTAGGATTGATATGTGCTATTTGTAAGACTTCATCGTTTTTCTTCCATGTCCCATCGATTTGTTCCACCCTGTATAATCATTAAACTTTATTGTGTAGAAAAGAAAAATAATCATAGTGGACTCATTTCGCTGATCTTCATTTGTTTTTTTTTTTTTTTATATCGGACAATAGTGTATAATTTTTTATTTAAGTAAAACGTTAACAAAAGTTAGCGAATTTATTAAAACTTGAAAAAAATATAAGCCAACTCACCTCATAAGCTCAAAACTTATGCACAAATGATTCCTAAAATAGAAGTAATCCAGCATGTGTATGACGTTGTGCGATTGGTCCTTATCTTTTAGCCTGAGGTGGTCCAGTACCCGGACTTCTACCAGCGCCTGATGGTGGAACCGCTTTTTGTTCCTGATGATCTTGATGGCCACTTGGTTACCGGAGCGGTGGTCCAAGGCTCTGATAACTTGACCGAAGGAACCTTTGCCTATCACTTCGAGGATCTCATATCGGTAGGCTATGTGGTCGTGGATTTGCTGGAAAAAATATCATAAAAGCTGCTAATAATATGAAAACGACAGTGCACTTGTTCATCCATCATGATGAAATAAAGACGAGAACGAGATAGCGGAAAGATATGTTGGGACATTAAACACACATCACCATCTAGTTCCATGTTAAGCTACAAGGCCTGTGTTATGAATACCATATAGTTGATACACTACACATATATAACTTTAAATACATACGTATTATAAATATAAACACCCATTACTGTAGTACAAACATTCGTGCTCATCACACAAATGAATGCCCCCAGCAGGACTCGAACCCACGACCGCTGGCGCAGCAAGTATATAGGTCACTACAAACTGAGCCAAACGTGTCGTCTTATATATGGAAAGGATTTTTTTTTTCGATTTTTTTTTTAATAATTGTCTTAAATGATGAACGTTAACTATAATAATTAGTACGAAGATTCATCTTTTATCCAGTAAAGCCAAAAAACTCAGTGATTTATTTTCTTATACTAACAGCTTATATAAATTCAAATTGGTATAAGCATAGATAATACTCGAGTCAAAATTCAAGTTACGGCGAAAATAAACATCCCAGCCTTGTAATGGATAGAAAATTCGCTCCAGTGGAAAGTAAATACCTATGTATATAGTAAAAGGTTATGATTACATTGTATCTATATTAATATTATAAAGCTGAAGAGTTTGTTTGTTTAGTTGAACGCCCTAATCTCAGGAACTACTAAACCGATTTGAAAAATTCTTTTTGCATTAGAAGCCCGATAACTGAGGAAGGCTATAGGCTATATATCATCCCGGAAAAATGTACGGTTCTCATGGGATAGATTTGTTTTTGCCTATTTTATTTATTCGCTAGTTATACTATAAGATTACGATATCATTTCATTAAAAACTTATATATAAAATTTCAAAAATAAACATCGATCAAAAAGTTCTAGGTACACAATGCCATGCAAAAGTTCTCTTAAAACTATCACCAATTCTATTTAGGTAATTATTCTTATTGAAATAAATATACAACAATGTAAATTGAACCTTAAATGCAGTGCTTAAAGTTGTTTTCACACAAAAAAATTAAAAGCGCTCAAATGTTCAAATGAGCGCTTATTCGGTGAGGACATTTTTTGTCGCTGATGTATATCTATTACTTTTTGATCGATGAAAATAAAAATTAAAGTTACAGTAACGCATAAGCTACTTAAAAGAGATTCTAAATAAGGTATAAGTTAGATAACGATTTTTTTTTTCGACTATCCAGAAAACGTAGAGTAAAAAACTGATAACACTTCTAATAAAAAATAATAATTAAAGAGTGCGTATATGAATGTGTACACGCGCAAGAAGTAAAACTTCTGTAGGTTATCGGTACTTTTTATGAAATTTAATTTATGTTTTAAATAATTAGGATAGATGAGATGCTAAAAATAACGCATATTAGGCATATTACAATCATATATTTATAGAATATCATTTAAGGAAAGAATATAATATTATATATTATCATTTGTCAGAAAATAACAACGGTTACCATGGCAACAAACGTACGTACATTTTTTCGTAACGCATTCACCAGCTTAAAGACGCCAAGTCAAGCGTGCGTAAAGAAAATTTACTTCAATATGAAATTTCAAATGTGCGTGTATTTTTATTACTCTTTAACTAAAACTTGAAATTACAATTTAGATGAAATTTTGTAGGTGGATTGACTATGACCAGAAGTAACACAGGTTAGTAATAAAAATTGCCAAAAAGTGGCACTACCTGTATCTATACATATAATAAAATTGTAACCAAGCTGAATATGTACATTAAATATTTTTTGAAAAATCTTATTGATATAGATAGACTTTATTATCGATACAGAAGCCAAATCTATAGTTTTTAGAATTTTTGTCTGTCTGTCTGTCTGTCTGTTACCGCATCACGGGAAAACCACTGGACAGATTTTGATGAAATTTGGTATGATGATAGCTGGTTACTGGGGTCAACATATAGGATACTTTTTATTGCGGGAAAATATCTCATCTCTAAGCTAAACCTTAAAACGTAACTAGGGACGAACCCAAGCGGAGCGAGGGTGAGTTTCTAGTATAAAATAAACTTCTGACGGGTTTGTGTAAGAAATCTCTTAAAGAGATAAGTTATCCTTTGTCGACATTCTGTTACTTTATTTTGTATAACATTTGTTTTATGGTAAATAAATAAATAATAAATAAAATAAATAATTCTAATACAAAAGTTCCAAAATTATATATGTATATGATGACAAATTCGCACCCTATTTTTATTTTTAAATCGTACTTAATTAGTTGAATACGTTGTCATTAAAACTAGGTGCCATATTTAATTTTGTATTCAAAAAAACTTTTTTATTTCACTGAAAAAACAGGTCATGATTTACATTATAAACGTCAAGTTTCACAGTAAACCTACAATTTAAAATATATTCATGAATTTACGTTCAACTTGTATGTTTACTTTGACTTTACTAAAATAGTACTAAAACCGAAAATCGTGCAAATATTACACTTTCAATACTTAGCTGGAAGAGGTTCAAATATATTATTTTAACCGTCATGTCAGTGTCAGCGAAGTAAAAGCTGATAAGAAGGCTTTACGTGTTTTTATTTCTCGAAGGAACAAGGGTATTGGCAACGAAAATATTATATTAAAGAATGTCACTCAAAACGTGAAGAACAAAGGTCGGAAATAGAATTTTGCGACACTGATATAAGAGTAATAATATATTATATATTACTATCGCTATATAACTATTAATATCTATATAAGACTTTCTCTTGATGTAGTGACTAGCGTATACGGCACATCCAGAAGTCGTGGGTTCGAGTCTCGCGTCAAACCAAGTTTAGTTGAGTCTTTCTGTGAAGGAAGTCCCAGTAACGGAGTTAGGAAATTGATGGTGTTTCACCCCCGTGCCTCGAAGAGCACGTGTCGCATCGGTCCTGCGTCTTAACTCTCACCGGTCGTGTCTAGTAGTCTTCCCACCGGAGTATGAGAGTGACAGGAATAGAGAGTGCACTTGTGTCTGCGCGTACACGCGCTGCACTATAATATCTCCTGCGCAGTTGGCTAGTCTCAATGATATTAGCCGCCAGTCAAAATCGGTCTTGAGGACATCATCATCATCATCATCATAATATATAACATGAATCCTAGCTAACAAAACGTTTTGGAGAATTATTCTAATTATAGCTAACAAAGGTTTTTTATAGTGTTTTAGTAGTTTTTTTTTTCTTAATTTATTATATATATTAAATTATTTCTTTTTAGTTAAAGACACACCTCTTTAGTTCACATATTTCTATATTTTTGTAGGTAAGGAATCCGAAATTTCGTTGTCAAGTTGATTTGAAAAGAATATGCTATATACAAATTGACAAAAAAAAACACGGAACCCTAAAAATATGTATACATATTAAATATAATAAATATTTGTCCTTAAATACTTACTTTGTTATAGCTGCCATTTTCATCGTCAAAACCGCAGTTGTTGGGCAAGTTGGACCGCGCTTGCACTTTATTTGCTTCTAAGCCCAGAAACCACACTTCTGGATATTTTCGTACCTCTGTTCTTTCCCATTCCGTTAATCGATCGCCATATACTTTAAGGATATCTGTAAAAAAATATTATTTTTTAAATGTTATTATTTTTCCATGTTTTTTTTTTTTACTATTATGTACTTGACATGAGATATAAATCGATCTAAATATATAGACAAAAACACAATAGAAACCATAAATATAAAAAATATATATAAATGTGTTAGGACATTAACACACAGCACCATCTAGTTCCATGGTAAGCTACGAGGCCTGTGTTATGGATACCTGATAGTTGATACACTACACATGTATGTATGTACATGTTATAAATATAAACACCCATGACTGAAGTACAAACATTCGTGCTCATCTCAAAAATGAATGCACCTAGCGGGACTCGAACCCGCGACTGCTGGCACAGCAAGTAGGATCACTACAAACTGAGCTAAACGTGTCGTCAATAAATAAACCTGAAAAATCTATACATATTATAAAATTCTAACTAAGCCGAATCTGTACATTAAATATTTTTTGGAAAATCTTATTGAAATAGACATTATTATCGATGCAGAGGCTGAATCTATAGTTTTTAGAATTTTTGTCTGTCTATCTGTTTGTCTGTCTGTCTGTCTGTCTGTTACCGCATCACAGAAAAACCACTGGAGGGATTTTGATGAAATTTGGTATGGTGATAGCTGGATATCCGGGTCAACATATAGGATACTTTTTACTGCGGGAAAATATCTCATCTCTGAGAAATCTATACTAAACCTTAAAACGTAAGTAATCTCTAATCTTATTATATAAAAGGCAAAGGTGATTGACTGATGTATCAACGCACAGGCCAAACCCTTAAGGCTAGCAAATTGAAATTTCGCACACGTATTTCTCATATGACGGAGGCATCCACTAAGGAAGGATTTTTCAAAATTCAACCCCCAAGGGGGTGAAATAAGGGATAAAAGTTTGTATGAAACTTCTTATTCCTTGGACATATTTGCATGAAATTTCGTATGAATTGAGTACGACAAAAATAATGAGTCACGTGTTTCAGCGTTTTCTAAAATTCAACCCCTAAAAGGGTGAAATGGAGGATAAAAGTTTGTATGAAACTTTTTATTTCTTGGACATATTTGCATAAAATTTCGTATGAATTGAGTACGGTAAAAATAATGAGTTATGTATTTTAGCGTTTTCCAAAATTCAACCCCAGAGAGGGTAAAATAGGGGATGAAAGTTTTAAATAAACGCACAGGCTAAACCCTTAGGGCTAGAAACTTAAAATTTCGCACACGTATTTCTTTTATGACGTAGGCATCCACTAAGGAAGGATTTTTCAAAATTCAACCCCCAAGGGGGTGATATAAGGAATAAAAGTTTGTATGAGACTTCTTATTCCTTGGACGTATTTGCATGAAATTTCGTATGAATTGAGTACGACAAAAATAATGAGTTACGTGTTTCAGTGTTTTCTAAAATTCAACCCCTAAGAGGGTGAAATGGGAAATAAAAGTTTGTGTGAAACTTTTTATTTCTTGGACATATTTGCATGAAATTTCGTATGAATTGAGTACGGTAAAATAATGAGTTATGTATTTTAGCGTTTTCCAAAATTCAACCCCAAAGAGGGTAAAATAGGGGATGAAAGTTTTAAATAAACGCACAGGCTAAACCCTTAGGGCTAGAAACTTAAAATTTCGCACACGTATTTCTTTTATGACGTAGGCATCCACTAAGAAAGGATTTTTAGAAATTCCACCCCTAAACTGATAAAATTAGGGATGAACGGTTGTATGGAAATCCATCATTTTCGAAGTTAGAAACGTGAAATTTCATATACAAGCTTCTGATTAGAAATAAATAAATAAGTATTTCAGAGTTTTTGAAAATCTATCTCCTAAGAGGGTGAAATAGGGGTTGAAAGTTTATATGAGAGGTCCGTCATTTTTGAAGTAAGAAGCATGAAATTTTTTATACAAGCTTCTGGTTAGAAATAAATAAGTACGTATTTCAGAGCTGTTGAAAATCTATCCCCTAAGAAGGTGAATAGGGGATGATGAAATTTTATATGAGGAGTCCGTCATTTTTGAAGTAAGAAGAATGAAATTTAATATTAAAGCTTCTCAACAAAAATAAATACATTTTTATTTCATCGTTTTTGGAAATTCAACCCCAAACGTGAGAAATAGGGTGAAAACATAAGTATAAAAATGAAAAAAAAAAAATGGCCTGATTTGCTTGAAATTTACTATTTATCTTTCTTGATTGAACTGATAAGCAAACTATAAACATGTATTTCAAAGTTTTTCAAAATTCCATCTCTTAGACAAGAGAAAAGGTGAGAATTAATTTGTTTGTTTCGAAGGATTAGCATGTTTGTATGGATATATTCCCAAAAAAACTTGATGTACATACTTCTAAATACAAAAAACTTAAAAAAATAATAAAAACTGACTTTAAAACACTAATAAATGTAATAAATTTAATTAAAAAAACACGACTGCGTAAAAAGCGAACTAAAAGGTGAGAACAACTTGACAAAGGATCTTTAAAAATAACGTAGATTTTAGCCTGTTTATAATATGTTAGCCGAGTTACTTGATTTTTAAGTGCGTGTGTGTGTGTGTGTGTGTGTGTGTGTGTGTGTGTGTGTGTGTGTGTGTGTGTGTGTGTGTGTAAATGTGTAAGTACAAACAACACAATATTCGGCGGTACGGAGCCCTCGATGCGCGAGTCACAATCATACATTTGCAAATCATTACAGTCATCAAATTATTACTAATAGCAAAAAGCCAAAGAGGTTTTTTGTAGTACATATTTGCTTGAAATTTCGTATGAAATAAGTACGGCAAAAATAATAAGTTACGTATTTCAGCGTTTTCCAATATTCAACCCCTAAAAGGGGATGAAAATAGGGGATGAAAATTTTAAATAAGCACACAAGCCAAACCCTTAGGGCTAGAAACTTAAAATTTCGCACACGTATTTCTCTTATGACGTAGGTATCCACTAAGGAAGGATTTTTCAAAATTCAACCCCCAAGGGGGTGAAATAGGGGATAAAAGTTTATATGAAACTTTTTATTCCTTGGATATATTTGCATGAAATTTCGTATTTTTCGTAGTTTGATCGCGAGCGAAGCCGCAGGTTCTGCTAGTATTATATAAAGAGCAAATCTGTACAGTTTTCTACAATGAATTGTAAACCTTAATTCCATATCTACATATTTAATTTTTATTTGTCGTTGTCACGAATTTATTTTCTAAAGCATTTATTTTAAGACAATAAAGCTTTCACTTACGTACAAGTACACACAATAAACAAGTAACAGCAAATCTGATTAAATCAAAAAGGTTACATAAGGCCTTATTTTTCCACTCTTTGTTTTACTTTATTATTTAACTAGCGATTCACCCTCACTCCGCTCGGTTTCGCCCCTACTTACTTTTTAACGTTTACTATAGATTTCTCAGAGATGAGATATTTTCCCGCAGTAAAAACTATCCTATATTTTGACCCGTATAACCAGCTATCATCATACCAAATTTCATCTAAATCTGTCTATTGGTTTTCTTGTGATACGGTCACAGACAGACAGACAGACAAAAAATTTAAAAACTACAGATTCGGCCTCTGTATCTATAATGATGACTATTTCAATAAGATTATCCAAAAAATATTTAATGTTCAGATTCGACTCAGAATTTTATTATATGTTTAGATGGATACAGCTTTTTATAAAGAAAATATGTATAACATATAAATAAACGAAGCTTAAGATATGCTCGTAGTACACAACGTAGTATGTACTAAGTAATATAATACAGTAATAGAGTCCCAATACGATCTTTTGTGATATATAATCCTAATTTTTTGATAGACGCACAAAGTAATAAAAAAAAAAAAATGTAGAATTCAGCTCTTTCTTAATGCTCCACTATTGGGTACGGGTCCCCCTTTACTGCAAGGGGGATCTGGCCATAGTCCACCACGCTGGCCAAGTACGCGTTGCTAGATTCTCTCAAAGATTCAGGCTTCCACACTATATTTTCCTTCACCGTAAGATAAGTGGTAATCATATTGAAAATGATTCGCAAATGAAAATATCAGAGGTGCGCGACCCGAGATTTGAACCCGCTTCACTCAATTTCCCAAGCGAGCGTGTAAAAATATGTACTTAAAGATATTTAAAATATTAAACAACATTAATAACAATAAAGCTGTATCTCATCACCGCGACGCCTGAGGGATCGCGCCGGGTCAAGGACGGGCCGCGCCAAATAATTCATCTGCCCACTGATTCGCACTCTATTAATTATAAAGTAGGGAAATCAGAAATCAGACGCTAAAGTGAATAATTACGCAGTGTGATTGGATCCCTTCGTCACATGAAGCGGATATTTGTTTACTGCGAGATCAATATTGGCAAAAAGGGAGCTAAAATATTTTGATCGTTGTTTTTCAGTCACATATCAAATTTGATCTTTATATGTAATTTAAAATCGTTATCGCCCCAGGATGATCGCGAAACTATTGAAATAAAAAAATTCCAAACTTCAATAGGGAAAATGGCTGGGTACTACCATCATCGTGGGATCCTGTAATAAACATAATAAAATCTAACATTAAAAACAAACATAACAGACCAGTAGATGTGGTTAGCTCATACTGTGTGAATCGCAATAATAACAGTAATTCTGATTAATATTTTTATCTATAAAGGTAACAATAATATTGCTTAATATTTTAAATTTACATATAAAACAATGACATTGCTTAAATAAATAATTAATACTTTCAATTTTTGATCTTTATATTTTAAAATTTACTTCCACTAGGTACTTATGTATATCCTACAAAATTGTGAGGAAAATTAATTTTTAATATTGCTTAATATTTTAAATTTACATATAAAACAATGACATTGCTTAAATAAATAATTAATACTTTCAATTTTTGATCTTTATATTTTAAAATTTACTTCCACTAGGTACTTATGTATATCCTACAAAATTGTGAGGAAAATGTTACATGTAGGTAATGTTGCTGTGGCTTAATTTGATTTGATACAAATTTAAAAAAAAATGCTGTTTATTTTGATCTATTTTCGTTTGTTTTGACGTGTTTTTAATGAAATTATTACTCAAATTTGAAAAATTACATATTTTTTCATTCTACACATTATTTCTATACTAATATTATAAAGAGGTAAAGTTTGTGAGTTTGTGAAGTTGTAGGGGGTAATCTCTGGATTTACTGAACCGATTTAGATGAAATTTGGTAAGAAGATAGTTTGAGACCCTGAAAAGGACATAGGATTCTTTTTATCCCGAAAATAATCCCTTAAAAGGATCCCTTTAAAATAAATATTTATTGGTTTCTATGTGGCTTTTGTCGCTTTTGATGGGATCCTATTGGAGTTTTTAAACAGGGCTACTACATAATTATATACAATGTAAATTCATATAAAATGTAATCAGGGTCTGAAAATATTTTGCTGATTATTAAAAATTGTTACAGTGTAACGTAGAGTATTGTTCATAAATGAAACATTCAGCGATATAGTAATTGTTTCAGATTAGTCTATTTAAAACCTTTGCAAATAAAATAGCAATAACGTTAACAAATGGAAAATTATTTTTATGAATACAAATTATTTTGCTGCACATTCATATTACTAAAAGCGAAAATTTATGTTTGTTTGGTATTTTCACTTTAAAAACCAACTAGTTTGAAGTATCAGTACAGTTTAATATATATAATGAGGACTGTGAAAACGTTATACTAAAATTGCAGGACAGATGTTTTAAATAAGACAAATAAAACATCTATACAGATAAATAAAATTGAAGTGTCTGTTTGTAATGTCAAAAGAACAGCTTTATACTAAATGCATATGGATTTATATTCGTTACTTATAAGAAAAATATAAATTTTTAAATTTTTGTCTGTCTGTTTGTTCCGGCTAATCTCCGAAACGGCTGGACCAATTTTAACGGGACTTTCATTGGCAAATAGCTGATATTATAAGGAGTAACTTAGGCTACTTTTATTTTAGAAAAAGAATTAGGGTTTCGCTCAAAAGAATTAAAACGTACCTAAGGACGAACCCGAGCGAAACGAGGGTGAATCGCTAGTTTAAAAAAAATATACTGATTAATAGATATTGTCTTTAACAACTATGTATATATAATAATAGTCCAGTCAAATAAGGCCTGAAATCAAAATGTTGATACTCAATTTTGCATTTTTGATATAATGTAGTTTTAATGATACAAAAACAATGTGTAAAGGTTTTCGTGTCCGCAACCCCCGGCAAGGGTCCAAAATAAACTGTCAAAAATATTTTTTCGCAATTACTCGAAAACGGTAAAAATTAGACAAAAAAGTTTTAATAAAAACGTATAAAGCTTAAAATTTTGCATAATAAAGGTCTTATGACTTTTTTTCCTCCGGTCAAAATTAACCGAGTTAGGGAGGTTTTCAGACCGATGGGAATCCGTTTATTTTTAAAAGATTTTTTTTTTAATTAAAACCTGAAGTTTTATGGTTTTAAAATATTAGCAGGTATATAAGGAATAGAAATTCGTAAAATGCCCCTGATGCTCAGCTACCCCCGCGAAAAGCGCTTGTGGCATAGGGCGCTCGTGGCCTAGGGCGCTCGTGGCCTAGTGCGTTGTGGCCTAGGGCGTGGTGGCCTAGGGCGCTCGTGGCCAAGGGCGCTCGTGGCCTAGTGCGTGGTGGCCTAGGGCACTCGTGGCCTAGGGTGCTCGTGGCCTAGGGCGCTCGTGGCATAGGTCGCTCGTGGCCTAGGGCGCTCGGGGCCTAGGGCGCTTGTGGCATAGGGCGCTCGTGGCCTAGGGCGCTCGGGGCCTAGGGCGCTTGTGGCATAGGGCGCTCGTGGCCTAGGGCGCTTGTGGCATAGGGCGCTCGTGGCCTAGGGCGCTCGTGGCCTAGGGCGCTCTTGGCCTTGGGCGCTTGTGGCATAGGGCGCCCGTGGCCTAGGGCGCTCGTGGCCTAGTGCGTTGTGGCCTAGGGCGCTCGTGGCCTAGTTCGTTGTGGCCTAGTGCGTTGGGGCCTAGGGCGCTTGTGGCATAGGGCGCTCGTGGCCTATGGCGCTCGTGGCATAGGGCGCTCGTGGCCTAGGGCGCTCGTGGCCTAGTGCGTTGTGGCCTAGGGCGTGGTGGCCTAGGGCGCTCGTGGCCTAGGGCGCTTGTGGCATAGGGCGCTCATGGCCTAGGGCCCTCGTGGCCTAGTGCGTTGTGGCCTAGGGCGCTCGTGGCCTAGGGCGCTTGTGGCATAGGGCGCTCATGGCCTAGGGCCCTCGTGGTCTAGGGCCCTCGTGGCCTAGGGCGCTCGTGGCCTAGGGCGCTTGTGGCATAGGGCGCTCATGGCCTAGGGCCCTCGTGGCCTAGGGCGCTCGTGGCCTAGGGCGCTCGTGGCCTAGTGCGTTGTGGCCTAGGGCGCTCGTGGCCTAGGGCGCTTGTGGCATAGGGCGCTCATGGCCTAGGGCCCTCGTGGCCTAGTGCGTTGTGGCCTAGGGCGTGGTGGCCTAGTGCGTGGTGGCCTAGGGCACTCGTGGCCTAGTGCGTTGTGGCCTAGGGCGCTCGTGGCCTAGTTCGTTGTGGCCTAGTGCGATGTGGCCTAGGGCGCTCGTGGCCTAGTGCCTTGTGGCCTAGGGCGTGGTGGCCTAGGGCGGTCGTGGCCTAGTGCGTGGTGGCCTAGGGCCCTAGTGGCCTAGTGCGTTGTGGCCTAGGGCGCTCGTGGCCTAGTTCGTTGTGGCCTAGTGCGTTGTGGCCTAGTGCTTTCCTGGCCTAGTGCGTTCGTGGCCTAGTTCGCTCGTGGCCTAGTTCGCTCGTGGCCTAGTGCGCACGTGACCTAGTGCGGTCGTGGCCTAGTGCTTTCCTGGCCTAGTGCGTTCGTGGCCTAGTGCGTTCGTGGCCTAGTGCTTTCCTGGCCTAGTGCATTCGTGGCCTAGTGCGTTCGTGGCTTAGTACGGTCGTGGCCTAGTGCTTAACAGCACTAATACACGTATACACTATGCATATTAAATGAAGTTATGCATGTAAAGTTGCTGTCAACTGTCATTGGAACAAGTCGCACTTTCGAAGCTCTGATAAACTAAATAAGAATAAAATAGTTTAAACTTCTGAAGAACAGTGAACTTTGCAAAATTGTGTTGAAATAAGTGAAAGAAAGTGAAATATACATTTGATTACTTAGAAATCTTAGGAAAACAGATATATTCTTAAATCACAGACAATCATCATGATGTCATCATGGGTATGAGCGATTTAAATCATATTTCTGTGACATAAACGATTTTGACTTTTTCACTTCTACCTACATAAAATTCACAAGCATTATTGCCATATAAAACAAAATAAAAACTACCATTTTAAATTGCCAGTAAGAAATATGGATAAACAATTAGAAAGGGTATAGCCGGATACACATATGAAATTTGCCCCCGTGGAATTTTCTCCTCATACTTTGGGGATCATTTAGGTACCAAATAAAAATAATTCTGTCAAAATTTCAGCTTTTTATCTCAAGCCGTTATCTAGATATTCAAAAAAAACTACTTTTTCGATTTTATTTTTTTATTCATAGTAAAATTAAAATTTGATAATCGCCGATTTTTTCGCTAATACTTACGAGTAAAAGGCATGAAAAAAAACAGAAAATGTCTTTTGTACTCCTTTATACTCAGGATTTTTTTCAATTTTTTTGATGTGGTGGAACAATGTGAAAAAAATTAAAAACATTTTTTTTTCTTACATTCCAATGAAGTAATATTTTATTATTGATAGAAAAGGACCAGGTGGCGAATGTTAGAGAAAAAGCAGTATGCAAGTATATTCATGGAAAAAATAGTGGAAAAAAAATATAGAAATGGATGGAATGCAAGATAAGTAAGTGGATGAATGTTGGAATGAAATGGCAATTTATATAAGTGAGATAGCGCGGGAAGTGTTTGGAGAAACGAAAGGGAACGATACTATTGATACACTAGGTGGTGAAGTGAGGAGGTACAGAGAGCTCTGAAAGAAAAAAAGATGCATTTAAAACATGGAAAAATGAGTAAGGGAGTGAAAGAATTAAGGAAGTTAGAAAGTGTGTATACAAAGAGCGGGAAAAGAAGGCAAAAAAGCGGTAGCAATAGCCATAGCTTAGGCTCAAAACAGCACGCACAGCCATCTTCAAGAACCAAAAGGACAAAAAGAAATATACCGCATTGCAAAGAGCAGGAAAGAGTGGGCAAAAGACATTAAGCATGTGAGATGTATGTAAGATGAAGAGGAAAGGGTGTTGATAAAAGATGAAGATATAAAAGATAGATTGAACACTTATTTCGAAAAACTTATGAATGAGGACAATGACTGGAGTGGGGTGTATAACGATGTGCTTGTGAATATTGGATTAGTGAATAAGATTAGTATGAACGAAGTTAGAATGGCAGTACGAAGTATGAAAAATGGTAAAGCAGTTGGGCCCGATGGTATACCAGTTGAAGTTTGGAAGTTATTGAAAGAGGACGGATATCAGTGGCTGACTTTATTCTTCAATAAGTTGTTGCATGAAGAAGTAATCGATGAGGAATAGTGTCTCTGTTCTCTCGTGCTCATCACATAATCACAAAAGAAAGGAGATGTACAAGAATGCAACAATTATCGGGGAATAAAGCTCTGTGCTAAGTTTATGCCAGGACGCAGGGCAATAGATGTCGTATTCGCGATGCGCCAACTATATGAGAAATAAAGACACGCACATAAAAACTTGCATATGGTGTTTGTTGATCTAGAAAAGGCGTATGATAAGATTCCCCGAGAGGTTTTGTGGTGGGGCTCTTCTGTCAAAACAGAAGAAGGAGTGCCTGCTAAGTAGGTTTGTACCAAGGATTGGCTTTAAGTCCATACCTCTGCCTGTTGGCATTGGATGCTCTGAAAACGGATATACAGGGGGAGTCACCTTGGTGCGTGATGTTTGCAGACGATATTGTGTTGATCGGTGAAGATGGGTGCGAGGTCCAGAGCAGACTGGAAAAATGGCAACAAAGACTGGAGAATGTTGGTTCGAAAATCAGCAGAACGAAAATTATATACATAAGCCCAGTCCAGTCCAGTAATCAAACTATTTCGCTAGATAGAGGAGCGTAAACAGTCTCCTCCGACTTCACGGTTGGTAAACGGTATTTACGAGTATTTGTAATGGAACATATATTCGCCATCAAAAAAGTACAAATAATGAATACCAGAGAAAATCATATTCTTATCAAAAAAAAGTACCTCTGTGCAAACCATTTACAATAAGCACTACGAATGGTTTTGTTCTAGTTATGCTTGGGGCTTATTAAGTTACTTAAAAAAGATGATATTATCATAGTAGATCGAGGCTTTCGTGATCTAACAGAATATTAGGAACAACTAGGATTCAAAGTGTTAATGCCGGCTCTTAAAGGGAAACGAAATCAGTTTATTATAGTCGAGTCAAATCAATTCCGTTTTGTTACCAAAGTGCGCTGGGTATTTGAAGCAGGTCATGGTAATATCAAGCAAGAGTCCAAATTTTTGATCATAATCTAGACAATAAACTACTTCCGAAAACTAGTTTTTTTAGTCGAGTTTCCTGTTTTCTACACAATGAATTTGGTACGAAACTTGATTCAGATGTTAAGCACAATGCTAATGGAAGGCGTACTACTGGATGCTGCTCTCACATTACAGCGGTTATATATTATCTTGCCCAGGTTTGACATTTGGCTAAGATAATAAGACCTGCCGAAATATTGAGTCATCTGTTAATAGATGAAAAGTTAATGTTATAGTAAATAAAGATAGTGACGAAGATTAACTGACATGTTCTTCCGGTCAAAAATATTTATTTATGTATTTTTCTATCAATGTTAAAATATTAGTTTTGATAGAAAAATACATATATATAATTTTTTTTCTTACATTGGAATATGAGAAAAAAAATGTTTTTAATTTTTTTCACATTGTTCCACCACATCAAAAAAATTGAAAAAAATCCTAAGTATAAAGGAGCACAAAAGACATTTTCTGAAAAAATTTGGAGGTGGACACTTTTCAAAAATACGGTCAAAAAAAATAATTTTAGTTTTATTTCTTTTCTAAAAAATTGTCTTTTGGTCTGGGAATCATAAAAAAAATTTTTTTTCATGCCTTTTACTCGTAAGTATTAGCGAAAAAATCGGCGATTATCAAATTTTAATTTTACTATGAATAAAAAAATAAAATCGAAAAAGTAGTTTTTTTTTTAATATCTCGATAACGGCTTGAGATAAAAAGATGAAATTTTGACAGAATTATTTTTATTTGGTACCTAAATGATCCCCAAAGTATGAGGAGAAAATTCCACGGGGGCAAATTTCATATGTATATCCGGCTATACCCTTTGGCAAAGAGATAGATTATAGTCTGGAATAGCATAAAGTTTACTTTTTATCCCAGAAAAATATACGGTTCCCGTGGGATAGATTTGTTTTTGTCTAGGGACGAACCCGAAGAGAAGCGAGGGTGAGTCGCTAGTTTTAATAGTCCAGTCAAATAAGGTCTGAAATCAAAATGTTGACACTCAATTTTGCATTTTTGATATAATGTAGTTTTAATGATACAAAAACAATGTGTAAAGGTTTTCGTGTCCGCAACCCCCGGCAAGGGTCCAAAATAAAGTGTCAAAAGTGTTTTTTCGCAATTACTCGAAAACGGTAAAAACTAGACAAAAAAGTTTTAATAAAAACGTATAAAGCTTAAAATTTTGCATAATAAAGGTCTTATGACTTTTTTTCCTCCGGTCAAAATTAACCGAGTTAGGGAGGTTTTCAGACCGATGGGAATCCGTTTATTTTTAAAAGAATTTTTTTTAATTAAAACCTGAAGTTTTATGGTTTTAAAATATTAGCAGGTATATAAGGAATAGAAATTCGTAAAATGCCCCTGATGCTCAGCTACCCCCGCGAAAAACGGGGGGACGTTTGGAATGTTTACGTCGACATTGTATAAATAATAAGCTCAAATTAAAAACTTAAGGCCACGATTTCTTTCCTTTTTACCAAAATTTACCAAAAGTTTACCAAAATTTTGTCAATAAAGTTACAATGATAATTAAAAAAAAATGTAGTTTACAAAGTAAAAATTATCGAATTCTCAATTTTTTTTAAATTTTGGGGGTGTTTTTACAGGACTACCATACATTGTTTTTATTTCCACGAGAAGTAGAGTTCAAGACGAAAAAAATGAGCCCTATGTGAAAATTAAACGATAAAATTTAAAGGTAATTTTTAGCCTCCCGAAACCATAAAATATCAATTTCTCAGAAATGGCTAAATATTTCAATTTCATTTTTTTTTTTGCTTATTATATGTATTTCGAAAATTACAGTCTTTTAGTTTCATGAAAATGAGAAGTTTATTGTAGAAATTAAAAATAAAAAATAAAGGAAAAATTAAAAACCGACTTTTTTGCAAATATCTCGAAAACTTTGAGATTATTGTAAAAGTGTAATTTATAAAAGTTGTAGATTTTTAATAGACCTATAACTTTCGTCGAAAACATTTTTCGATAGAACGTCACAATAAGCCGGAAATTAAAAAAAACGATTTTTCAACGCTTTGCGTCCCCCCGCTTTTCGCGGGGGTAGCTGAGCATCGGGGGCATTTTACGAATTTCTATTCCTTATATACCTGCTAATATTTTAAAACCATAAAACTTCAGGTTTTAATTAAAAAAAAATCTTTTAAAAATAAACGGATTCCCATCGGTCTGAAAACCTCCCTAACTCGGTTAACTTTGACCGGAGGAAAAAAAGTCATAAGACCTTTATTATGCAAAATTTTAAGCTTTACACGTTTTTTTAAAACTTTTTTGTCTAATTTTTACCGTTTTCGAGTAATTGTGAAAAAACACTTTTGATACTTTATTTTGGACCCTTGCCGGGGGTTGCGGACACGAAAACCTTTACACATTGTTTATGTATCATTAAAACTACATTATATCAAAAATGCAAAGTTGAGTGTCAACATTTTGATTTCAGACCTTATTTGACTGGACTATAATGAACTCAAGACGTCTAAAACTAGACTATGTTTGCTGTAAAACATTCGAAACGTCGGGCACCAAAAATCTAAACAAATCCGTGAAAAAAATCAAAAAGAGATTATTTAATGTTAGATATTCAAGTAAATAATAACCTAAGGAAATTTTAATTGCGCAACTGTAAAAAAATCTGCTAGATAGTAATCTATATAATAATTATATTACGGGACTTAACGCGTGAATAAGTGGCTGTATACCTTGTTCCCGACGTTTCGGGCAGACTGCCCGTGACCACGGCTGGTGCAACCCAGTCGAAACGTCGGGAACAAGGTATATAGCCACTTATTCACGCGTTAAGTCCCGTAGTATAGTTATTATATAAATATGGAACGCGATAATTTAAAAAGTTATAGATGATAATCTATTATGGACTTGTTATTGATAGATACATAGGTACCTATTGTTTGTGGGGGATACTCTTGTCAGATAGTTATTATGTAGAACAAACGTTTTTTCGGGTACATTATTAATACTCGTATATCTTAAGATTGAAGTACATTACTAACAGTTAAAAATAAAGATTTAAAAATGATGATTGAACAATCATCACCGATTCGACGTGTTATAAACCTGTGCCCTGTATAAGCTACTAGCGGCTCACCTAGGCTTCGCTCGGGTTCACCTCTAGAAAAACAAAAACAAATCTATCCCACGGGAACCGTACATTTTTCTGGGATAAAAGGTAATTTATGTGCTATTTCAGACTATAATCTATATCTGTGCCAAATTTCATCCAGATCCGTTCAGCCGTTCTGGCTTGATTGAGTAACAAACCATCCAAACATCTAAACTATTAGTAAAATGTTAGTATATTAGTAAGATATTAGTATACTAGCTATACTACGGGACTTAACGCGTGAATAAATGGATGTACCTTATTCCCGACGTTTCGACTGGGTTGCACCAGCCGTGGTCACGGGCAGACTGGCGGTGTACGGCATCCCCTGCTACGATCGAAGATGTTTTTCGCAGACACCCTCACTTTATCTTCATAATTTATAATAGCCGCTACACACGACACTGATATTATCCACCGGTGTGTTGGACGGACAACCGCGATACTTTAATTTTTCTATCACTGGACTCCACGCAGACGACAACCTATATCCATCTTCACGATTGAAATTTTTATGTTTCTTAATTTCAATCGCCTCGCGAACCATTCTTCGGTGGTATCGGCGATCGGTGGACAAAACCTTAGGCTGGTGGAGCTCAATCCAATGATTCGAATTGGAGTTGAGCAGATGTTCCGCTATCGCTGATTTTGCCGTCTGGCGATTCTTTACAGCTGCGATATGTTCCTTGACCCTCTCCGCGATGGTGCGCTTAGTTTGACCAATGTATGAACTACCACAGCTGCAATCAACCTTGTATACACCCGGTGTTTGGTACGGGATTGCATCCTTCGGCGTGCGCATAAGTTTTTCAAGCTTGGAAAACGGAACGTATACAGTCTTAATGGAGAATTTTCTTAGTACTGATCCAACTTTGTCCGTTATTCCTTTGATGTAAGGCATGAATGCGGGCTGCCGATTAACCTCAGGATGTTTTGTACGTGTGCCACGGCGACCTGGATTCCTTCGACTCACTTTGTACCCGTTCCTCTTAAGTACCTCCTGAACATGCGCGAGCTCCGTATCTAAATGTTCAGGGTCACATAGTTCATAGGCTCGACTAGTCAAGGACGTCACAACCGCCTGTAAATGACGTGGGTGATGATGTGAGGAGGCATTCAGGTATCTGTCCGTGTGAGTAGGTTTTCGATACACAGTGTGCCCTAGAGAGCCATCCTCTCGTACATTCAACTTCACATCCAAAAATGCCAATGAACGATCACTCTCCATTTCATATGTAAAACGTATTTTACTGTGGATGGAGTTGAGGTGGTGTAGGTACTGTTCCACTTCCCGCTTGTTCCCTTTGATTAAGCAGAACACGTCGTCAACATATCTCTTCCATAGTCGGATACTGAAAGGCCCTGATGTCAAAGCTTTCTCCTCGAAATGTTCCATCCAGATGTTGGCTAAAGCTGGTGCTACGGGACTACCCATAGCTACGCCATCAATCTGAAGGTAGTGTTGACCTTGGTATAGAAAAAAGTTGCCGTCTAAGCAGTGTTGAAGTAAAGCTACGTACCTATCTGAGATACCATTCAAAATCAATTTATTGTGTGTGTGTATCGAAAACCTACACACACGGACAGATACCTGAATGCCTCCTCACATCATCACCCACGTCATTTACAGGCGGTTGTGACGTCCTTGACTAGTCGAGCCTATGAACTATGTGACCCTGAACATTTAGATACGGAGCTCGCGCATGTTCAGGAGGTACTTAAGAGGAACGGGTACAAAGTGAGTCGAAGGAATCCAGGTCGCCGTGGCACACGTACAAAACATCCTGAGGTTAATCGGCAGCCCGCATTCATGCCTTACATCAAAGGAATAACGGACAAAGTTGGATCAGTACTAAGAAAATTCTCCATTAAGACTGTATACGTTCCGTTTTCCAAGCTTGAAAAACTTATGCGCACGCCGAAGGATGCAATCCCGTACCAAACACCGGGTGTATACAAGGTTGATTGCAGCTGTGGTAGTTCATACATTGGTCAAACTAAGCGCACCATCGCGGAGAGGGTCAAGGAACATATCGCAGCTGTAAAGAATCGCCAGACGGCAAAATCAGCGATAGCGGAACATCTGCTCAACTCCAATTCGAATCATTGGATTGAGCTCCACCAGCCTAAGGTTTTGTCCACCGATCGCCGATACCACCGAAGAATGGTTCGCGAGGCGATTGAAATTAAGAAACATAAAAATTTCAATCGTGAAGATGGATATAGGTTGTCGTCTGCGTGGAGTCCAGTGATAGAAAAATTAAAGTATCGCGGTTGTCCGTCCAACACACCGGTGGATAATATCAGTGTCGTGTGTAGCGGCTATTATAAATTATGAAGATAAAGTGAGGGTGTCTGCGAAAAACATCTTCGATCGTAGCAGGGGATGCCGTACACCGCCAGTCTGCCCGTGACCACGGCTGGTGCAACCCAGTCGAAACGTCGGGAATAAGGTACATCCATTTATTCACGCGTTAAGTCCCGTAGTATAGCTAGTATATAAATATGGAACGCGATAATTTAAAAAGTTAGATATTAGTATAGTTATCGAGAATTTTCATAGAGGTAAAAGTCGGTGTCTTGTCACAATGAAGCCACCCACAAGAATTCGATACGGGGAACTTAGACAGTAATCGTTTTCTAAAAATAGCTTACGAATCTCTGATTAGTATAATTAGGTATTTGATAACCATTTTTAAAAACATTATTTAATTTCATCTATATATACATAAAATGCTTTGTCCTGACTGACTGATCGATCAACGCACAGTCTAAACCGCTGGTCGTAGAAACGTGAAATTTGGAGGACACATTCTTTATACAATGTAGGCATCCGCTAAGATAGGATTTTTCGAAATTCAAACCCTAAGGGGGTCAAATAGGGGATTAAAGATTGTATGAAACTCTGTCATTCTTAACGCGAAATACACGGAAAGTGGTATTTAGCTTTAAGATGAAAAATAAGAAATATATGTATTAGATTTTTTTCGAAATTAATCCCTTTAAAAGGTAAAATGGGCTGATAAAGTTTATATGGGCAAACAATTATTTATGATCAGAATTACTTGGAAATTGGTATTAATGCTCTTCAATACAATTAAATAAATACGTGTTTTAGCATTTTTCGAAATTCATTCCATAAGGGGGTAAAATAAGGGTTTAAAGTTTGTATGAAATTCTGTAATTGATGCACGGAAAGTGGCATTTACCTTTGAAATGAAAAATAAAACAATACAAATATCATTTTTTTTTCGAAATTCATCCCTTTAAGGGGTAAAAGGGGGTCGTGCTGTTTATATGATGAAAAAATTGTTTATGATGAAAATTACTTGAAACTTGGTATTAATGCTCTTCAATACAATTAAATAAACATGTATTTTGGATTTTTTTAATTCAGTCCCTAAGTGGGTAAAACTGGGCGATGAAATTGGAGTTGTTGAATATATTTAAATAGAGTAACATAGGTCAAGTTCTCCGTAAGTGCACACTTAGGTACTGTGTGGATATAAAAGGGTATAAAATAGAGAACGGAGATTATTCCAAATTCAAAGGGAAATTATGTATAACATCTCGGCTGGCCACAGCAGTGACAATAATAATAGACCTAGAGCGTGAGAGAGAAAACCTAGCTAGAGAGCATTCTGTTAATTATATCTTCCTTCTGAAGGTTGGCATAACTGTAATGAAAAAGTCACCTAAGCTATGTAACGGGAAAAAAAGAAATAATAAAACTTACACGAACTTATTTTTGCAAATAATAAAGTATGTATTGCGAAAAAGTTTATTTTTTTCGTAGTTTGATCGCGGGCGAAGCCGCGGGTTCTGCTAGTAAGTCATAAATCAAAGATTAGGTATTAAGACGTACAATATTTCTAGACTTTAACTAACTTTATTATATTCGATCCCATAGTAATTGTATGCCACAAAGGTAATTTATACTTCAAAATATTTTTGACATTTTCATTTATTTAACATTTAATATTAATTTCATTTCGTAATTGCACTCTGTAATTCCCAAAAGCCAGAAACGTGGCTGATGCATTACAATATTACACCACATAAAATATAGTACTTAACGTATTCATGATTCCACTCGAAAATAACTAAAAGTTATATTTAATAGATCATATTACGTATTGTGACCTATAAAATACATGTATAGAATTGTAGCGGTGCCTTGTTCTCTCGGCCCTTTACTCGCCCCGCGCATTCTTAAGTACTTTTTTGCAATAACGTAATATCCAAGAAAAACACCTTCATGTAAGATAATAAAGAAGCTTCCACATCACTAAACATTTCTAAATTACTCCAACCCCAGCTCAATGGTTGCATTAAAGGTAAATTAACTAACACATGCATTTAAAATATGTTTGGACATTAACACACAGAACCATCTGGTTCCATGGTAAGCTACGAGGCTTGTGTTATGGATACCAGATAGCTGATACACGACACACGTACACGATATATAACTTTAAATACATACATACATATTATAAATATAATAATACATTGGATAGGATAAAATTAGTGTTACTACCGTTCGCTTATTGGTCGATATTCGAGCATAATCATTATTGTTTTTTTTTATTGATAACTCTAACGCTCGACAATAGCGAGTAAATAAACAAAAAATGGGTTGAAAAATAAAGGAGAAAAAGGATGAACTGCTTTGTCTTTGTCTATCTATATATGTATATAAAAATTAATTGCTGTTCGTTAGAATATTTTTTTTTGTTTTATAGGGAGTGTGTCAGGGGCGGTTTAAGTGTAAAAAAATAGAATAATATGTACAAGTATAAAAAAAGGAAATCCAAAAAAAAACAGACGGAAAATCGAAAAGTTCAGAACTGTTTATTTTGCTCTGTTTTTATATCGGTATATATGCATTTTGGGTACACTGCTTATATTTTCTTGGCCCGAGATACCAAAGCAAAGTAAGGGAATATAATTTAGTTAAATTTCTTTAAAAATAGATCCAAAAATAGACAGATTACAATAAGAAATTGTATTGGTAATAACGCAAATGGCGTAAAAAAGAACAGAAATTTTATTTCTTTATTAGTTTACATTCGATAAACTCTTTTTAACTCCAATTACCATGATATTCATTTTCTACAGTATTTAATAAAAAAGCAGATATTATATTGAATTTAATCAACGAAAAAACGAGTCCCATGTCGATCGGCTTTTAGAAAATACCTAATATAGTAAGTTACTTTGCGTCGACGAAAAAGAAAAAGGACGGATTTTTACCTTTTCTTCTTCTCTTCAATATAAATTACAATATTTAAGCCAAATGTAATAACTTCCTTTCTTCGACAAACATTTTGTAACGAAAGATTCAAGTAACGCATTATTTTTTTTTAATTAAATAAAAAAATGTGTTTATTACATAACTTATATTATATTTTAAAACAAAATGAAAAAGATTCAGAATATAAAGTATAAACTTATTTGGCCCATTTACGTTTTGGCGCCAAAACGTAACTTATTTTTTAATTCAACCATTATTATGCCACCTTTTCAGCCTGCGGAAATTAAAATTATAACGCAAAATCAAAGTAAAAAAAATTATACGCATATATTACATAATATGCTGTTTATTTTCAGAATATAAAAATATTGTTTGCCTTTTATTATATTTTAAATTTTAAATTAATATTTTTATAATGGTAAGGTAATATGAAACACAGATTATATCTTAACATTTGCTAAAAAGATTTGAATCTATACAGTAGGTATAATAGGAAAAAATCACAATAAATAGCCAATAAATGTATTCAGTATTAGAAATAAAATCCAAAATTAAATAAAATTTTAATCCAAAAACAATATATTATATATCATATTTATGGGTAGGTACATCGTATTCTTCACAGAGTGTGAGTGCATTAGAAATGGAGACAATTTATAATAATTATAAAAAAGACAAATATTTTCCGTTATTAAAAAGGTGCAGTTTACAGTTTATTGTTCAGTCATACAATGAACGATAGGTGTCGATATCGGTCGCTTGACTTATCGCTACCGGCATTAGATATGGCGTAGTGCCAGAGATTACTTCGAAGACTCAAGGGGCTCTACTAATGGAATTAGAGAGCGGAAAACGATGCATGGCAGATGATGTGATTCCAGCTGCATAATATGTGAGGTTATGTGGTTATTGAATTATGAACTACTAGCGACTCACCCTCGCTTCGCTTCGGGTTCTTTCCTGTACAAGAACAAATCTATCCCACAGGAACCGTACATTTTTCCGGGATGATATATAGCCTATAGCCTTCCTCAGTTAACGGGCTATCTAATGCAATAAGAATTTCTCAAATCGGATTAGTAGTTCCTGAGATTAACGCTTTCAACCAAGCTAACAAACAAACTCTTTAGTTTTAAAACATTAAGTATAGATGATATAATATTTCTTAAACGTGATTGGAGATAAAGGACAATTTTTAGATTTGGGCATTTTACTAAAATTTGAATGTAAATCGCGAATATATATGTAAAGTAAGTCTATAGTGAAAATTATTATTATGAAGTAAAGTCTATAGTGAAAACTATTTAAAAAAAAAAGAATTACTAGCCATACATAATATAACAATAATATAACAATATCATTGTATTGTCACTGATTTAGATAAAAACTTCATTCGATCAATGGCATCGGACAGCAAGCG